>CM076576.1:401840676-402397655 GCA_034641835.2 Pinus albicaulis
CCGGCTGTGCCTTTCAAGAAACCCTTCTCCAGACTCTTTTCATAACTCTCATAACACGATGTTATCACACTAAACAACATATTATGTTCCAACAATAATATAATATATATTTATACTTTTAATAATTTGAAAATTCAAAAATGTACCCCTTGTTTAGAAAAATAAATTAAATAGTTTAATAAATGATAAAGTTATTAATCTGATTTGAACCTGGTCTTCACTAAATTTTATCAACTTTTTTATGTCTAATTTTTAATATTAAAATATAAATTCTTCGATACTCGTAAAATTTTTCTTTACCATAATATGGGAGAAAGCATTGTGAATTCATCCAAAAATGACGTAGACACAATTTGGTGTAGCCACTACCGCTTACATTATGATGAAAGATGAAATTGATAATTATTGTAATGTTATAAAGTTATACTAGCAATTGCATTATATGTTACAAAAGAAATGTCGTGAGGCAATAGCATAGGAAAAAGTAGCTTAAAATAAATAAGTTGTTGCAGAGAAGGAGCCATCGTGAAGGAATGATAGGAAATTTTTTCTTACATGGAAGCAGGTCGTTGAGGTTTCAAAGATATTGATTATAAGAGTTATCAACCAGAAAATTTTGTTATAGATGTTGAAATAGATAATTGTGGATGAAAACATATATGTAAACCAACATAATGAAATAAGTTGTTGCAGAGAAAAGCCACCGTGAAGGAATGAAAGACAATTTTTGCTTCCATGGAAGCAGTTCATGGAGGTTTCAAAGATATTGATTATTAGATTTATGAACTAGAAAATTTTGTTATAGATATTGAAATAGGCAATTGTGGGTGAAAATATATATGTAAACCAACATAATTTGTTCACATATATAAATTTTTTGTTATAGATATTGAAATAGGAAATTGGGGTGAAAATCCTTTGGTGATTAATAATCCTCTGAAACAAGCATGAAATGAGCATGTAACTCAAATAAGATGTTTTAAATATATTCAAGTATAATCTATCTAGCATAGATGTAAATAAAGAGAATTGTTATTAACAGAAATAGAGTTTACTCCAAGTTCATCTACATATCCTAGCACCAATTGCATGCTTGTCAGAAATTGTATATGAAGAACAATAGTCTTGGTATACAAGAAAGTGAATATCATTTTAATATGGAGACATTTTTGGAAGGAGATATTGTTATTCATGTTATGGTTTATTTTCTTAACTCCAAACTTGGTCTAGTCTTTCTCTATATACACAAGAAAAAAAACAAAGTAATTTCACAAATTTAAGTTATAGTTTTATATTTTATAATTATAAATCTAGTTTCTTATTAAAATATTTTACACACATCTATTCATTCAAATAAATTATATTGTGAATACGTTTTATCCTATTATTTGATTACAAAATTATTGTACTCCCTACTAAATGTCAAATTGAAATATTACTCAATTAATAACTACTATAATATATAGAACTGATTTTTTGACGTATAGATTATTTCTTTTATATGTCATTCAATTTCCATTACCTATTATCTTCAAATCCCATGGGGAGGTATTGAACATGGGAGCCAACTTTAGGTAAATAAACATTCACATTGTCAACTTGGACCAAAAATAAATAAATTATAATCCTAAAATTCTCTTACCTAATCATCGTTTTAAGTATATAATTGAGTTTCATTTATTAAAAAAAAGGCAATATTAAGAACCTCCTAGAGTTATAAAAAGTAATTGACATGAAAAATAAAAAATCGCCTCATGACAACATACAAATGTTAATCTTAATTGAATCATTAAAAAAATAAAAAGGGATAATAGATTTACTAGTTATATCATTAAAAAATACCACTTTCACAATCAAATTTCTACATTAATTTTTAAAAATATTATTTTATAATTACCTATAATTATAACTCTTAAATATATTTTGAAAGCACAAATATCCAAGAAATATAGTTCAATTATTGGGCATTAGAAATTCCAAAGAGGTGAAGGTAAATGAGCTAGTATCAAGAAATATGACATCAACCCCTGGAAAAATTACAAAATATCAATCTCCATACGGCATAAGTGTTAGAAGGGAATTATTGACAGGTGTTGTTGGAAAAATAACTACATCAAATTGGTTGATGTCAATGAAAACAATCATCTACAAAACATTAAGCAAAATTTTATGGAGGCATTAAAAAATTAGGATTCAATAACATGAGAATAATGAACTTGCATGTTGGGCTAATATATGTAGGAAACCTTATCAAGATAGCCTTTCGTATAATGTGGGTGACAATGTGAAAGATTTTTGGTATTGAAATTTCCATGTGTCACCAAATGAGAAGAATACCATGAGACATTGTATATCTAGAGGGGTGTATTGAGATCATTTCCCCTTTCAGTGTCTGTTATTATTCAAGAACATTTCTTACTACATAATATGTATAACTTGTATATATACTTATCAAAAAAAATTAACCGTGTTGAATCTTCTGACAGCGAGGACATTATAACTAGTCTATTCATACAACTACCACATACTATCAATAGGCAAAAGGGTTTTCTTGTGAAGCGATCTATGCATCTTCATCATGAAAATCGAATCTCGACACGAAGGAGTCATCCTAAGATATAAGGTCATCATAGTAACTTTGATGTTCCAAAACCGTCAATCACTTAATTATATTTCTCTAAATAACAACAATTCGACAAACAATCACAATATGGTAATGCTTGGGGGGAATGTGTATCCATATCATAGTATAAATGTATATACAACAACTTATCAAAATGATATAAAAATATTTCATAAGAAATGCAACTGTTACATGAATTACTCACAATCCTTAATGATATACTCCAAGTTCTTCCACAATACTAATCAAGTGTCTAAAGAATCCATCATTACTCAGTCTGCATATAGGTAACACCTTAGGGACATGTGTTAGAATTGTAGATACAATAGCTTATAGAGAGGATATAAAAATCTGTTATAAGGGTGAAAATATGAAGATGGGTAACACTTTTGTGAGAATTTGGGGCGGAATTTTTTTTTCCTCCATAGTTCAGTCAAACTATTTAGGAGTTCGGCAAAACTATTGAATTTAGTTCGGCCGAACTTCGTTTGTCGTTTACATTAACAGCGTACTGATGATAATGGCAAACAGATTTTTCACCGGAGTTTGGAAAACCGGCAAACAAAGTTTGGCTGAACTATTATTTTATAAATATATCACCCGCAAACTGTTTTGGGTTTCTGTTCACATTTATCGCGCGTTCATTTCTGTCCCACTGATTCGTTGTTGTCCCACGCGCTCATTTCTGTCTCGCTGATTCGCTATTGTCTCGCGTGCCCATTTCTGTCCCGTTGATTCGCTGTTGTCCTGTGCACTCATTTCTGTCCCGCTGATTCGCTGTTGTCCTGCGCACTCACTTCTGTCCTGCTAATTCGTTGTTGTCCCACGCAAATTTATTTGATTTGATGTTGTTCTGCGCGAATTTAGCTCATTTTTTGTTGCGCTGCGGGAGTTTTGTTGATTTGCGTCACGCTAAGGAGGTAAGATAATCCAAATTTTAAATTTTTGTAATTTTTTTCTTGTTTTTTTTTTTTTTTAATTTGGTTTTAATCCGAATTTTTTTGGTCACAAAGGTCTTCCACGATGTCTTTAGGGATTGTTTTCTTCATCGTCTTTAGCGTCCTCTGCTGCAACTTTCCAAGTACGTTTAACATTCTCCCTGTTATCCTGTAGGGAATTTATGCAGAAGAGAAATCATGTTTTGAACAAACACATATACTATAGTTTGTATTGGTTACCTCTCTATACTACAATTAACCTAAAAAAGGAATGGCTTTACTTTCACCAATTTTTTTTTTTGTCAGTATTTCTTTTGTGTGGCTCTGTTTTTTCATTTACCCCTTGGCATATAACTTTTTGTTTATCATGTACCTTTTACATATCTTTGAAACAAATACCCACATTGCTATTTACTTTATCAGCCTACATAATTAATGCAAATGGCGGCTTGCACAGGGCCCTGCCGCCTACACCCAGACTTTATTCTGTTCGAAGCAACCAACCCACAACCTGGTATCTGTACAAACCTTGATAGACTGGCTTACTTACTTGAACTTTGAGATCTTACTGGTGGCTTGGTTGGCTTGGTTGTTGGCACTTAGAACCTTGACTATTGATTTCACTCTGCCTACTCGCCCAAACTTATGTGCATCATCTCTATGCGTCAACAAACCTTTATAGACCAGCTACCTCAACTTAGAGCTTTCCACGGGTGTTCAACAACACTTGCTGATATATTCTTACTTGATACGACACTTGAGCTTAGACCATTCATTTTTGTTACCTTAAGAGCAAGCCTACTTTAGGAATGAATGTTGGTTGGACAGGTTCAAACCAGCGTAGTCTTCCCATTGACTGTAAAACCTTCAGGCTGCTTCATATATATTTATTATGAAAGATCGCAATAAACCTCATTTTAGCAGGAATTTGGCCATTCAAACACACATCCATTGACCACCAACCGTCGGAACATGTATCGTATTATGAACGAATTAACAGATATCCAGCGAGAACGTCATTACATATATCATTCCTCACCCATATCAATGAGAGAGGCTCGGTAAGGAACATGCAATGAACCAATGAATCAGTCTAACTGTATACACTTTTTTAGCTCTCTGCTATTTGGAAATGTGTTGATAATACTGTCAATTACTACAACTTTGTAATATAGTTTAATAAGGATAAGACTGTTAATTACTACAACTTTGTAATAGAGTTTAATAAGGATAAGACTGTCTATTAAAACTATCTCTTTAACCTGCATACGCTTTTTCGGCTCTCTAATTTTTGGAAATGTGTTGATAAGACTATCAATTACTACAGCTTTGTAATAGAGTTTAATAAGGATAAGACTGTCAATTACTAAAACTTTGTAATAGAGTTTAATAAGGATAAGACTGTCTATTATTACTATCTCTCTAAACTGTATATGCTTTTTTGGCTCTCTGATTTTTGGAAATGTGTTGATAAGACTGTCAATTACTACAACTTTGTAATAGAGTTTAATAAGGATAAGATTGTCAATTACTACAACTTTGTAATAGAGTCTAATAAGGATAAGACTGTCAATTACTACTATCTCTTTAAACTGTATACACTTTTTTGGCTCTTTGCTTTTTGGAAATGTGTTGATAAGACTGTCAATAACTACAACTTTGTAATAGAGTTTAATAAGGATAAGACTGCCAATTACTACTATGTCTTTGAATCTAAGCTTCCATAATAAGCTAATACAACAGAGTCCATGGGAATCATACTAGCATTGAATACGAGTAAGAACCATGTTTGGAATGAAGTAATGGTAATAGCTCTTGTATTATGAGTAACATATCTGTAAGGTGTAAGAAGAACCATAAGCACTAGTGTGAAGATTAGCTCTATAAGGGGAATAGCCCTATGTATGAACTAGTACTAATACATACCATATTCTATAGCTCTTCATGATTAATGCTTCTAGAAACCAAACATAATAATGTATTAGGACATGCTCTTTTAACTTGCAAACAATATGGTCGAAATGTGGATCTCATGACTCTTCATGATTAATGCTTCTAGAAACCAAACATAATTTAATGTATTAGAACATAATTTAATGTATTAGGACATGCTCCTTTAGGCTTGGTGGAATTACCTTTGATTTTTATTTCTCTCTCACACACACATATATATATACATGAAGAGATCCCATTTTATTTTTTATTCATAGATCAAATGTCATTTAAATACAAGATTTATCATAATTTACAATGATTCATTCAATATTATTCATAGATCAAATGTCATATAAATACAAGATTTATCATAATGTACAATGATTCATTCCATATTATTCATAGATCAAATGTCATTTAAATACAAGATTTATCATAATGTACAATGAATCATTCCATATTCATTTTTAGATTCAAAAGGAGCTGATTTATCATAATGTACAATGACTCATTCCATATTCATTTTTAGATTCAGGAGGATCTTTTGAGAATGTTATGATAATGCCAATAAAGAATGAGCTAGAATCATCTTCAACATCTATTAATTAGATATGAAAATTTCTAATACTACTGTGTACATTTGAGAATATTTTGGAACATGTTTATATAAATTATATATACATATGTACATTTTTTGTTTTCATAAATATTTTCATTAAAAAATGAACCCTTTAAATGATGAACCTAGTTAATGTTGCTTCTTCATGAAGAAGACTACTTGATCTTTCAATTTGAATTTGATGATGGTCCTTTGTTATGCTTCTTGACTACTTCAAATTATTGACACAATCATATGATTCTTGTTACTCTTTTTATTTCTTCCTTATATTGTATTCTCCCCCATTAGATATTGTGTACTCTCCCACATAGATATTGTACTCAATTTCATAGGCTCTTCTTTCGAAGTCAAATAAGTGACAATAATTTACAAGAAATATCCCTAATTTGTTTCTCACATATTCAAATGCTTCTCTAGCATGAGGCTTTGTGGGTATGTATTCCATCTTCACTATTTTGTCAAAGACTTGTTGTGTGAGGATGTGGTACTTTATGATGATATGTTTAGTGATTGAAGGAAGTAGAATATTTTATTTTTGAAATTATTATTACACTTGTATTGAAACACTTAATAGATATATAGGTTCATTGAAATTTACCTTAATATCTTGTAGAGCCCATTTCATCCAAAACACTCAAAAAGAAGTAACTACTATGTATTCCACTTCTACTCTAGATAGAGAAAGTAATGACTCTTTCTTGCTTAACCATTAAACCAAAGACTCTTCCTAAGTAGAATTATACATTTTCCACTTGTACTTTTCATGTCATCCACACAAGCCTCTAGTTGAATCTCTATATGTTTTCAATGTAAATTTCTCACCTTTTGGGTACTAGAGTCCATTGTTTGTAGTCTCTTTCAAGTATCTTAATATATGTTTGTTGGTAATAGATGACTTTCTCACCTTTTGGGTACTATAGTCCATTGTTTGTAGTCTCTTTCAAGTATCTTCATATCTGTTTGTTGGTGTTTGTTGGTAATAGATGACTCTGTTTAGTTGTTGATTGAAATATTCCAACTAATATAAATTCCAAAATTATATCTAGTCTTTAAACCTTGTTATGTATATCAAGCTTCCTATCATATAGATGTAAAGGTTATGATCAACGGATTGCCTCATTCATCATCCATCATATGCACATAACTTGCATCCAATTTATATGGAGATTCACTTAGGTCATTCATCATCCATCATCTGCACATAACTTGAATTCCAAAATTATATCTAGTCTAAACCTTTTTATGTATATCAAGCTTCCTATCATATAGATGTAAAGGTTATGATTAACATCACCTCATTCATAATCCATCATTTGCACATAACTTGCATCCAATTGATATGGAGATTCACTTAGGTCATTCATCATCCATCATTTGCACATAACCTGCATGTTATGTGCATCCAATTGATATTCAACATGTCTATAGTATTTAGAAACAAAAAGTAATTTGATACAAAACATAGGTTTTAACAAATTATATAGTTTTTCATTTTCATATCCATGGTCTCAAACAATGAGAGAGAAAAAACCTTTTATATTCAACATGTAAAACACAAATTATCCATAAAGGTTTCCCATTGAAACCAAAAGTGATTTTATACAAAACATAGGTTTTAACCTAATCTAGTAAATGCCCCTACATTCAATTTCTAGAATATATCTAATTAGAAGTTTTTCATTTTCATATCCATGGTAGTTCTATAGGCAGAGTCTGTAAAGGGCTAGGTAGCCTCTGGATCTCATCTTTTATGAAAGGTGACATATCTAGTAAATTCCCCTACAGTCAATCTCTGGAATAGATCTAAATGCCCCTATAGTAAATGCCCCTACAATCAACATGTATATAGTATTTAGAAACAAAAATAATTTTATACAAAACATAGGTTTTAACCAAGTATATAGTTTTTCATTTTCATATCCATGGTCTCAAACAATGAGAGAGAAAAAACCTTTTATATTCAATGTATATAAAAAACAAATTAGCCATATCTCTAGAATATATCTAAATAGAAGTTTTTCATTTTCATATCCATGGTCTCAAACAATGAGAGAGAAAAAAACCTTTTATATTCAACATGTAAAACACAATATAGCCATAAACGTTTCCCATTGAAACCATAAGTGATTTGATACAAAACATAAGTTTTAACCTAAGAGTAAATGCCCCTACAAGTCAATCAATCTCTCGAATAGTTTTAAATATAGAAGTTTTTCATTTTCATATCCATGGTATCAAACAATGAGAAAAAAAACCTTTTATATTCTGATGCAGGAGCATTAGGCTCAAACCCATATTTTGTATATAGGTAGACTTAGGGGGGTCTTATATTTTCTTGGTCATGTAATTACTGAATAAATCGAGTGATTTTAGTTTAATGTAGAAAATATTGTAACTGCCCGAATGATTGATGGGCACCAGAAGAGATAGTCAGTTTCAAAGGTTAAGCTAATTTTAGGAGTTCGTCTCTGTCTGTCAGAGCGTTAGTCTCATAGTTAGAGATATGAAGAGTTTCGAGCGTTAGAGGAGTTGAGTCAATTCAGGGTTTGTATAAAAATAAGCCTTACAGGCATAATAAGGCAGACCTGCGTAGAGAACTGCATAGGCTGCATAGAACTGTAGAGGAGACAGGGTAGAAGAGAAGGGCCAATCGATTGAAGATCTGGCCAGCTAAAAGCTTGTAAGTTTGGTCACTGTATAAATGAGAAATTTGTCTCAGTATAACTGTGCATTCGTTGTTTAACTCTGTGGGAGAATACCTTGAGTATTTGTGTATTGATTGATTTAAATTTTGTGTGGAATTCCTTGAATCTCTGTGTGAATAATCTCTGTAGTTGAGTTGAATGATGTCGTGTGTAACTGGAGGGCTTGAATGGTACTCGGTATTTGATGAGGTGTTGATTTGTTTATGAGTCTCGATGCTTAACTGCGTGATAAACCTGTGTTAAACTATTATACGAATTGTGTGTGTAAGTTCCGTGAGGGCGTGCATAGATAGTTCAGGTCGAAGTCCTGTATTAATCAATGTTGGATTTTGTATGGAAGCCACACCCCACAACTTGTTGACAATCGAATCCCGAATATGCTTTAACCTCGTGTGAATAGACCAACGGGGATTGATGAGGGTTCACGAAGGACGCAGGTAATTGTTATTCCTGGTTGCTAGGCGAGAATCGAGGGAGAGTAGATATTGAACTGTATTCTGTGGGCAAGATTCAGTTGTGAAGTCAGGTGGAACCCTGAGCAAGAGTAGTTGGAACCTTGAGGGCCGCACAGTAAAGACGAGTTTCCGGCATATCCATTAGGAGAATTTTGAGGTCTAAAATGGGCCTCCTAAGAAAAATGTACAACAAAAATTAACTTTGTAAGAACCAATAGGATTCAAGATGATGATGTCAACCATGGGGGATGATTCACCATTTTTAAAGTAAAAGGGTAAAAATATTAAAAAATAATAAAATAATAAAACTACTTTTTCAACTTGTATTTTCAACTTATCTCCCAATGTTTTTGCTCAAATTTCGAGTGGGAGTACCCGTTGGATGCAAAATTTAATTCCTCATCCAAGGAGTACCCATGTTGCATACTTTCGGTGGACCTTGCTACATGAAAAATGCGAAATACATAAAAACACGTGATTACAATCATGTTTTTCATGTATTTCTCATTTTTCGTGTAGTAGGACCCATCAAAAGTATGCAACATGGGTACTCCTTGGATGAGGAAATAAATTTTGCATCCAACGAGTACTCCCGCTCGAAATTTGAGTAAAAAATTTGGGAGATAAGTTGAAAATATGAGTTGAAAAAGTAGTTTTTTTATTTTTCCCTCTAAAATTTGATGATGTTATCAAATCTTATTTGATTTTCTCCACTATTATTTTATAATTTCCTTAGGAGGCCCATTTTAGACCTCAAAATTCCCCTAATGGCACCGCCTTTATACAGTAAGTTGTATTCCCCATTTGGACGCGATCAATGCCACGGGCTGACACGTGGCCTTAAGCAGTTTTGAAAACTGCTCTCATCATGACTTAACGATCGTGCAAGTAACTCGCACGATATCCAGTTGGGCCGTTGGATCATTAAGGCCGGAGCGACGTATTATCCACCGTTGGATGTGGAAGGGTCGTTGGTGCTAGGCCCCAGTTCTAATTTAGATTAATCAGGACTGTTTGAACTAAGGTTGTGAGTTTAATAGAGGTATGTCCGGTGCCATTGGGTTTGTTATAAATCTTCTAATAACTTTGAAGAAGACCGTAATATACACATTAATATATCGTAGCGCGCATATAATGTGTGAATATGCGAAGTGGGGGCCATATGAATTGTGATTTAGGTGCGTAGTTAAAAGACCGAGGATTTAATATTTTTTATAGCGTGGATATGCTGAGGGTTTATATGGTTTGGTTGATTTATATCGAGGACGAGATATGAATATTGGTTGAGAGTAGAGCTCCCCCGAAAGAAGAATGAATCTGATGGTATTGCATGAGATATTACATGCACATAATAAACCTTGAAATTAATATCTCAAATCTCTGAGATTTGAGATATTAAAGCTCTCAGATTTATTTGTTTAAATTGACCAGTCCTAGAAATAAAACATGTTGAGTTTTCACAGATTGTGAAGATGATAGGACAGGAAAATTTGGAGGCATTTTACACATAGGTAGAGGTTGAAGTAATGAGAAAATCGGGGGCTGTGGGTTTACCCCGTCATCAAGTGGTATTAGAGCTAGAATTGAATTAGCTCTTTGAAAGTTGACTTTTGAAATGCACATGTACTGGACAGGAATGAAAATTTGAAGTTTAAATCTGTTTAACAGAAAATTTGCAGATTTGATTTGACTGAATATGCAGTGAAGGTTGATAACTCGGATTTATAGAATCTGGAGTTGAAGACAGAGTGTCTTGAAGATTGCAGCAGGTAGAAATGCAGTGCAGGTGAGAAAAGAAGAAAGATCATTCAGGGATCTTAAGAGGTAAGATGATGAGCCTTATTTGAACTCTGGTTGGAAGGTATTGTTTTCAAATTTCAGGGTGCAAGAAATTGAGGAGGGATCTCAGCAGAAGCGGATCACAAGCTTTGAGAGCAGTGATAAGATGAGTCCAGCAAGGGATTCTGAGTGCAGAAAGAGTGTGGCAGAACCTGGGAGATTCCCAACTGAGGTTGGATGAAAGAAGAACAGAGGTGTTCTTGAGAGAAGTTGCAGAGTGAAGCCTAGAGAGTAGAAGAGAGTGCTCAGAAGGTTCCAGTAGAGAGGGGACCAATACTTGCCAAAAGCCGGGTCCAGAGGAAAGGATTGGTGAGGTAAGTTGCAGCAAGAGATCTTGCTGTTGCAGAGGCTTAGGGCAGCTTGTGAGTGAAGAACTCCTAGAGAAGAAAATTTCTACTGAGAGCCATATCAGAGATTGCAGAGATTGCATAGGTTCTGAAAGAAGCCACAGCAGAAGAGTGAGTGAATATGCCAAAGCAAGTGGCATAAGGAAGAGACTCACTGATGAAGAATGGAAAAAGGAATTAGCTGAGATCAGGGAGCAGTTCAACAGATGGAAACTGAGGATAGAAGAAAGCCAAAGAGTTGGTTGGCTCATGAAGAAGAAGATAAAGTGGCAGAGGCTACAAAGGAAGAAAGAGCAAATGATAAATGCTCAGAAGAAGAAGGAAATACTCAGAGTGATTGAGTATCTGGAGAAGGACTTGGAGACTGAAGCTTCAAGTGGGACCACGGGGTCCAAGAGCCTTGCATCTGACATATTTTGTATGTTTGCAGGAACAACGGGTGAGAGAGAACAGACTGCTGATGTTGTCACTGAGGAAGAAAATGGAGCAGCTACATGTTTTGAAGATGCCCATGCACAGTTGGAGAAAGATTCTAATTTCCCACATATTAGAAGTAGAAGAGCTTTAGTTTGTGATATTGGCCAGAAGCTAGAAGTTGAACAGCTTGAAGAATTTGAAGCATGGACCATTGGAGAATCTCTGAAGCATGTGAAAGACTTGGAACAACAGGAAGATTTGGTGATCAAATCACCAAATGAGACCATGAGGTCTTATGTTTTTAAAGCTGACAAGTTGTGTATGAATGCAGGTATTGATGGAGACAGTTCACATGATGGAACTGTGATGAAAGAAGCTGACTGTTGCCAAGAAATATATGATGAGTACCTTTCAGATGAAGATCAGATTGTGTTATTGTAGCAGAAGGAATTCATTAATTCCTTGTTTTATAAAAGGGATTGCTTTAATGAGGACAAGACAACTGTGTCCGAAGATGATAAGTTTGACAATGAAAGAGATTGCTTCAAGGAGGTTGGTGATGATGAGTTTTTCATTAATGATGATAATGAAAATTTGCTTCTATTGAATGGCCAAGTAAGGAGTGATGGACAGATAGCTGAAGTTTTTGTAGAGATAGGGAATCAAAATTCTATTCTGATGAAGGCTGAGGAGATAGTGACAGCAGAAGATAGTGAAGATGTTGAAGATGTTTTCTCAGATGAGATGCCAAGATTGTGGCATGAGCAGAGGACAGAACCACAGAGAGAAGGAGTTTAGATGGTAAGGACATAGATGATTTAAGATGAGAGAGTTAATTCCTATGAACTAGAGCAGAGAGACATCCTTGAAGAGGATGGTGTAGAAGAGAGACTAGCAGATAGTCTCAAGAAATGTTTGAAGATTTGGAATCAACATTTTGATGTGTTGATTGAGAAGAAAAGAAAGTTGGGACATCATACTGAGATGATGACAGAAGAAGGAAAGGCTCTGAGGCCTTGTGGATTTTGTTTTAACAATTTCTTTGTGAATGCAGATTCTGCTAATGCTGAAGGAGAATTGACAACATGGGGCAGCCAATTGAAAGAGAAGGAGAATTCTGTGGAATATTTTAAACCATGGAATGGAGAAATTGAGCTGCTAGAGAGTATGTTGAATCAGTAGGATTCAATACAAGAAAGGAAACCTCAATTTCTAAATTGGGGATTGCAGAATGAAGATGAGCAGCTGCAAGAAGATGAGACAGTCATGTCTCATGTGCAGAAGATGGTTGCTATTGGTAGCAGAGAAGAAATGGCTTGTTCAAATAGCCTAGAGGAGATTAAAGAGAAGGTTGTATGGAAAAATGTTGGAGTCGCTACAGCACTGGAGAACCAAAGTTTCACTCGTACAGAAGATGAAGATACAATGGCTAGAGAACTTGATTTGATTGCTAGGGTCAATCAAGAAGAGGGAAGGAAATTGCTGAAGATTTCCAAGACAGAAGAAGAAGATGCTGAAACTGAGTTCAACATAGTGAAGATTTATCTGGCCAAAGGAGATGGCGAGAATGTTTGCAGAAAACATCCAGAAGAGAGAGTGAATTGCCAAAACAGCAGCTTGGAGTGTTGCTGAAGAGAATGTTGAAGCAACAAGCTGAAGTGTTGCCAGCAGAGGTGCAAAAATTTTACTGTTGCAGAGAGGGTATGGATGATTGGGTGGCGAATAGTGCAGCAGTAAGAACTGAAGAAATAAGAGTGTAGAAAACATAATTAAGAGCCCAACAATCAGAGGAAAGATTAGAAAGAGAAATAGCATTGATAAGAGGGCTGATGATGAAGATGTCTCGGAAAAAGGCAGCAGCAAGGAAACAAAGAAGTAGCAGCACAAGCAAAGCAGAAAGAGGATGTAAAGGTGTAGCCTGTCGAAAACTACAACATAAAGTATGGAAGCCAGGAGGAATGCGAAAGAAGAACACTGCAACGGATGGCCAGTTGCAGAACAAAGTGTGGGATCTAGGCAGACAAAGATGAAAACCATGATCAGGAGATCATGAACTATTTTAACCTGGGGAGTCTGATGCAGGAGCATTAGGCTCAAACCCATATTTTGTATATAGGTAGACTTAGGGGGGTCTTATATTTTGTTGGTCATGTAATTACTGAATAAATCGAGTGATTATAGTTTAATGTAGAAAATATTGTAACTGCCCGAATGATTAATGGGCACCTGAAGAGATAGTCAGTTTCAGAAGTTAAGATAATTTTAGGAGTCCATCTCTGTCTGTCAGAGCGTTAGTCTCAGAGTTAGAGATATGAAGAGTTTCGAGCGTTAGAGGAGTTGAGTCGATTCAGGGTTTGTATAAAAATAAGCCTTATAGGCATAATAAGGCAGACTTGCGTAGAGAACTGCATAGGATGCATAGAACTGTAGAGGAGACAGGGTAGAAGAGAAGGGCCAATCGATTGAAGATCTGGCCAGCTAAAAGCTTGTAAGATTTGTCACTGTATAAATGAGAAATTTGTCTCAGTATAACTGTGCATTCGTTGTTTAACTCTGTGGGAGAATACCTTGAGTATTTGTGTATTGATTGATTTAAATTTTGTGTGGAATGCCTTGAATCTCTGTGTGAATAATCTATGTAGTTGAGTTGAATGATGTCCTGTGTAACTGGAGGGCTTGAATGGTACTTGGTATATGATGAGGTGTTGATTTTTTTATGAGTCTCGGTGCTTAACTGCGTGATAAACCTGTGTTAAACTAATATATGAATTGTGTGTGTAAGTTCCGTGAGGGCGTGCATAGATAGTACAGGTCGAAGTCCTGTATTAATCGATGTTGGATTTTTTATGGAAGCCACACCCCGCAACTTGTTGACAATCGAATCCCGAATATGCTCTAACCTCGTGTGAATAGACCAAAGGGGATCGATGAGGGTTTATGAAGGACGCAGGTAAATTTTATTCCTGGTTGTTGAGCGAGAATCGAGGGAGAGTAGATATTGAACTGTATTCTGTGGGCAAGATTCAGTTGTGAAGTCAGGTGGAACCCTAAGCAAGAGTAGTCAGAACCTTGAGGGCTGCACAGTAAAGATGGGTTTCCAGCATATCACACCGCCTTTATATGGTAAGCTGTATTCCCCATTTGGACGCAATAAATGCCACGGGTTGACACGTGGCCTTAAGTAGTTTTGAAAACCGCTCACATCGCGACTTAACGATCGTGCAAGTAACTCGCGCGATATTCAGTTGGGTCGTTGGATCGTTAAGTTCGGAGCAACGTATTATCCACCGTTGGATGTGGAAGGGTCTTTGGTGTTGGGCCCTAGTTCTAATTTAGATTAATCGGGACTGTTCAAACTAAGGTTGCGAGTTTAATAGAGGTATGTCTGGTGCCGTTGGGTTTGTTATAAATCTTCCAATAAATTTGTTTGAAGAAGACCTTAATATACACATTGATATATCGTAGCACGCATATAATGTTTGAATATGCGAAGTGGGGGCCATATGAATTGTGATTTAGGCGCGTAGTTAAAATACCGAGGATTTAATATTTGTTATAGCATGGATATGATGAGTGTTTATATGGTTTGGTTGATTTATATCGAGGATGTGATATGAATATTGGTTGAGAGTAGAGCTCCCCCGAAAGAAGAATGAATCTGATGGTATTGCATGAGATATTACATGCACATAATAAACCTTGAAATTAATATCTCAAATCTCTGAGATTTGAGATATTAAAGCTCTCAGATTTATTTGTTTAAATTGGCCAGTCCCAGAAATAAAACATGTTGAGTTTGCACAGATTGTGAATATGATAGGACAGGAAACTTTGGAGGCATTTTACACATAGGTAGAGGTTGAAGTAATGAAAATACCGGGGACTGTGGGTTTACCCCGTCATCATATTCAATGTATGTAAAACACAAATTAGCCATATCTCTAGAATAGATCTAAATAGAAGTTTTTCATTTTCATGTCCATGGTCTCAAACAATGAGAGAGAAAAAAACCTTTTATATTCAACATGTAAAACACAAATTAGCCATAAAAGTTTCTTATTGAAACCATAAGTGATTTGATACAAAACATGGGTTTTAACCTAAGAGTAAATGCCCCTATAGTTAATCTCTAGAATAATTTTAAATAGAAGTTTTTCATTTTCATATCCATAGTCTCAAATAATGAGAGAAAAAACCTTTTATATTCAATGTATGTAAAACACAAATGATTCATATCTCTAGAATAGATCTAAATAGAAGTTTTTTATTTTCATATCCATGGTTTCAAACAATGAGAGAGGAAAAAACCTTTTATATTCAACATGTAAAGCACTTGAATTAGCCATAAAAGTTTCCCACTGAAACCATAAGTGATTTGATACAAAACATAGGCTTTAACCTAAGAGTAAATGCCCCTATAGTAAATCTCTAGAATATTTTTATATAGAAGTTTTTCATTTTCATATCCATGGTCTCAAATAATGAGAGAAAAAACCTTTTATATTCATTGTATGTAAAACACAAATTAGCCATATCTCTAGAATAGATCTAAATAGAAGTTTTTCATTTTCATATCCATGGTCTCAAACAATGAGAGAGAAAAAAACCTTTTATATTCAACATGTAAAACACTTGAATTAGCCATAAAAGTTTCCCATTGAAACCATAAGTGATTTGATACAAAACATAGGTTTTAACCTAAGAGTAAATTCCCCTACAAGTCAATCAATCTCTTGAACAATTTTAAATATAATTTTTTTTCATTTTCATATCCATGGACTCAAACAATGACAGAAAAAACCTTTTATATTCAATGTATGTAAAACACAAATTAGCCATATCTCTAGAATAGATCTAAATAGAAGTTTTTCATTTTCATATCCATGGTCTAAAACAATAAGAGAGAAAAAAGCCTTTTATATTCAACATGTATATAGTATTTAGAAACAAAAAGTAATTTAATACAAAACATAGGTTTTAACCAATTATATAGTTTTTCATTTTCATATCCATGGTCTCAAACAATGAGAGAGAAAAAACCTTTTATATTCAACATGTAAAACACAAATTAGCCATAAAAGTTTCCCATTGAAACCAAAAGTGATTTGATACAAAACATAGGTTTTAACCTAATCTAGTAAATGCCTCTACATTCAATTTCTAGAATAGATCTAATTAGAAGTTTTTCATTTTCATATCCATGGTAGTTCTATAGGCAGAGTCTGTAAAGGGCCAGGTAGCCTCTGGATCTCATCTTTTATGAAAGGTGACATATCTAGTAAATGCCCCTACAGTCAATCTCTGGAATAGATCTAAATGCCCCTACAGTAAACATGTATATAGTATTTAGAAACAAAAAGTAATTTGATACAAAACATAGGTTTTAACCAATTATATAGTTTTTCATTTTCATATCCATGGTGTCAAACAATGAGAGAGAAAAAACCTTTTATATTCAACATGTAAAACACAAATTAGCCATAAAAGTTTCTCATTGAAACCAAAAGTGTTTTGATACAAAACATATAGGTTTTAACCTAATCTAGTAAATGCCCCTACATTCAATCTTTATAATAGATATAATTAGATTTTTTTCATTTTCATATCCATGGTAGTTCTATAGGCAGATCCTGTAAAGGGCCAGGTAGCCTCTGGATCTCATCTTTTATGAAAGGTTACATATCTAGTAAATGCCCCTACAATCAATCTTTGGAATAGATCTAAATGCCCCTACATTCAACATGTATATAGTATTTAGAAACAAAAAGTATTTTGATACAAAACATAGGTTTTAACCAAGTATATAGTTTTTCATTTTCATATCCATGGTCTCAAACAATGAGAGAGAAAAAACCTTTTATATTCAACATGTAAAACACAAATTAGCCATAAAAGTTTCCCATTGAAACCAAAAGTGATTTGATACAAAACATATAGGTTTTAACCTAAGAGTAAATGCCCCTACATTCAATCTCTATAATATATCTAATTAGAGGTTTTTCATTTTCATATCCATGGTAGTTCTATAGGCAGAGTCTATAAAGGGCCAAGAAGCCTCTGGATCTCATCTTTTATGAAAGGCGACATATCTAGTAAATGCCCCTATAGTCAATATCTAGAATATATCTAAATGCTCCTACAGTCAACATGTATATAGTATTTAGAAACAAAAAGTAACTTGATACAAAACATAGGTTTTAACCAAGTATATAGTTTTTCATTTTCATATCCATGGTCTCAAACAATGAGAGAGAAAAAACCTTTTATATTCAACATGTAAAACACAAATTAGCCATAAAATTTTCCCATTGAAACCAAAAGTGATTTGATACAAAACATATAGGTTTTAACCTAAGAATAAATGCCCTTACTCTCTAGAATTGATCTAATTAGAAGTTTTTCATTTTTATATCCATGGTAGTTCTATAGGCAGAGTCTGTAAAGGGCTAGGTAGCCTCTGGATCTCATCTTTTATGAAAGGTGATATATATAATAAATGCCCCTACAGTCAATCTCTGGAATAAATCTAAATATAAGTTTTTCATTTCTCCCATGCATTTGCAATAAATCTCAATTTAATATATATATTTTTATTTTATTTGTTTTTTTTAGGGATAAGAAAACCATTAAATATGCTTGAAAAATGGAAATTAAGTATAGAATTTTCTTGCTATCCCAATCCAGGGAATGTAGTGAATACATATGTGCTTTCCAATATTGCAACTAGCAAAGTCGTCCAAAGGAAAATGAATATACCGGGAAGAACAACAAACAACGAGGCATATTATATTGGATTGATAGAAGGCTTGGGAACAACGATCGAGTATGGATCAAATGGAATTGTAGTTTTCAACAATTCTGAACTTGTGTGCAACCAGATGAATGGCGTATACCAACTTAAGAAGGAGAGGCTAAAAGAACTGCATGGAATAGCAAACAATATTGTTAGCCAATTTCATTTTTTTAGTATAAGGCATTGTACAAATGTGAATAAGATGTATGCTGATTTATTGTGCAGGGCAATGAAAATTCAGGATTCATCTATCAAAGATGAATTAATAGATGAATTAGAATTATACGGGGCAATGCCAATGCAAGATTCATCTCTCAAAGATGAATTAGTTTTGAGACACTCTTCTTCAAAAATTCAAGATTCATCTCTCAAATATGAATTAGTTTTGAGACGCTCTTCTTCAAAAATTCAAGATTCATCTCTCAAAGATGAATTAGTGTTGAGACACTCTCCTTCAAAATTTATTGATCGACATTGTAACATATTTTGGATATGTGTGTGTTGTGTACTTAAAAATGTGTATTTTTTAATGACCATGTGCTTTTTTCAATTATATACTAAGTGTGCTTCCACCACACCATGTAAAGCGCAACTTGGTGAACTTCACATTTGCAACAAGTGGTGAACTTCACTTTTTTATGAAATTAAAATGTGGGGACTTCAACAATTTTTTGTTTAAATGGAGTTTCACTTCTTTTTTAATGACAATGTGTTTTTTTTCAATTTTATACCAAGTGTGATCCCACCATGTAAAACATAATTTGTTGAACTTATCATTTTTATAACTTTTTTTTTTCTTAAATTGAGTTTCACACATCAATTAGTGCTTTGAAAGTTGTGTTTTACATAATTTGTTTGCACTAAATTACATTAATTTTCTGAAATTTGTTTTGAATTTAATTTAAATTAGTTATTTTAAAAAATAATTGTAAATGTCCACCGTAGATATATATATCATGGAGGATGAACGACGAAGATCAACAGAATCTCATATCTCTACGAGAGGGGGGATCAGGGATCGGGATCGAGAGCTGTTCATGGTAAATTTAAATATAATCTTAAATCTCCATACATGTGTGTACATATGGAATTTATTTTTTATCAACTTTGTGAGTTAAATTAGTTGTTAATAAGTTTCATTTTTTATTTTTTAGGAGCTAATAAGAAGAGAAGGGTCTCTATTCCAGCCATGGATGCCCATGTTTCACCTAGTCGTGGTATGGTTTTAACACAATTTAATCAATGAATATGTACACATGTATTTATATGTATGCATGTATTTTTCAATTGATTATAAATTCGTATTTGTTTATGAAGCTTCTCTCTCCTCTTGAGAGGTTGGTGCTGGTTCAAATCCCCTTAGAGGGCCATCAATAAGTGGTAGCAGGTTGCGTGAAGGTGGTGATATTTATTCTCCCGAAGGCCAATCAACGGCTGGTGGTGCTGGTTCTCTGCAGGGTCATTTTGGTTCTCAACAATTTCAGGGTGGAGAAGATGCTAGTCAACCACGTCGATGTTGCCATCAATTTCAATATTTTTTTCATTCAATTTGTACAAATTTGTTTAGATGTGTTTTTTCTAATATACAAAATTTTATATATATTGATGCAGAGGCTAAAAATGTTCCAAATGTTGGTCAAAATAGACGCGGGGCAGAACGGTGCATTCAAGAAGAGGGTTGTCTACCCACCACAACTTATCCAGTCGACATTTCTGATATACCATGGGAAATAAACATAGTGCAATGCACCTTAGAAAGGTGTCAACAAATTCATGAAAAATTGCGGAGAGATCTCGTGGCTTTGACTCTACCTGCTGAGAGTCGACAAAGCCTCGAAATAGTTACACATTCATCAGGAAAAATAGTAAATGTGTACAAAAATCTTGGGCCAACAACTGATACATTTGTAGAAGTCATGAGAAAGAGAAAGGAAACAGTAATGGGTCCTGATAAATGGGAGGATGTAAAACAAAGAGTTACAAAAGATATGGCGAAGTCAATTTTTAATTTCAAGGAAGGGCCAAAAAGAAAAATGTTGAAGGTGCAATATTTCAAGCACCTCGATATAGCTCACCATTTGTATGATAGGCACCTTGCGGCCTATGGAAGGCTCCCATTGAACGACGAGGTTCCTGTTTATTTTGCAAAATTGTTTTACGCAATTTTTTTTTTGAAAACGAAACCCAATTACAATGACCTTCCATCATAATTTTTTGGTCCGAGGAAAGGTCGATTATGTGACCGTAGGGGTGCTAGGCGAGATGTGGAGTTCCGTCGCCCTGAGCCACCATTGGTGATTCAACCTTTTTGGGTCGAAACTTTGCAGTCAAAGATGGATGCAACTTCTCAAATAAGTCGAGAAGCAAGGGATGTCATGATCGAAAATATTTACAGTGGATTGGGTGGAGTCGATGTTTGTCTAAATCGACAAAGAGCACGTGAGAATGCACGTGCCAATTTTTTGTATTGTACAGATGAAGAGATTGACAACATGAATGTTGAAGATCTCCGAATATATGCAAAGAATTGTCGCAATGGTTGGCAAGACCTAATTCTTCATGAGGAAGAGGGCACGGGAACGGTATGTGTTAATGACCTTAGGGTTCAATTATTTTAACACATACATGTGTACAATTTGTAATAAATACATGTGTATGTACATGTATACATTTATTTGTATGTATACTAATCTAACAAAAATGTATCATTATATGTTAAAACACCATTTGTAGTTTTCACGCATGATGAATGACGAAAATGTTAATATCACGTTCGAGGCCTCTGGTTCAAACAATGAAGATGAGTCTCACCATCAAGATATGTTGACAAATGTTAGTGATTTTTAAGTGATATTTTTAAAATAAATAATTGTGCACACATGTACATGTACATATATAATAATAAAATGTTTTAATAGATTCCGATTTCGTCCGATGTTTTTGGGATGGCGGTACCTTCTTCTTCCTTGGGAGATGTTCCTTCTACTTCCTTAGAAGATGTGCCACATCCACAATAAGTATGGAAAAAATTTTACTTTTAAAATATATGTTTAAGTTATATATATATTCCACCTCAAAAAGTTCCATTAAAAATTGAGATATATATATATCTATATCTTGAGTTATTTTAATTTTTTTGAATTTTAGGTTTTTGGAGATTTTGTTTTGGAGCCTCTCTTAGGAGATGTCCCAAATTCACCTGCAAAAGTATTCAATTTTTCACTTTTAAATATATATATATATATATATATATATATATATGTTTTCTTAATTTAGTTATAATTTATCAATTGAACTTTATTTAAGTTTTATTATAAATTGAGATCTTGATCTTGAGTTATTTTATACTTTTAAAATTTTGAATTTTAGGTTTCTATAGAATATTTCTTTAGTCCACGGACTCTAGCGACGGAGATAGGAACATCCACACCAATTCAACCATTTGAACAAGTTGTCTAACTTTTTTTTTTTAATATTATTGAAAATAAGTTTATATATGTACACATGTGCATTTTCATCTGAAAATTTTTAATATATATATATATATATTGTATAGTTTACTATTGGAGATGTTCCCATGGGCAACTTGTAGCAGGCGAACAAATGGAGAAGGAGCCTCATGAGGTATTGCATGATTTTTTCTTTTTTCTTTTTATTTTTACATGGAGTTCTATATATTCTCACTCATTTTTAAAACATCAAATTGTAATGTTTGTATGTGCATTGTGTACAGGTTTCCCATGCTTCGCAAGATAGCGCGTGGATTGAGACTCTTATAGGAAAGACACTACATCCATCTGTATTTGATGGACATTATTTGTAGATTTGATTTCAAGGTTTCTAGTTTTAAATTTACTTTTTTATATATTATCTAGATGCATAGTCATATATATATATATATATATATATATATATATATATATATAACTTGATACTTGTGAGATCTACAATTTTTGGACATATTTTATTACAGTGTTAATATAATTTGTTTTGTTCCAAAAAGTTAAGTTTTGAATAGTTTTAGTACTTTTGGCATGTGAATGTGATGTAATGTTGTTATACCAGCCTAGATCCACCTTAACTCCGGATCTATCAAGCGCCGAGATGGATCAAATCTCTCGAGGTGAAAACCTCTTTTTTGAGTGCAAAAATTGAGGAAAGGTTTTCACCTCGAGAGATTTGATCCCTCTCGGCGCTTGATAGATCCGGAGTTAAGGTGGATCTAGGCTGGTTTCAGTCGTGTGCGGCCAAGGAAAATCTATCAATAATATGAGGAACATATGCTTAATTTTATCAATAATACGTAAATACATCTAATATTAACATAACCATTTTAAATATGTTAAATATGTCTGAGATTTATTGAGTCATTTTAATTTTAAATTTGATTAGTTACCTCAGTTTGTTGAGATGATAAATATTGTAAAATAACTTTAATGATGAAATAAAATTTTGAATGCAAAGTGACATTGTAATAATATTGAATGATAGAAACTGTGAATAATAAGAATGTAGTCAATTACAAATAGTCTTCATTGTGATCGATTTCAAACTATTTTCTTCTACTATTCTTATTTTCACCCATGTTAGTTTTGTCATATTTTCATATTGATTATTTGAAAAGGACAGTTGGAATCGTAAACCATTTAAATATTTAGCTTGAGCTGTTGTAGTAAACATCATACCTTGTTTGTCTTGCTCTCCAATATTAATAGGTTGAATTACTATAACACAAAAATCAATGTACATTGTCAATAATTACACTGAAATCATTGCACACACACTATTAATCCAATGAATTTAAGATTAATGTACCATCATACATCCAATTACATCAAATTAGAAATCAACAAATACACTAAAATCAATGCAACTAATGCAAGAAATCAAATAATAATAGAAAACAACATCTGCACTAAAATCAATGCATCTAATGCAAGTAATGAAATATGATTAGAAATCAACATCTACACTCAAATAAATGAGTCTAGTGCAAGTAGGAAAATAGGATTTAAACCCAACATCTACACTGAAATCAATGCATCTAGTGCATGCAATCAAATAGGATTAGAAATCACCATCTACACTGAAATAAATGCATTTAGTGCAAGGAATCAATTAGGATTATAAATCATCTACATTTAAATCAATGCATTTAGTTAAATCATCTACATTTAAATCAATACATTTAGTGCAAGCAATCAAATATAATTATAAATCAACATCTACATTGAAATTAATGCATCTAGTGCAAGAAATCAAATAAGATTAGAAATCACCATCTACACTGAAATCAAGGCATTTAGTGAAAGCAATCAAATAGGATTAGAAATCACCATCTACATTGAAATCAATCCATTCATTGCAAGAAATAAAATAGGATTAAAAATAATCTATATTGAAATCAATTCATGTAGTGAAAGAAATCAAATATAACCAGAAATAAAAGTCTACACTGAAATTAATGCATTTAGTGCAAGCAATCAAATAGTATTAGAAATCATCTACATTAAAATCAATCCATCTAGTGTAAGTAATCAAATATCATTAGAAATCAACATCTACACCAAAATCAATTTATCTAGTGCAATAAATCAAATAGGATTAGAAATCACCATCTACACTGAAATCAATGCATCTACTACAGGAAACCTTCTTCCCTCTCTCCCCCATATATATCTATATATCCATCCATCTCTCCTTCTTTTTCTCTTTATCTCACCCCACCATACACACACTCTCTCTCACTCCATATCTATCAATTTCCTTGTCCCTCCCTCCTTCTTTCCATCTATCTTTTTTTCTCTTCACATTACATCTATATCTATATCTCACTCTATCTCTCTATATCAACTGCAAAACATAAACTCTCTTTCTCCAATCTATCTATCTATCTATCACTCCCTCCTCCTCCTCCTCCTCCTCCTCTCTCTCTCTCTCCCTCTCTCTCTCTCTCTCTCTCTCTCGCTTCTATCTCTCTTCCTTCTTGCTACCCTTTCTCCCTCTCTCTCCATCTTCTTTATCACTCCCTCTCTCTCTCTCCACCTTTCACCCTCTATGTCTTTATTCGTACCTCCCCCTCTCTCCCTCTCCATCTTCATATCTCTTTCCCTACCTCTTTGAACAAGTTGTCTAACTTTTTTTTTTAATATTATTGAAAATAAGTTTATATATGTACACATGTGCATTTTCATCTGAAATTTTTTAATATATATATATATATATATATATATTGTACAGTTTACTATTGGAGATGTTCCCATGGGCAACTTGTAGCAGGCGAACAAATGGAGAAGGAGCCTCATGAGGTATTGCATGATTTTTTCTTTTTTCTTTTTATTTTTACATGGAGTTCTATATATTCTCACTCATTTTTAAAACATCAAATTGTAATGTTTGTATGTGCATTGTGTACAGGTTTCCCATGCTTCGCAAGATAGCGCGTGGATTGAGACTCTTATAGGAAAGACACTACATCCATCTGTATTTGATGGACATTATTTGTAGATTTGATTTCAAGGTTTCTAGTTTTAAATTTACTTTTTTATATATTATCTAGATGCATAGTCATATATATATATATAACTTGATACTTGTGAGATCTACAATTTTTGGACATATTTTATTACAGTGTTAATATAATTTGTTTTGTTCCAAAAAGTTAAGTTTTGGATAGTTTTAGTACTTTTGGCATGTGAATGTGATGTAATGTTGTTATATAATTTGTTTGGTTTTTAAAACTTTTAAGTTTTGGATAATTGAACTACTAGTAATGTTGTCATCTATAAATTAATTTTTTTCTTTTGAACTACATTTGGCATGTTATGTAATGATGTGTTATAATTTGTTTTGCTTTTAAAACTTAAGTTTTGGATGCTTGAAGTACATTTGGCATGTGAAGTAATGTTGTGATCTATAATTTTTTGTTAAATTAAAAGTTAAGTTTTGGATGGTTTCAATCTACATTTGGCATGTGATATAATGTTAAATGTTTTTATTGGATAGTTGAACTATAATTGGCATGGCATGTGAAGTAATGTTGTGATATAATCAAAAAGTTTTTAAAACTCAAGTTTTGGATGGTTTCATTCTACATTTGGCATGTGATATTTAATGTTAAATGTTTAATGTTTTTATTGGATATTTGAACTACAATTGGCATGGCATGTGAAGTAATGTCGTGATATAATCAAAAAGTTTTTAAAACTCAAGTTTTGGATGGTTGAAGTACATTTGACATGTGAAGTAATGTTGTGATCTATAATTTTTTGTTAAATTAAAGGTTAAGTTTTGGATGGTTTCAATCTACATTTGGCATGTGATATAATGTTAAATGTTTTTATTGGATAGTTGAACTATAATTGGCATGGCATGTGAAGTAATGTTGTACGATATATAATCAAAAAGTTTTTAAAACTTAAGTTTTGGATGGTTTCAATCTACATTTGGTATGTGATATAATGTTAAATGTTTTTATTGGATAGTTGAACTACAATTGGCATGAAATGTGAAGTAATGTTGTGATATAATCAAAAAGTTTTTAAAACTCAAGTTTTGGATGGTTGAAGTACATTAGGCATGTGAAGTAATGTTGTGATATAATCAAAAAGTTTTTAAAACTAAGTTTTGGATACCATTTCAATCTACATTTGGCATGTGATATAATGTTAAATGTTTAATTTTTTTATTGGATAGTTGAACTACAATTGGCATGACATGTGAAGTAATTTGTTTTGATATAATCAAAAAGTTTTTAAAATTCAAGTTTTGGATGGTTGAAGTACATTTGGTAAGTTTTTAAATTTTTTTTCACTCAAACAATAGTATGTAGTATGTAAAGATCAAAAACAATCTTAAGATTACTTTTAAGTACGATCAAGTGTTCTTGAAACATTTTCCCACATGATGATACCTTCATTGACCTATGAACTAAAGTAGTTCATAGGCTATATGTTCTGCCTCTTTCCCATATAAATCTCTTTAATTTTGATTGGAAATATAAGAAGTAGATATATGTTTGTTGAATTGGGGTCAATGTCATTAATGCACTCAACTAGGTAGCCTTGTTGATTTATAAATTGGTAAATTGATGGTCCATTCAGTTTTAATTCCATTCTAGAATATATATATTCAGTACTTGAAACATTTTTCAACAATGCACATGGGAAAACTACTTGAACAATTGATTTCATTATAGAACACACACACACACACACACACACACACACACACACACACACACATATATCCAATACGTGCACAACATTTTTCATCAATGCACATAGAACATATTCGACCATTGGACAGACAAATTTTGTACTAGATTTTCAATCAGGAATAGAGATGTGGGTCAAATCCCACCAAAAGTCGAAGAAGTGCTCCGAGTCTCTTGTCTGAAAGGAATCTTCGTACAAAATTATACTGCGGATAATTTATTTACATTGTGGATACTTTTTACCAAAAAATCCCACAAGAAAAACTGCGTGCATTGAGTTCATGTATATATCCAGTACATGCAACATTTTTCATCAATGCACATAGAAAAACTACTTTTAGTTAATTGCATTCTAGAACATATATATTGAGTACGTGAAGCATTTTTCATCAATGCACATAGTAAAACTACTTGAACAGTTAATTTCATTCTAGAACATATACATATATATCCAATATGTATGCAACATTTTTCATCGATGCATGTATAAAAAAAGCTACTTTCAATTGATACTAGAGTGTGCATCTACCAAAACAATTTGTACATGTGCAAACACTTGCACAGATAACATAACAAGGCAGCTCAATTTTTAATTGAGTACTGAAAGTTCTAGAACATATAATCCAAAGAGAATAAATTGTTGGGCAGTTCAATCAAAAAAATTCCAATGGAATGCCATCTTCAATAATCCGTTCATGATCGGATTTTGACATTTTCCATTTCTTAATATTCGTTTTTTTCTTTGATTGAACCTCGATCAAATTTATGCGTGCTGCACACACCAAGTGACTATATTGACAACTTATGAAATTAGGTTCATAGTCTTCAAAGTAAACAAAATTTCCACTTTGATTAGTTTCTCTAAAAAATTAACCTTTTAGTATAATAAAACCTCTTTCATATCAAAATCTATGATCATTATGGTCTTCTAATAATTTCATTTTTTGTTCAACACAACACATCAAATAATACTTCACATTTTCATCGTTTTCAGTAGGTGCAATTATAGCAAAAACATCTCCTACACAATAAAACAAACTTGACAAAATTATACATATTCAAATTTATTTCTAGATCTTTATCATTATAAAGTAATTCAAATGTTACCTTCTCTAACAAGATCAGAAACTCGATAACCATCGGATGATATTGTAGTCTCCTTTGATTTAATTTCTTCAAACATTGCAACGAACATTTTTCCCTTTGTATTTAGCTTTGTATGTTTCCAATCTTTTACATACATTTTGTTTCCACAAACGTCATTGGATTTTGTGTTGTCTATGCAAACAATACAAAAACAAGAATATTTTCTTTTATCTAATGCAAACACATTTGTGGATGACTTTGTTTTAATTGAATGCAATTTTCGAGTCCCTTTTATTGTTTCAACGTCATTTCCAATTGATATATCTACGTCTTCGATTCCAATATGCCAAAAAAACTTTATATGGAAAATTTAAAGAAGAATGTAAATATGATATCAAAATATAATCAAAGATAATCATTGTGATAAATGTACACTGTTTATTTAATTATATATCCAATAAAATTTAAATTGAATGTACCTTCGCACTTCCCTTATCGGTTAGTCTCATGGCTTAGAGCAACAATGCACCATTGAACAACTTCTTTCGCGTCAACAAGTTGGCTTGCAGAGGGGTTCATTTGATATCTTCGAAGTGCTCGTTTTATGCATGCCCCTGCACTGTCATGTTCTCCTTTTCCATGGCCAGTCTCAAAGAAATTCCAACAATGTTTAATGTAGGTTTTCTTATGAAGGCAGCACAACCAAAAGAATGATCGTGCATATTTTAATTGTCCTACGTAATGTTCATTGAATGTTATTCCACGATTTTTCAAGGAATCATATTTTTTTCCAAAACAATGTTGTACAAATTATATATCATGTATACGATCGTCACTGATATAAAAGTGATATTCTTTAATAATATGTCGATTTTCACTGGTGCTTTCTATATGATCTACATTTTGTTCAACATGTCTATATATAATATGGACGAGCATGGAAACTTGATCAGAATGATAGTATTCACTTTGAATTTATTTTTGTGGAACAAATGTGTTGTTTTCTGCGAAATCAATTACTGAAAAAATGGTCCCTGCACTAGTACAAAATTGCTAATTAGTTACTAAAAAAACGACTAAAATTTGCATATAAACGACTATTTTTCGGTCGGTGACTAATAGTAGCTAATTTACAGTATCTTATAACGCGACCAACTTTTGGTATTTTTTAGCTTAGTCATTAATTGGTTATCTCAATTTTGTTGTCTAGTTGTATATTTGGTCATCTGTAGAGCTATAAAAAGGGTCTCTTTCACCTCTAATCACCTCACATTAATATGTCAACCCGAGAGCGTTTTGTCATTACAAAGAGTGACTCAATCCGAGGCTCATTTGTCAGAGTAATGCTAGTAGTAGAGTGCTTAAGAAATACAAGAGTAAACGGATGCTTAACTGAAATCAAATTACTTTAAAGAAATAAATCACACACTCAGAAAACTTAATCACTTATCAGTCAAGGGTTCGGTAATGATAAACCATCCCTTCAGAAACTGATGGAAAAGGAACTAAATCATAGATCACGAGCCTGGGAGCTAGACAGTGACTGCTACTGCTCACTACAGCCTTAGATCATCTCTCACAACAAACCATCAAATGCAGATAAATATAACAGCAAAGGAAATAAAGGATTAAACCACAATTCTGAAATGGAACAGCAACTCTAAAATGGAACAGCAATTGAATACTAAGTCCCGCGGGTTATAATCAAACTCAATCTATACACTCTTTGCAATCAAAGAACATTCTATCACTCTAAAGGCGAATTACACGAATCATATTAATGGAACAGCAATAAAGATTAATGAATTATGGAACAATACTGATTTATTAGAAATGCACACAACCCAAACGTTAATATAACAACTCTGTAACATAACAGTAAAGATATGCGATTAACTCTTGAAAGGATTAATAACGTAATGCGGAGTTAACACACAAGTCTGGCTGTAGAAACTTCAATGATTCAAACTTGAACAGAGCATGTAATATGAACTTGTAAAGCATATCAAATAATCAAATAGCAATAATAAACAAACCACACAGAAACGAAGCTGTAATGGTACAGAAGCAAGTGTCCTTCGGGGCCGGGCCCTTAGCCTCCAAGGATGCACCGCTTTAGGTTAACGCAGACGCTAAGATGGAATAATCACCAGGCTTTCATTAATACATTGATCAAAAATACATTTCCAACCGCCAAATGTGAGTTTAATAACTAAATCATGTTTGCCAAGATTACATAAAACGATCTTATCTCCCATTACTAAACTAACAGCGTCGCCTCAATTTATAAGTGACTATGGCTATAGATGTCCAGCGCTAGATAGTAGCAATATCCTCAGATCTTCGGTCCGAGATTCGCTAAAACAGCTTAACTTCTTCATCCTCGTTTCTGAAGATTAACATACCTGAGTCGTGATAAAGTATATTTTGCCCTAGCCATTCACCTTGATCTTGTTTCCCATGTTTATGCTCTCGCTTCATCCGAGGAACAAATAGCTTATATCCACTGCTCTTATCTTTAGAGCGCAATCCCTTTCGTTTTCTTCTTTCCCTAGACAGAAAATAACCATTATCATGGCTAAGTTATACACATTCATTCTCACATGTTTCAGATAGTTTCTTATGACTCCTTCAAATCCATGATACAAAAGGTTCACAAATTGTATTAAAAAGTCATTAAAGTAATCAGCAAAATCATACCTTTTCAGTACTCCACACACCCCCCTGCTTACCTTGTTTCATGTCCTCATGAAAACATTGTAGTTGACATGTAATGCAGTGAGAGAGTATGCTGGAGAAGGAGTTTCATTTGGAGGCCCACAACCATGTTGAGTGATTAAATAATCAAAGAACTGACCTGCTTGCCCCTCAGGCATATCATACAGGGCCTGGTATCCATGTGCAGGATGCCAAATAATTGGAGCGCGGAATCTACACCCTAACCAAGATGACCCTGCTTTCAGAAGGCTCTGGCCATAGAAATTCAAACGGTCAGCGGCTAACTCAAAGTTATCATATTTAAATGGTTCTCTGAGCTGGATGTGTGGATCAGAGATTCGATATCGAAATTTGGCTGCATTAATGGCCAAGTCTTTGATGGAAAAGAAATACTCTAAACCTTCTTGAATGAGTGCCTCATGCATAGGCCCTAATGTTACAATGACACCTGGAGTCCTTATGTGGTTTATATGAGCTGTCCATAACCGTACTGGGTTCCTAGGCTCAGCCCTAACTCTTAAATCTAGACCATTTTCTTGACTCTGGAAGGTATCATAGGCTTTCAGCCACTTAATCTGATTAGCCCCAAATGAAATGAATGCTTGGAATTGAATATCACCAATGGAGGGACCAGGGTTCAATTCAGTCTCCTGACTTAGCACAAGGTCGTGTAAATAAAGTTCACACAAAAATCTCTGGACTTTCACTCCATAATGTTTACAACAGTCGATAAAATCATTGACATTGTTGATCTGTATAGGGGTGCCTGCCTTAACAGCTTTTATTTGTAATTGTAAATATCGTTCTAATAGAAACAGAGCATAGTTTTTAGCAGGAGCCCTACATGCTAAAACATTATTATATAAAGAACACAAGTCATTCAACTGTTTGATAGTAGTATCTAGTTTATAAGTTACCTGTGTGACTTCCTCTTGTTCCTTCATCCATCCTTCAAAAACCTGTCTTTTAGATTGACTGACATCCCTTAGTTGCTACTGCAACTCTTCATATTTTTCTAGGGGAACCGTTTGCTCTTTAAGTTGCTCTATTTCTTGCCGTGCTTGTTTCACCATCTTGTGCAAGGTTTTTGTCTTTGGATCTTTCCTCCCTGCATCAGTGGAGGCCGGGAGTTTTACCTGAACCTTTTTGTTACGCTGTTTGGAGTTCAGGACCCTGATTACCCCTGAGGGTGGTGCCTCCGTCTGAATTTTCTTATCATCCTTTTCTATCTTAATCGGAACGGCAGCTGGATCCATTTCTGTCTTAATCGGAACGGCAACTGGATCCTCAGAGTCTTGGAAAACAGGCTGTTTGTTGGCCCTCTTTTTCCTCTTTACCTTCTGGTTCTTTTTCAAAATCCTTATTTGTTGCCTGAGCTGGGTTATTGTGTTTAACAGTTTAGTCTGTTCCTTCCTCAACTTCTTGATTTCCATTGATTCCTTTGAAGGAACGGCAGTCCGTCGATGGTGGACTGGATCATGACCAGTTGCTAACTCTTCCTCCTGGGGTTCTTCCTCACTGCTCTGCTCCGGCTGTTCTGGTGTATGCACCTCAACTGGTTCTGATTCTTCCTCCTTGGGTTCTTCCTCTAGACTTTCCTCTTGTGACATGGGAACAGATTGTTCCCGTTCGGTATTTTCTTCCTCTTCATCATGCATAGGCATGTTCTCTTCTTGAAATTGGTCGTGGGGATCCTTTGAGCTAGAAGGTTGACCGTATTTACTCATATTGGCTAGGATGGCGGCCAAGTCATCTTCTCTTAGTAGGTCTTGTAATGGACTATTCCCCTGCTGTCCCCTTTCTTCCTCTTGTTCAGTTTCTGCTTCTTTTTCTGTTCCCGAAGGTTCGGGTGCTTCTTCTTCGGGTTGCTCATCTTCAATTATTACTGGTTGGCTGGTGCTTCCCTGAAGCTATTCCAGCCTTCCCCTTATTCGAGCCAACCGGGCTGACTTTCTGGGTTTACTTATGCTTCCTCTCATCTGAGCTAACCGAGCTGATTTCCTGGGTTCCTCTGGTTGCTCGGGTGAATCAACTACATGCTTTTGCTTTGCGTGTTCTTGGTGTGTCTCTGGTTGTTGTGATGTACTAGCAACATTTTCTCTGCGTTTTGCCGGTTGTTCTGGTGGGTTTATAGAATGTCTACGTTTCGGGGATGGTTCTGTCGATCCCCCTTCAATCAGTGCAATGAGCTCTTCCCAGCTGCTCTGCTGCTGGGTAAGACTATAACTAACAACAAGTCTAATTAACCCGTGGTGACTAACAATTGCCTCTACGTGCTGTGCCCTTTTCATACTTTGTGCAGCATCATGCAATAACGAGTTTAAGAGTGCCGGTAAATTCACAGAGAATTTCTGTTTTAGAACAGCTAAAAGTTTAAGGTGTCGTGGTCTTACCACGTTTTTTCTTCCTTCGCAAGTAATGTAGCTCTGTACTATTCTTGCTAGCTCTGTCCAGGGTTCGCCTAGGGTCGCTGGCAGAATTCCCTTCCCTTTGATTGTCAAATGCTGGCCTTCATCCTGGAAGATGTCGATGACCTTCTGTAATCGTTGCTTTTTGAATGTCCATACCGGTCCAGTAGTTGGTAGTCCTGAGACTTCTGCAATTATGGCATCAGTGACCGCTATTCGTTTCCCTCTTACTATGGAGTAGTCATCTTGTAAATTCTGCAAGAACTCCATTGCTACTGTCTCATTACCCTCTTGTAAGCGATTGAAATAGTTTAACCATCCTGCTCTTTCCAGGATTTCTCGGGCAGCAGCAGAGATCGTTAGCTGTTGAGGCTCGCTACGAATTGCCTTTCCCCCCATGATTTCGCTGTGATTTCTAAATGGAACAGCAAAAAAACGTTTTCGGTTTGAAACACAGAGAGCAAGGTTTCGCAAAAGAAAACACAAAGTATGCAATAGTGCAGCAAAAAACAACTTGTGCGAAAAAATAAAAATATGCCATGCCGTGAAACCATGCCAAATCGTCGTGAACCAGATTTTCCGAATGATGAATTGACACGTAATACAGGGAATGATGAGGTTAACCTCCCCCCCCCTCAGTGTGATAGGCTGTCCCAGCCGGCAAATAATGGAGCGGCACCCAGTCTGTAATCAAGTCAGAAAGGAACAGCATGTGAATTTATGCCATGTTGAGAGAGGACAACAGTTTACCAAAATCGAGGCGGAAGATGGATCGCGTGTTATGATTTGAGGCTGCTGTGTTATGATTTGAGGCTGATGGATAGGCATGTAGCGTACTTGCCAATCTTAAGCGGTCATGGTCATCTCCGTTGCCATGATTGGTAATGATAAATATTCATGCGGTGTATAAATCAGGAAATAACATATAATTAGTGCCTAGGATATGAAAACAAAAGAGTGTTAATATCTTACCTATTGGTGTAAGCAAGGTGACTTCGATACCATTAACATTACTCTGCTACCAACAGGTGTCCATAACCTTGGCAGAGTTGTTTTTTTCACCCCCGGAACCATGATCCTGTGTGTATACTTAGGACTGTTATTATGTCAGAATGTAGACCATTATGCTGGCTTGGTGACCAGTTAACCATAATGCCATTCACGAGGAAAGAGCGAAACGTGGGCAGGTCGGCTCGTGATGAGACCTCCTGTTCCAAGGTTTGTTTATTTGATATACATTTTGGACCATATCCCTGGTGTGGTGGCCAGAATGGGAATGCCACTTCACTTCCATCCTCATGATCATGGTAGGCTGGCTCTCGATGAGACCCCCTATCCGGCATTTGACATTTGACATGCTTTTTCTTTTTCCTTATTTATACACAAAGGGTGGTTCAGCACTCCTTAAGAGTAGGAATGGTGGAAGAAGTCTTATTATCTCAATAGGAAGATATAAACTCTTTTCTCTTATTCCCAAGTACTAATAAAAAGATTTTTAAGGGAATCAGCATGATAAAGATAACCAATCAGGGCAAAATTAGTAAAACCATGTCACAAAAGGTAAGAAATAAGTATGTCCTTCCATCTGTCCTCTTATTAATGCAGAGCATTATAGATATAGCGATTTATGATTTGCAGATTTTCGGTATGCTGTGTTTTTATATTTCATCGCACAAATACATAGCTGAAGCTTGAAGACTAGAAAGAAGACGGAAAAAAACATCCTGAATTTAAATCAGCAAAGAGATCAAAAGTATGCAGATGGTGTTCCGTTGAAAAAGCAACAACGATGGATAATAGAAAAAGGAACAAAACTGCAAATGCCGTTCCTTTTAGGAAAAGGAACGGCAATCATACTAAACACTCAATATGCCATTCCGCTGAAAAAGTCAACACAAAAATAAAAGAACGTTGTTTCTTTGAAGGAAGAGGAACAATGGTAACCAAAAAGGAACAGCGATAGACGTAACAATATCGTTCTTCTGAAAAAGGAACAGCAGAGATCCGAATGCTGTTCCTTTAGAAAAGGAACAGCAGAACAAGCAAAACCAAAAAAAAAAAAAAACATACATATGCTATTAGAAGAGCAAAAATCAAACTTTGTGGAAGAAAAAGGAACAGCAAAATGACAAAAATTTATTCAAATCAAACTTATGTACAAGAATCACTCAAAAAAACTTTATGTACAATTTGCAAAAAGAAATAGACCCTTAATGAATTACAGGTGAGGAAGATTTCTCTTCTTCTCCTAAGATCTCCAGATCAGTATCTCGGCGTATCTACTGGCAGAAGGATTCCCTAGTAAGTGGTTTACGGTAGAGACGGACTCGGTGGCCATTTACCTTGAATGCATATCCAGAACCGTCAATAGTGATTAGAGTAAGAGTTCCATTTTCATGTACCTTCTGGATTTCGTATGGTCCCAACCATCGAGTCTGAAGTTTTCCAGGGAAGTCCTGAAACCGAGAATCGTATAACAGAGCCCAGTCTCCCTCGTGGAAGACTTTGTTCTTAATGAGCGCATCATGCCATTTGCCTCGCTGCTGTTGAATTAATGCTGTATTTTGTAGTGCAGAGAGCCGAATTTCGTCTAATTCATTGATCTGCTGTAGTCGATTGAGTTGTGCCTCCGTTAAGTCTAGGCCAACTTCCTGTGCTGTACGCAGTGTTTGGATTTCGAATTCTATGGGAAAAATAGGTTGTTTTCCAAACACTAGTTGATAAGGTGAGTCACCAGTGGTGCTCCTCCATGTGGTTCGATAGGCCCAGAGTGCTTCAGGTAGTCGGGTAGCCCAGTCACGCCTATGTGATGCAATAGTTTTCGTTAGGATTGATACTATTATCTTATTGCTACTTTCTACCTGCCCATTCGCCTGTGGGTGATATGGAGTAGTGATCTTATGCTGGACATGATAATTGTTAAGTGTTGCAGTTAATTTATGCCCAACAAATTGTGGTCCTCCATCTGTAATTATTTCCCTAGGAAGGCCATAACGAACAAATAGAAGGAACAGGAACTGTATGACAGAGTCCTCTGTGGCTCTTGGCAATGCTTCTGCCTCAACCCATTTGGTGACATATTCTGTTGCCACCAAAATATATGTTTTCTGATTTGATGAAGGGTTGATGGGTCCAACGAAATCCAGAGCCCACCGTTCGAATGGTTTGATGACTAACTGTGGTTTCAGAGGCATTTCATCAGCTTGACCAGGTCGTCCTGCTCGCTGGCAACTGTCACAGGCTTGGACGAACTTCTTTGCATCCTTAAAGATCGTAGGCCAGTAATATCCTGTCTGCAATACTTTATGTCCAGTCCTACGCTCAGCGAAGTGCCCCCCACATGGTCCATCGTGACAAGCTTTGAGGATGTCAAAGATTTCGTCCTCTCTAACACATCGCCTGATATGCATGTCTGCTCCTGTGTGAAACAAATAACCTCCAATCCACGAAAATCGAGAACTTTTCTGAATAATCTGCTTACGCTCATTAGGAGTTAAATGTTTTGGTAATCTACCTACTGCAAGGTAATTGGCAACATCAGCATACCAGGGCGTTTGAACAGCAACAGCAAACAGGTGTTCATCCGGAAATTGATCTTCCACTGCTGCTGCATCGCTTGATTTTGGTATCCTTGAAAGAAAATTGGCTACAGGGTTTTCTTTGCCAGGGCGGTCCTTGATTGTGATATCGAATTCCTGCAATAAGATTAACCATCGAGTTACTCTGGCATTTGTGACAGGCTTATTTGCTAAATATTTTATGGCAGAATGATCTGTATACAAGATAACAGGGTAGCCTGTGATATAATGTCTAAATTTATTGACAACATGTATTACAGCTAGAAATTCTTTTTCAGTAACAGTGTAATTCAATTCAGCAGGGGATAAATTTTTGCTGATGTAATATATAGCATATGGTTTTTTATCCTCTTCCTACCCAAGGACTGCACCAATGGCTGTATCTGAGGCATCAGATGATATCTGGAATGGTAGGTCCCAGTTTGGTCCTCGAAGGACTGGGGCTGTGGATACAAGCTTCTTTAGATCCTCAAAAGCATGGTCACATTTGTCTGTCCAAAGGAAATCAACGTTACCAGTCAGTGCATATAAAGGAGCAGCAATGTGTGAATAATGCTCTATGAATCGTCTATAATAACCTGGAAATCCAAGAAAACTGCGTACCTCTGTTTGAGTAGTAGGAGTAGGAATAAGCAAAAGTATTTGGATTTTGGCCGGGTCTACCTGAATGCCGGCTGCTGAGACATAGTGTCCTAGGATAAGTCCTTCAGTCATCATCAAAAAACATTTTTCAATGCTTAGGCAAAGCCTAGTAACAATGCAGCGTTGTAGGACTTTCTCTAGGGTGTCTAGAGCTGGATCGAAGTCATCTCCGTATGGTGTAAAGTCATCCATGTAAACTTCAAGTCCATCATTGATTAAATCTGCAAAAATACTAAGGATAGCCCTCTGAAATGTGGCAGGAGCATTACATAAGCCAAAAGGTAAACCTCGATAGGCAAATGTTCCCCAGGGGCAAGTAAAGGTAGTTTTATCCTGGTCTTCAGGGGCAATCTGAATCTGATTGTATCCACTGAAGCCATCCAGGGAAGAAAAGAACTTCTTCCCCGCTAAAGTGTCCAATACTTGATCTATGAAAGGAAGAGGAAAATGATCTTTTTGTGTTGCCTTGTTAAGTTCCCTATAATCCACACAAATTCTCCATTTCCCATTCTTTTTTGGTACCACCACAAGTGGAGAGACCCATTTACTATCAGAGATAGGGTAGATAAAATTCACATCTAAAAGTTTTTGAAGTTCAGTTTTTACAACATCTTTTAGATGGGGATTAAGTCTCCTTTGCGGCTGACGCACAGGTCCGGCATCTTTTTCTATGTAAATGTGGTGGGTACATAACTGGGGATCGATTCCTTTCATATCAGGGTAGTCCCATGAAAATGCTTCTTGATATTTTGTTAACAGATGGATGAGCTTTGTTTCTTGTTCCGGTGTGAGATTAGCATTGATGTTTAAAGTTTTCCCCGGTGCAATTTCCACAGTTTTACTATTTGCAACAGAAGTGACAGGTATTATTTGATCATGAATATCTTTCAGGGGATCTTCTTCTAATTCATTATCAAATGTTGCTTTTATCATGTGACATTGTGTGCGAGGTTCAGTTTGAGTAATTAAATTGTTAATGGCATCGTCTTCTGTTTGATCTTTGAAATCAAGTGCCTCTTGTATAGTTAATGGAGATCTAATGTTATCAGTAAGATATGATACAGGGTGCTTATTCGATTTAATCATTGTGACACTTGGCTGCGCTGGAGGATATAGAACTAAATTTTTGCTATTTGGTCCTCTGGTTATGGTCATATTTCCCTGCCGACAGCCAATGTAGGCATCGGCAGTAGCGAGCCAAGGTCTACCTAAAATTAGCGGGTGTCCGTCAAGTCGGGTTTTTGGATTAATTATCAGGAAATCAGTTGGATACTCCCAGGATTCTACAGACACCATGACATCATGTAGAGTGCCCTCTGGTCTAACCACAGATCGGTCAGCCAATTCTAACATAGTAGAGGTGGGTTCTACAGATGTAATGCCGAGCTTTTGGCAAGTTGTAGTTGTTAAAATATTAATTGCAGCCCCTAAATCAACTAAGGCATTAGGCAGGGTCTGGCCATAAATTTGAACAGTTATAATTGGGTTCCCGGGGTCTTCATATTTAAGGGGTGTTTCTCTTTCCGACAATAGGTCAGATAAGGTGCCGACTACTTGGACTCTTGGATTGTTTGTTATATTCCTCCTCGGTTTCTTTATGCACAATTCTTTTATGGTTTTGGCATATATGGGAATGTCTTGAATGGCTTGGAGGAATGGAATTTTTATGTACAAGTTTTGTAATTCTCCCAGAATGTCGAAGTCAGGATATTGTATGGATCGAGGTATGGCTAATCGTTCTGGGAACGGGGGAGAGGATGTGGTTGCTTGATTATGAGTTTGTTGCTTGTTTACATCCTCTTGTTGTGACTGATGTTCTCTGGGTAACTGATCTTCAATATGAGCTGTTTTATCTCCCTCAGTTTCAATTATACGTCCAGATCTTAACTGAAGATCATTGCACTCCCTCAGGTCGGGTCCTAGTTCTGGTGATTCTATGATTTGAATAGATTGGACCTGCCTGTTGTTTGGATTGGGATCGGGTTGGGCTGGGAGTTGCGGTCTCAGGTTAGACTGGGATTTTGTTGTAAAGCTGGCAAAGTAGGTTGAGGGAGCGGAATAGTTCCAGCTGGGTGGTACATTGGTCTTTGCCAGCTTGTCTGCCAGGGTGAACTTTGTGAAGTAGAGGGAGTCCATTGTGAAGGATATGGGCCATTTTGCCAATATTGTGGAGTGTAAGGGAAATTTGGCCAACCAGTTTGGCTTGTTTGATTTAGCCATGGATTTGGAGAAGGAAATGATTGTGGTGACCAGTTTGTAAATGGGGTTTGAGATTGATTTTTCCACATACCATATTGTTGAGCATTATACTGTGGGTTTTGAAAGAAAGAGGTTGGGTCCGGAAACATACCAGGTTGTCTTGGCTGCCACGTGCGGCGCTGGTTGATTGAATTCACCGATTCTGGTTCTTCTTCTGCTTCCTTATATACTGCTTTCAATCCAGGAAGTGAGGGGCAGCTCTCCGTAAGGTGATCTTTTGTACAGATGGCGCATGTTTGGACTTTATCTAATGGACACTCCTTGTGGCTGTGTTTTTTTCTGCATCGGGGGCAGAAGATTGCCAAATTCTGTTCTGCCTCCAGCTGCTTTTGTTTAGCCTGCACAATATCAAGTTGTGTAGTTAGTGTCCCCATAATATCAGTTTTAAAATTTTCTAATAAATTTCCAATTTCTGCACGTGTTACTCCTTCTGCTGATACTTTGTTGTCTCTTGCAAACCGATCATATTCTGCCGGTTTTATTCTTGTGCTGCCTCTCGAACTCCTGATACATAAGTCAAGGATGTCAGTAAAATTCTCTTGATAAATATCCCCTTTGCCCATAATGTTTAATGTTTCAATCCATTGTTCCTTCATACCCCTCATTAATGCAGTTTTTAACACATTATCAGGTAAAGGTAGCGATGCATAAGGAGATCTTTGTAAGTTATACTGAAAACGCTCCACATACTCCTCTAATGTTTCATTTGGTCTGGCTGTCATCTGAAATATTTCGTCTTTTAATTCTCTAGACCTACAATAATCCTGGTATTTCTTTAAGAAGGATTCTTTCATTTGATCCCAATTGTTGATAACCCCGCCACCTAGCCCCATAAACCATCTTAAAGCAGCCCCTTTCAATGTAGAGGGGAATAATTTCAATTTTTGGGGATCGGTGGTGTAATCGTATCCCCGACATAACACATCGAATTCAAATAGGAATGCATCCGGATCTTCCGATGTGAGTCCGTGAAATGTAGGGATATGCTGAAGAGGGATAGCTTTCATGGGTGCATTTGCTGCAGAATCCACTATAGGATATTATAATGTAGAGGTTTGAGTGTTTGGCTGGTTTTGAGCGTTTGGTTGGTTTTGAGCCATGGGATCGAATATATGCCAGTAACCTTCTGGGATATCTAGGAGGGTATTCCTAGGTTGGGTGGGAACGGTTTTGACAGGGATCTTTTTAATAGCTCTTCCTTTATCTGGAATAATGGGAATACCAGGTGTTTGAGGAGATTGAATCTCTTCAACAATGACTTTCGCAGCACTCCCCTTATCTGGGCTATCTAATGACTGATTTGTTTCAAGAGGAGATTTTGGTTCCTTGGTTTCCCCTGTTTCTCCTTCTCCTTCGCAAAAGCTGCTAGAGTTCCCTTCCTGCAATAATTCTGGAGTGGAATTTTCAACTTCTTGAAAGTCCTGCTCCTTAGTTTGACTATGCACCTCAGCACAGGCTACAGATGGTGATCCTGTGGCCTGAAGGGAACTAGTAGGCGGTTTGGAAGTGTTTTTCTTGAAGCCTACCGATGGCTGAGACTCTATTTTCTTATAGATTTCGTCTATGAAGGTCGTTCGGCCAAGGGTCACCCGCCCCTTAGCTTTTTCAGGTTTGGATGGGGGTTTGATATTCTTTTCTGGTCTTTTCTGCTTAGTCATGCACTCAAAAATAAACTACGAACTTCTATTCAAACAAGCAACAACAAATCTGTTAGGAAAGCGGATAATGAGCAGGTCTTTTATATGCTCTGCACGTAGGTTCTTACCTTCCGTTTTTAGGATCCAACTCCTCCCTAGCAGGCTTGTACACTACTCTGAAAAAAAGACAAATGGCTACACTCTTTCCCCGGCAACGGCGCCAAAATGTAGAGCTATAAAAATGGTCTCTTTCACCTCTAATCACCTCACATTAATATGTCAACCCGAGAGCGTTTTGTCATTACAAAGAGTGACTCAATCCGAGGCTCATTTGTCAGAGTAATGCTAGTAGTACAGTGCTTAAGAAATACAAGAGTAAACTGATGCTTAACTGAAATCAAATTACTTTAAAGAAATAAATCACACACTCAGGAAACTCAATAACTCATCAGTCAAGGGTTCGGTAATAATAAACCATCCCTTCAAAAACTGATGGAAAAAGAACTAAAGCATAGATCACAAGCCTGGGAGCTAAACAGTGACTGATACTGCTCACTACAGTCTTAGATCATCTCTCACAGCAAACCATCAAATGCAGATAAATAGATTAGCAAAGGAAATAAAGGATTAAACCACAATTCTGAAATGGAACAGCAACTCTGAAATGGAACAGCAAATGAATACTAAGTCCCGCGGGTTATAACCAAACTCAATCTATACACTCTTTGCAATCAAGGAACATTCTATCATTCTAAAGGCGGATTACACAAATCATATTAATGGAACAGCAATAACGATTAATGAATTATGGGACAATACTGATTCAGTGGAAACGCACGCAACACAAATGTTAATATAACAGCTCCGTAACATAACAGTAAGGATATGCGATTAACTCTTGAAAGGAATAATAACGCAATGCGGAGTTAACACACAAGTCTAGTTGTAGAAACTTCAATGATTCAAACTGGAACAGAGCATGTAATATGAACTTGTAAGGCATATCAAATAATCGAATAGCAATAATAAACAAACCACACAGAAACGAAGCTGTAATGGTACAGAAGCAAGTGTCCTTCGGGGCCGGGCCCTTAGCCTCCAAGGATACACCGCTTTAGGTTAACGCAGACGCGAAGATGGAATAATCACCAGGCTTTCATTAATACATTGATCAAAAATACATTGAACCAGTTCTCAACAAAGCTTAATAACCAAATCTGATGTTTTACAGAAGATTACATAAAACGTATCTTATCTCGCCATTCTTTAAACTAACAGTGTTGTCTCTTTTTATAAGGACGATGGCGGAGATGTCCAAGCAGCTAGATAAATAAAGCAGCGATCCCTCAGAATCTTCGATCCTGAGGGATTCGCCAAACAGTTAACTCTTCATCCTGTCTTTGCTATTGCGCTGAGCTGGTGTCCTCTCCTTCTTGCCCGAGCCGATTCACCTTGATCTTGTTTCCCTATGTTTGCGTTTGGTTCTCATCCAGAGGGACAGCAGTTATCCCCACTTCGTTCTTATCTTTAGAGTGGCAACTCTTCGTTTTCTTCTTTCCCTGTATAGAAAATAACCATTATCAGTGGCTAAGTTATACACATCGATTCTCACATGTTTTGTGATAGTTTCTTATGACTTTCCAAATCCATGATACAAAAGGTTCACAAATTGTATTAAAAAGTCATTAAAGTAATCAGCAAAATCATACCTTTTCAGTACTCCACAACAACAATGTTTAATGTAGGTTTTCCTATGAAGAAAACACAACCAAAAGAATGATCGTGCAGATTTGAATTAACCTGCGCATCCATATAACCATATCCAATGTTCATTGATTGTTATTCCACGAATTTTCAAGGAGTCATAAATCTTTCCAAAACAATGTTGTACAAAATATGTATCATGTGTATGATCATCACTGATATAAAAGTGATATTATTTAATAACATGTCGATTTTCACTAGTGCTTTCTATATGATCTATTTTTTGTTTAGCATGTCTATATAGAATATGGAAGAGAATGGAGACTTGGTCAGAATGATAGTATTCACTCTGAATTTCTTTTTGTGGAACAAATGTGTAGTTTTCTGCAAAATCAATTACTAACAAAATGGTCCCTGGTGGAAAACCTTCACGGGATTTTTTGAATTGCGAGTCTTTCCATCGAGCTCTATGGGAATTCTTGGTGTGTTTATAAATTTCTACCTCAAACTTTCTCAAAAATTCTATCACAAAAATTTCTTCTTCTCGTAATTCAATTATTTTAGCACTATTTGCACCTTGAATCGATGTATGGATATATTCATATCTCCTCCATTTCACTTTCATGTTGGACAATGATTGATTATTTATATCAATACGATATTTGTTTTGAAATTTAGTTAAATTTCCACAATCATCGAATTTTTTACCACCAACACATTTCTTTTCGTAAAATAGTTCATCACTTTGTCTTTCACATAGAATTTCAGATATGAAATCACGGATAGTGGAAGCAGGAGGTGAATCCTTCCAAAATATTCTACCAAAATTAAGGAATGTGTCATAATATAACTCAAATTCCACATGATAACGACAACAACAAGTGTCGCGTACCGTGATAGGTTTTACATACCATGGTTTTTTTTGAACAAAAGCACTGATTGACACATGAATTTCACGATTCTCTTCTTTGAACTTGTTGAAAAACTTTATCTGAGTGGTTTCCAAGAAATGCTTTTCCATGTTGTTTGTACTGATATCGTGTTATTCTTCTTCGCATCACATGCTTTTCAGTTGGCGAAACACGTGAATTGTTCTTCCAATATTCATATATTATTTTTTTAACATTTTCTCCAAGTCTATATTTGTATGGTTGCCTACAAATAGCTCTCCAACAAGTGAGTTCATCATTTACATATATTTGCAACCGAAATTTCCGATGTTTGTGCAAATTTTTTCGTGAGGTTCCTAATGCTTGTGCCATAGATTTTACCAAGCGATTCTCTTTAGTACCTGATGAAACCACTGCCATATGTGTTGCTCTACGTACATCTGAAACATTTTTCTGTCTAGATATTCTAATTGAATTTATAGCACTATTTATATTTTGTATCACATTTTCCTTCATTTTTTTATCTTTGGTTGATTTTCGAATACCGAATAAAGTCGTAGCTTCTTTTAATTTCCTTAATGATAGGAGACCTTTCAACATTTGGGATTTAACTTTCATATTTTCCTTTATGAAGTACGTATCAAAAATGCGGTTAACACGATATCATATATAATGGCCAGCTCTTTTATCTCCATATGTGGGAGTGTCAACAGCTTCTAACATCTCATCATCGACATTGATTTCATCTGTACATATTCGAATGAATAATACATAATAAGTTTACATATTAAATAAATAACTAAATTAATAAATATATGTATAATTTCAATAATACTTGCATGTGTTCAACATATATATATATATATATATACCTTGTGATTCAATTTCCTCACTTGAATTTCTTTCAACATTTTCACCATCTTCAATCATTGGTTCAAAATCTCTTTCACTTTCTCTTTCAAAATTTTGTATCTCATCATCAATGTTTTGAGGAATATCTCTCTTTGTTTACACTGCAAACTATTTTTCAAATTAGTTCATCAAATAAAAATTAAGCTTCACATTTTACACTAGGAAACTTTTAAATATATCAAACTCATAATATTTACATTTACATACCTACTCCAACTTCTAGTTGAGGTTGATTTTCCTCTTCAATATTTGAGAGTGCTTCTATCTTTCTTTTGCGAGATTGTCTCGTCTCTTCTCTACGTTCCTCGGGGTCTCTTTTTTAATCATATTTTCTCGTACAATTCCTTTGATTTCCCATGATAATAGCGTATGAAGTTCAAAAAATTTCCTTCAAAAATTTAGACAAAAACTCAATTAAAAAAATCACAAAAGATTTAACTTTAAAAAAAAACTCATTTAAAATTTTTGCAAAAAATACATACTTGAATCCAAAACACTTAATTTAAAAAATCCGAGAAAAAAATGTCTTATAAAAATGAAATGAAGCTCAAAATATTTCTTTCCAAGTCCTACAAAAAAATTTCATTTAAAAAGTGAGACAAAAACTCATTTTAAAAAATCATTATAAAAGATTTATTTCAACCCAAAACATGTACTCTAAAAAAATGTCACTTCAAAAAATGCCTCCAAAAAATGTCCATTAAAATTAATTCCAACTTCTTAAAAAATGCAACTTTAAAAAATACTTCAAAAGACCCTCTAAAAAATTATCACTTCAAAAAATACTTCCAAAAAATGTCCAAAAAATGCCCTTTGAATATTAAGCCTAAAAAGAGTACTTTCGAAATTAAGCCCAAATCCATACCTTCAAAAACAATGAAAATTAAACCCAAATCCATTCTTTCGAAAAAAAATGAAGCCCAAAAAACATCCAAAAAATATATCACATACCTCCAAGAAATTTCCTTTGAATGTACCTCCAAGAAAAGTCCTTAAACCCTGTTACACAGTAATTTGTCACAGTCCCTGCAATTCCCCATCCTGCACATTGGAGGGCCTTTTCTATGACCTGTAAGCAGTGACATAACCTGAAACCACTTTCATGGCATCCCCCTTGACAAAGACAATCATTCCTCTGAAGAAAGTTTCCTTTGAAAAACCCTAAAAACTAATCTTTTGGCCTTGGCGCGACTAGCCAGTTCAGTCCTTGCGCCAATGGGGAAAATCCACCATAGAGGGCGCGCCAACTGGCGCTCTGTCCCAGTGTCTCACTCGCGCCAAGCTTAATAAGGATTTTTTTTTTTAAATAAATGGCGGAAGTTTGATTCCAACAAACTCCTGAACGAGTCTCTAAAATGAGTTGGGAGGTTTGGCTCCGAATCTCCATGTAGAGGAGGTGGTTTTCCACCTATCATGGAAGCTTCCTTAAGGATAGGGCCAATCCCATAATTGTAGGGATCCCAACTCCCCTTCCACCATCTACATAAGCTTGCCTTTTCCTTTAGCAAGCTCGTAGTACTAGAGGTAAGAGCTGAATCTGTAGTAAGGAGACTATTGCCAGACAACCTTTGAGAGCCAAGCCGAAGAGAGAGAGCTTTGCCCCATTCCTGACGAGCTTCATTGAGACGTGCTCTGCTGTCAGCCCCACCAAAGGAAGATCCAACATCAAAGCTTTGGTTTGTATCTTTCCTTTATTACTATTAATGATAAGCGAATTTGATTATGGTTTCATTCATGTGTCTTTGTCTCTGACGCAATGAATTACATCCTCTCTGACTGATGTATGGTTACAAGATTTAGGTTCTATGTTGTGTATTGTTGTGTTTCTTCGCATGTGTGTAGGTGTTCGGACATGTTAAGCGGAGGACGGGAAGCGTCATCCTTTCTCCGACGACCATTGCGTAGGACCTGAGGTAGGCAACTCGTTATGTTTTGTCATTTTGTAACTAGAGACCTGCGTCACTGCGTGACTGATTGTTGCTAGACCCGATCTGGGATAGTGGGGATCGCCTCTTTCCGCAGAGGGGATTTACCTCTCCAAAAAACTAGTGACTCCACTAGGAGAGGTAAATCCCCTTTGCGGACAGAGGCAATCCCTACTAGCCTAGATCGGGTCTAGAAAAAATCAGTCATGCAGTGACGTAGGTCTCTAGTTATAAAATGATAAAACATAATGAGTTGCCTACCTCAGGTCCTACGCAATGGTCGTCAGAGAAAGGATGACACTTCCCATCCTCCGCTTTGGCAGATCACGATCCTTCCACTTAACACATCCGAACACCTGCACACATGCGAAGAAACACAATGATACACAACATAGAATCTAAATCTTGTAACCATACATCAGTCAGAGAGGATGTAATTCATTGCATCAAAGACAAAGACACATGAATAAAACCATAATCAAAGTCGCTTATCATTAATAGTAATAAAGGAAAGATACAACCCAAATCTCTGACGCTGGATCTTCCTTCGATGGGGCTGACAGTGGAGCACGTCTCAATGAAGCTCGTCGGGAATGGGAAAAAGCTCTCTCTCTTCGGCTTGGCTCTCAAAGGCTGTCTGGAGATAGTCTCCTTACTACAGATTCAACTCTTACCTCTAGTACTACTATCTTGCTAAGGGAAAAAGGCAAGCTTATATAGATGGTGGAAGGGGAGTTGGGATCCCTACAATTATGGGATTGGCCCTATCCTTAAGGAAGCTTCCATGATAGGTGGAAAACCACCTCCCCTACAAGAAGATCCAAAGCCAAACCTCCCAACTCATTTTAGAGACTCATTCAGGGATTTGTTGGAATCAAACTTCTGCCATTTATTTTAAAAAAATAATCCTTATTAAGCTTGGCGTGATCGAGACACTAGGACATAGCGCCAGTTGGTGTGCCCTCTATGGTGGATTTCCCCCATTGGTGCGAGGACTGAACTGGCTAGTCGCGCCAAGGCCAAAAGATCAATTTTTAGGGTTTTTCAAAGGAGACTTTCTTCAGAGGAATGATTGTCCTTTTCAAGGGGGATGCCATGAAAGTGGTTTCAGGTTATGTCACTGATCACAGGTCACGGAAAAGGCCCTCCAATGTGCGAGATGGGGAATTTCAGGGATGGTGACAAATTACTGTGTAACAGATGCTCCCTGAAGCATGAGACCCAAGAGAGAGAGAGGAGTGAAATGCTTTATGAGAACATGCCCAACTGAAAACACTACCGTCGAAAAACCTACGTAGCCAAATACAACTGATATCTCAAATACATGATATGTGGTATGGGCGCAGCCATCCATAACAGAGTATAAAATAATCAGGATCCAAGGTATGGACGCATCCATCCAGAAAGGATCAGTAAATAGACTCAGGTATGGTCGCAGCCATCCAATCAATGAGTCATGTAACCAATCATGATAATCCACAAAAATTTGCAGCCTAGATTCCATCAGACAAAATCCAGGGTCTTGCACTCCATCTCGACCCAAACAAAGTACAAGTCCTAGCATGTGAATGAGTGAGCTGAAGTCGAACATGCAATAACATCGTTTGATTACCAGCCAATGATGAAAGCTGTTAAAAGACGCGAGAGGAACCACCAATAATGACAATGGCCCTCAAGGTACTATAGGTACAATCCACAGAATGTGAACAGTAGTGAGTTGGCGTCGAACACACGCAGAATCATTCGATCGAAGGCCAATGATGAAAACCTTACGTCGAATGCGAAGAACCTGCCATTGAGGCATGCAGGCTCCAAGGTACCAGAAGGGAGTCTCTAGATCAACTTCCTGGATAATGAGCTGAAGTCGACAGGAAGTGACCTTGATTGAAGGTGGGCCATAGTGTTTCCCACATCATCGACGCGAGACAGAGGAACATAATGTTTGTGAATCAGGATCAGTAGAGAATCAAAGGAGGGTTGAAAACTGCAGAGGTCAACTTCTCTTGAACCTATCGGCGGCACGGCACTGGATTTGGAAGTATTTGACATCAAAGGATCTGAGGTCATGATGACGAGGAAAAGAGTAGATGAGAGGTCAAAAAGGATCACCCAAACCCATGGAGGCAAAAAAAAAGCGAGATGAGATTTCCCCAACCCGACACGAATGCAGACAAGTGCCATGTTCAAGAGCGACATACTGCCGACACGATGATGATACTGGTTTCATTTTTTCCCCACCATTTCTGGCGAGTACCCCAGTTATTTTTTAGAACAAGCTTGAAGGGGATAGCATGTGCTTGTCATATAAGTTTGTCCTTCGGAAAAATCCAACCTAGTACATTTAACGAGCCCTAGGAAGGAGAAACTCGAGTATCGTCATTACGATGGAATCTGATGTCATCGGGTTTTAACGTGTCTGACAAAGGAAGAAATCGGCGTCTTTTCATGTTTAGAGAGTTTGAAAAGACAGCGGAAAAGAAAACTCCAACAATCCCTTTTCGTAGATAGTCCCACAATCCCTTTTTTGGTCATCTAACTCTCCATCATTAGATGGACCCAAGTACACCATGTAAGACCAGTTTTACCCCAAATAAAACTGCTTTCACTATGTTAATTAGGAAACCCCAAAAGGAATAATTAATTAAACCATAATTTAATTATTATTCCCAGTCATGTTTAACCCAAAAAAAAAAGAAATTAATGAGATAAACCCATAGTTATCTTATTATTTTCTAGGAATAATTATTTAAATAATATTCCTTGTTAAATATGACCAAATCAACCACCATTAATCAAATAAATCATTATTTATTTGATTATATCCCAACCACTTCCTTAAAAAGATAAATAAATCATTTATTTATTTATTTTTCACTAATCAAGGGATTTGACTCAAGTCAAACACCCTTTCCCTCCAACAAATAATAATAAAATATTCCATAGAGGTGGATCTAGATGTGATTAACATTATTTTAATCATGCACCAAGATCTAGAAGGACCCAATATTTTGTTATAAATAGGAGGGTTTCCCCCATCATTCTTCACCTTTTGTTGCACATTAGATCACTCTGGATCTATACACTTGGTCTCATTTCTGCCATTTTGCTCCCATTGAGCTCTACCTTCTACATTGGGTTTTCTACATCTACAAGAGAGAGAAAGCTTAGATCTGAAGTGCTGAGGACTACAAAGAACCCATCCCATTGAGGAGATCTGGATACACCTTCTTGTTTCCTCCCAAGTGCCCTGTAATATAAAAATTCATTCAAAAATCGTGTTCTTGTCTTGTCTGTTGGATGCATGGAGCAAACTCTTTACTTTACTGCTTAATGTCTTTCCATTTATAGATCTGTTTGTTGCAGCACTTTAACTACTAATTGCAGATCTGAAGATGTTTTGCAGCCATTATTGTTGTTAGGGCTATTAGTTATGCGTAGCTAAAGTGGTTCTTTTTCGTACGCTTCGACAAAGAATTCATACTAACAAAGGTGACTCTATCTCTTTCAGATTGGAAACAAGCGTGAAAGGACAAGCGCTTGATGATCTTTTTAGATTTAATGAGTCAGAAAATATCGAAATTACTACCCTGTTAATCTAGGCAGAAGGGTGTACCAGATATCCGTGAACTGCCATATACACCTTGGTTAAAAAATGAAAGATAAATCAACCGAGGACTTGACGTACGTTCAAGTAATCTCCCCGAATGCTGTGTCTAGTGTATCACGGGTATAAGGCAGCAGACTCGGCTTCCTACGGATAAAGGATAGCAACCTAGTGGGGTCTCCCTTTATATACACGACGGTACGGGGAGCACAAGTCTGTACTAGTGCTGTCTAAAGCCAAAAGGCGAACGACAACTACTAGGTTTAACGATGCCGGAACACGTCACTAGCCTAGACCTCTAGATATTTCGTTAATGTTTCAATGTTGCCTTAAGGTAAATTGAATAAATTTTATAGTTGATCTTCAATATATGTTTCAATTTTAGGCCCTATCGAATGTTATGTCTCAAAAATCCTCTAAATGCACACTACATGCCACAATATATCACTTTGTTCGATGAATAGCTAACTATGGGAAGGTTGAGAGCTTTTCAAACAATAACAAAATGATCACAAAACAACCATTACTGTCTCTAATGCATGCTAATGAAACTAAAAGCTTTTGATTTAGAGTTATATAACACTAATAATGCAGAAAAGCTTTCAATTTTCACTAACTAACCAAAATAAAAAAATAATTGTTTTTTTGTATTTTCAATGTTTTAGAGCAAAATGCACCAAACGAAATGAAAAACTAATAAAGAGACCAATTCGAGAAATGACAGCGAAAGAGTAGAACAAGCAAGTTCAGTCAATGCAAAACACAGCATTAGAGCTCAAACTGATAGAGAAATCCCTCAAATCAAAGAGGAATCCCAAAAGGCTCATACAAACCATGTGATCTAGGCTCGAAATGAGACAAAGTGAAATTCGAATGGAAAAGAGAGAAATCACTCAAATAACGCAATGATACAATGGAAACCAACCAAACGAATGAAAGGAAGAAAAAACGAAGTTGACTGAACAAGTGAAAACCAAAAACTCCTACGAGAGGCTCAGCACACAATAGCACCTAGATGCCCTAGGGCTAGAATGTAAAACCGAAAGTAACGGGAAAACAACCAGAGGATGGTGGTCAAACACAGTCAACAAGGACTTCAAGGCACTCAGACAGTTGGAAAAACAACACCAAAACCAAAAATGAGACTCAGAGGGCTCAAAACAAGTAAACCCTAACACCAAATAGGGTTGGCGCGACTGTTTGGCCGTATCTTGCACCGAAACAGGGTTGTTGCGGGCTCCTAACTAGCAACAAGTGCCATCTGGCGTGATTGTCAGGCTAAAAAGCACGCCAATCGAGTCTACTAAGGACAGGAATGAAAAAGAGAAAGCAGAGAGTAGATCAGGTATGGTGGGGGCTGAACAGAGGTTCTACACCAGAAAGAGACAAAACAGAAGAGAAAATCAAGCAGATAGAAGCCAAAAGCAATCGAAAGAGACAAGACAAACTCCAATCAAATCCCCAGTGGAGTCGCCAGTTTTTTGGAGAGGTAAATCCCCTCTGTGGACATAGGCGATCCCTACTAGCCCAGATCGGGTCTAGCAACAATCAGTCACGCAGTGACGCAGGTCTCTAGTTACAAAACGACAAAACATAACGAGTTTCCTACCTCAGGTCCTACGCAATGGTCGTTCGAGAAAGGATGACGTTTCCTGTCCTCCGCTTTGGAAGATCACGATCCTTCCGCTTAATCCGAACACCTGCACACATGCGAAGAAACACAACGATACACAGCATATAATCTAAATCTTGTAACCATACATCAGTCAGAGAGGATGTAATTCATTGCATCAAAGACAAAGACACATGAATGAAACCATAATCAAATTCGCTTATCATTAATAGTAATAAAGGAAATATACAACCCAAAGCTCTAACGTTGGATCTTCCTTCGGTGGGGTTGACAGCGGAGCACGTCTCAATGAATCTCATTAGGAATGGGACAAAGCTCTCTCTCTTCGGCTTGGTTCTCAAAGGCTGTCTGGCGATAGTCTCCTTGCTACAGATTCAGCTCTTACCTCTAGTACTACTAGCTTGCTAAGGGAAAAATGCAAGCTTATATAGATGGTGGAAGGGGAGTTGGGATCCCTACAATTATGGGATTGGCCCTATCCTTAAGGAAGCTTCCATGATAGGTGGAAAACCACCTCCCCTACATGGAGATCCGGAGCCAAACCTCCCAAATCATTTTAAAGACTCGTTCAGGAGTTTGTTGGAATCAAACTTCCGCCATTTATTTAAAAAAAAAAAACCTTCTTAAGCTTGGCACGAGCGAGACACTGTGACAGAGCGCCAGTTGGCACACCCTCTATGGTGGATTTTCCCCATTGGCGCGAGGACTAAACTGGCTAGTCGCACCAAGGCCAAAATATCAGTTTTTATGGTTTTTCAAAGGAAAATTTCTTCAGAGGAATGATTGTCCTTGTCAAGGGGGATGCCATGAAAGTGGTTTTAGGTTATGTCACTGCTCACAGGTCACGGAAAGGGTCTTCCAATGTGCGAGACGGGGAATTGTAGGGACGGTGACAAATTACTGTGTAAAAAACCCAAAACAATCCTTTTCAAAAATGTTCTTTGAATTTACCTCCAAGAAAATTCCTTAAACCCAAAACAATTCTTTGCAAAATCAGACCAAGACCTTTGTAAAATCAGACCAAATGTGCGAAAATAATGAATTATTTCGCGAAAATTTATATTGCCGCGAAATGTTTTTTTGGAGGGGCTTCGTGGTATTTTCCGGCCGACAGAAAATTGGGCTAAAGTTCGATCGAACTTTTATGAAAAATTTGGCCAAAATTTATGTCGTTAGACTTGATGGGCCGTCGGCGCCAAAAACATTTCGGCCGAACTTTTTTTAAGAGTTCAGCTGAACTAACGCGTCAACAATTACGTAGAGCTAAAATCTGAATACGTATCTTCAAATTTGGACTAATTAAAATCCATGAAACATTCTGAAGTAACTGTCGGAACCAAGACAAGCATTTTCAGAATTGAATCTACTTTTAGGAAATATAACTTTTATGGAACTCATAAATATTTACTAATTTTAATTAATTTTGTAATAAAACAGGTGCAAACAATTTCTGAAGGTCATTATGATTCAGTGAAATCATAATTATGTATCTTCCAAAATACATTGTAAAAAAAATTGAAAAAATTATGGTGCATTACATTGGTCCATCGTCTCTAATCGGTAGTTTTTAGTTTTTTAGTTGATAACTTATATGCTAAGAAATTTCTTGCGTCGCGAAACATATTCAAAATATGCATTTTTTTCATATTGGACTAGTTCAAAAATTTCTAGTAATTATGATATGCATTCGTTGGCTTTGTAAATATGAAGAAACTGAAGTAGACACTGTCTAGATTGTTGTAACACATTTTGTTTCTCAAAAACACAAAGTTTCAAAGAATACAACATTTTGTATTAACATGACTTCTTATGAATCCTTTGATTGTTAAAAAACACACACTCAAAGAAACGCTAAGTTGACATATCAAATGTGTATAAAAAAATTCCAAAAAATAAGAAATAGAAAGCTAATAAAATTTCTGACAACTTTATTTTTATCGCAAAATCAAATTCTAAACACAAAAATTGTTTTAGCTTGTAGAAAGTTGAAGAACAAAAAAAAATGAAAGTTTTTTCTTAAAAAAGGGCAAAAAGTGCAACCCAACTTCACATTTTCACCCAGCCATAATAAACCATATGAACATCCACACTAGGATGTTTTTACCAACATTCAGCTTGGAATACATGTCTCATGACCAAGGTCTTATTTTACCTTTATTGAATTTTACATGGATTTTTTACCAGAATTGTTACAGTAGCACGTTTTTTTCCATGTAATGGCAAACATTTAGTTTCACTACTCATTTCTTCTTGTATACATTATACTATTCAAGGTTAGCACGTCCAAAACATATATTCATTTAAATTGTGCTATTAAAGGATCCGTCAATATCCATTAAATAGTTATATCTTTTTATCAAGTAAGAGAAGTTTTAGGGGAAGCATAATTTCAAGCATGCCATATGATTGTCTGCAAATTTTTCAGAGCATTGTTTCATCCTCAGCAAGGAAACATACTTCTGTGTGAGTGTCTGTAGAACATTAGTGCAATCTTCAGCCCTATGTTTAAACACACACTCACAGTTTCAAACTTGTACCATTCTTTATCTTCTAATTGAGTTTCAAACTTATATGGTCTTCCCCATAATGTCTATTTGTTGCATTTGAGAGCCTATTTCCTCCATTTTCACTGAAACCTTTAAAGAAATATATGGTGTGTTGGCTCTACAGTTGCAAACATACTACAAAGCATTTTCTGTACACATCTCAATGGAGTTTGCAATAGACTGTTATTGATAATTTTCCTGCACACATTTCAGTTTGCAATTGCAATTGACAGTTGAGCTGAGAATTTTTCAGTAACACATATCAATTTTCAATTGTAATAGGCAGTTGAAGGTTAAGATACACAATGATTTTTAATAATTGGAGATATGACAGATGGCAATTTTTAATAGGGTCTAGAAATACGACGAAGGTCCGAAGGGAACCCTCCCCTTAAAATAATGCCTTCGGCATAATCATGTGAAGGCATGTACATTATATAAATACAACCCCCCAAAAAAAACCTATAGACCACTCAAATTTTCTTCGTTTCGTTGTTGAAGCCTTCATAAATTGGAATTTTCTCTGTACTTAGTGCTGAAATTATATTAACAAGATCCTTCTATACTTTAGTGATCAAATTGTATTAACATGATCCTTATTTTTTTGTAGAGAACGTAAATTAATGTATAATGGCAATGTAAGGACATTAAATTAGTTCAAGATAATCATAGCTAGCGGGCATGACCCATGTAAGGTAAAAGGACCTTGAATTTATACACCGAAATAAATGATAGAAATACTCAAATGACACCAAATTGCATCACCTATGACCTAAATTTGACCTAACGAAGGTGTGGTATATATATATATTTTTTAGAGGAAAAAAAAAATGGATTTTATATTAAAAGCTTAAGATCTAGTACATACAGTCATAGTAAAACATAAACTCCTATATTTAGTTTCTCATCAACTCTGAGCTATGATAAAAAACTGACATAAATATTATAAGCCCACAAACATAGAGTGTTTATGTCACATGATAGATAAGTTCCAAACACACTATAGTAAAAATATCAAAAATAGAATACATGGGAGCTATCATATGTTATGGGAGATGGAGAAATCCATCCTCTCTCATGTTGTTTTCATCTATTTACGTGTACCTCATGACCCTAAAAAATCCACTGAGACCCTCTTTAGAGAATGAGTTTGCTACCATGTTAGATTCACAATAGATGTATTGTACAAAAATGACCTAAAGAGTCCCCATGACTTGTTTGATACGGTCAATCCATCCTGATAAATAAGAGGGGAGGATTGAAAGTTGTGTGTTTATTGATCCCATCAATGAGTGTTCTCAAATATCCATAGACATGTAAAGAATTTACCTGCATTTTTTTAACAAACCATGGTAATCCCAATAATGCCATTAATTCTTCCTTTGTGTTCGTACCTGGTATGCCATTCTAGTGGAGCTTATGGTGTTTCCTTTCACTAATCTTGAACCATGCACCACATCCACAACTTCCATGTTGCGTCGCTCCATCAAAAATACCTACAGGAAAAAACAATTGGTGGAATGTTGCAGTAAGATATATCTTTGATAGAACCTTCATGTCTAGGAGGAGTAGATAACCAGGAGATAATACGATGGAATATTCAGCTGGTGTTTATTGGCACACCTTCAACCAAACAATAATTTATGGCATTCCATATCTCCCAAGACAGATAAAAAGGAACTTCTTTGTAGTTGTTATCTCCCACATCCCACTCTGAGATGCATTGTTCAATGCTCTATGTTGGTTTATCCATAATGTGCAGAGCCTATGTGGTGCTCCTCCAAATGATCCTAGTGGTAGGAAAAAAAAAGAAACATATGAATGCAAGTTTCCAAATAATTTCTACATATAATACAACATCGAGGTCCCAAGTATCCTCTTTTCAAGAGATTGTCCCAAGTAAGAATTTTATTCTTCCAAACTAGCTAAGTGAACATGATTTTATTGAGAGGAATATTCCATTTCCAAATGTGGCTATACCATGAAGGGGTTTGTAAATAATATGTCTTTGCCATATAAAATTGGTATGACCCGGGCACCACCATCGAATATCTGAGAAGTCACCCACTCCAAGTGATATGATCTCCCTATATGTTGTGACAAAGGACATACATGCGAAAGAAGTTAATATAATATTTCCACTCTTCAACACTTCGTCCTTGTAGTCCCATATCCTCTGGGTCCTTCCAGATTGGGCAACATGCTTTCCAGCGGCTGATGATTTGATACAGACAAAATTAGCCTCTATAACGAATCATATCTCCAAAGTATATTCTTTTAATCTTGCATCTTGTTGGGCACCCTGAATATTTTCCAAATCAATGAGAATATTATGACCATTTCCAAATGCCCGTTTCATTCTCATCTTGAACCAGATCATTACTTTAGTGAAGCTCCTCCAAATGTATGACCCCTTTAATCTTTGTTAGGTGATTGTCTCTATACAATGTGTCAAGTTTATATCCTTTGAGATACTTGTAGTTGATAATGTCATGCCAAATCCCATGTCCTATCAGTGCTCTCCAGAATGATTTGATCAATAAGGTCTGGAAAAAAAACCTTATTATCAAAAAATCCCCATCTTCCATATTCCTTTGGATTTGTCAATGTTTCCCACTTACACAGATGGAATTTGTTGTCCTCTCCCACACAAGACCATAGGAAATTTGTAATGTTGGATTTTATTTTGGATGTAATAACATATGGCAATGAAAATAGGTGTGCCTAGTATACAATAATATGTTGTAAAAAAACATGGACAAGAATATATCTTCCTCCCATAGTTAGCCATCTATGGGTCCAATAATTTAATCTCTTCTTGTACTTTTCAAAAAATAAAATCCCAATCTGAGTTCTTGTAGTTATTGGGCTTGAGTCTAAAGCCTAGATATATGAATCCATCAACGAGGGGAGAAATTATCACTCTAAATACGCCTGCAATAATAAAAATATCCTTCCTGTCACCATTTGAAGAGAGTATTATAGATTTGTGGCCATTTTTCATCATACCAGAGGCTACACCATAGTGTGGAAAGATAGTGTAAAGTAGACCATTTTTCTCTGGAAACAATACCAAAAGTAAGAATCTCATCAACAAAAAATAAATGAGTGATAACCACTTGTGTAGATATAGAGATACCCCCTAAACTGAGCATCCCTGATCTTCAGTCTAAGTCCATCAATGAAAAGAATAAAAAGAAAAGGGGAAAGGGAGCATCCCCGACGAAGTCCTCTACCTACTTGGAAGAAAATTGAGGGGAAACCATTAATCAAAACAACATAACATACCGAATAAATACACGACATTATCCACTCAAAATTGTGAGGATATAAACCATTCTTGTTTAGAATGAGGCATATGTATGACCAGTCCACACATTCATAGGCCTTATGTAAGTCAAATTTCATAACTAGTGCCTCCAACTTCTTAGTATGAGTAGTATGTATGCATACTTATGCAATAGAAATTGCATAATGAATTAGCCAGTTGTTCAAAAAGGAAAATCTCTCCTGGGATATATGTTCAAAGAAGACATCAGTGATACGCCTTGCACCCACTTTGGAAATAAATTTGTAAATGATATTGATAGGCCTGAAATCCTGGAAAATGTCAGGGGAAGAATATTTCAGAATAAGAGCTTAAAAAAGTAGAGTTAATTGTATGAGTGATTTGTCTAGAAATATTTGATTCTTCTACAATCTCAAGAAGACTTTCTCCCATTAAATTGAAGAAATGTATGAATAGCTCCACTTTCCAGCCATTCAGACTCAAACATTTGCCTTTGGAAAAATATTTAAGAACCTGTAGAAATTATTCCAGAAGTACAGGACGATACAGGGATTAATTTGATGCCTCATTGAATATAGTAGGATATAGGTCGAAGACCCATATTTGATCCATGATATCTACTCAAGATCTGCACTTATAAAAGGTCTCAAAATATGTTACAACTTCTCTTTGGATCTCTTGAGTGGTGTTATCACCAAAATAGGACCTGATAGGCTGTTGGTCAGGCTACTTCAATGTAACTATTTCAAACCAGACTTTTAGTTGAGGCTTAGCCTCCTCAACCTGAGAGGGCTCTCTCACTAGGTTTAAGATTTTGAATTAAGGATTAGATGGCTAACTCTAGGAATAAATAATGTAAAAGTGTATGACTGGTTGAAATAATGATCAACAACCATCTATTCGGCTATGGAGTCTAGTTATTTTCCCACAAAACATCAACATCAGCTCATCATGGAAGTCAGGGCATTTCAGAGTTTTTAGGTGTATCAGTGAAACAAAAACAGAGTGAACAAAACACAGTTTACAAATATATGCAGGAAGTTAGAGAATTTTCCAATGAATTCTAAGTCACATATGTTTATACCACTGCAAAAAGATAGATACAGAAAACCAAAGAAGATCACACATTAAAAACTCTTTCTGAATCCTGAGTAGTAAGCCAATATCTGTATTATGATAAAAACAGATAGTTTGCTACAATAACATAGTCTGTTTGTTCATGAAAATTGCCAACCTTGAAGAATTCGACCTCATCTCTCTTATAGAGTCATTACAACATTGGATACTATCATCCATCTTCAAAGGAATTCGAATTCTATCTTAGATTGACACCTATTTACTCAAAAATGACTATTAATTACATGTGACAGTTAACTGTCTGTTCTAGAGTCCTAATACAATTAGGAGTAAAACTCTTTCTTATGACTAAAAAAACCTTATCTAAAAATTAAATATTGTGTTTGATAGCTGCTCCTCCTAATCTTCGACCTTGATGATGTCCATAACCTTGTTGTCATATTATGTTATCTTATCCCTAAACTGTCCTGAAAACTAGGAACATGTTTCCTGCAATATAGATGTAACCTTCATTTAGGCTCCTTGAATCCTTTTATTGACAAAATGGACCTCTTTAGACAAGTGATATGTGTTATCACTCCCATAGAACCATGTCCTTCCATCTGTGCAAAATTAAGTTCCTAAAAGAGTGTGAAGAGATCTGATATGTCTGCGCTATGAAAATATTAGTTGTTTTCGTCGCGCAATAGCTATACTTTTGTAAAATATCTCTCAACATCTAATCTCCTTTTCTTTAACAGCTAGAACTTCATTTCTGGCTGATTTCCATCATCTAACAGCATCAAAATTTCAAAAACCCGGTGTTTACCTCTTGGAAGCTTATCAAAATGTTTAAAACTGCACCTACAGCAGTTTCGTAGCACGCTACGAAACTGTTGTGTGTCTCCATATTTACACAATTTATTCATTATATTTAAACCTTGAGAATATCTACAGTCTTTAATGATGACTTTGATGCTAATGGACTTTGAAAACAATATAAGTCAACTTTTCCATGGTTTCCAAAAGTGATGACCTTCCCAAAACAAAATTATATCAAGGATTTGTCACTTACTGTCTTACTTATGTTGTAGCTGACTTTCTTCAGAGTTTTCCAATTGGATTTCAAGATCCTCAATGTGCCTCTTTAACCTCCTATTATTAGCCCTTAAATTCACATTTACCCTTCTCACAAACTTGGCCTCTTTGATTGCAGGCAGGGTCCAGGTGAAAAATTGAGCTTCATTGCTGATTGTTTCAGGATTTGAAACTTTTTCAAGTTCCAACAAAGCTTTAATTCTGTTAAATTTTATCTTCTCCACCACATGTTTTCTTACTTTCTTCTCAAGCCTAGCAATTTGAAGATTAGCTAGTCTTAATTTTTCTTTCATTCCTTCATAACTACTTTTCTATTTGTGTATGGAAAACTTTGTTTCTGTCATCCTCAAGCATATGTGATGAAAGGTCCATGGGTTCCTCAAAATCATTTGAAATTTCTCCGGCTTTTTCTAATTCCACATCCAATCCTTGCAAATTTTTTGAATTCCTAGTTAGAGGCCTTCTGGACTTGAACACAAACTCTGAAATTTCATCATTAAAATCCAATTTTTTGGAAGACTTGATCTTTTTATATTTCCCTTCATCCAAATTTATAAAATCTTCCTGCACTAAAGGAGATTCCTCAATATCAATAGCTTGTAAAATATCATTCAAACTACCCTTTAAACCTGGATCTTCTTCTAAAACCACTGTTTTGCCTTTTTCCCTTGCTATTTGACTTCTATTCAACCTTTTCTGAGCTGATTTACTGGTTGACTGTTCACGCATTGCTTTCTTATCTTTGGTTATCCTCCTTTGTGCAGGTTGAGGGGTTTCTTGAACAATTACTGGTGTTTTAATCTCTGGCCCTTTCACTTGTTTTCTAGGCTTTAACTTGACAAACCTCTTCGATCTTGTTTCTGCAGGGTCAGTGATTTCAGATGGTGATTTTTATTTGGCCCTAGGGCTAACACCTGTTCCATATGTTTCCACCCCAAATCCACACAGAAACAAAAACGCTAACCATTCTCTATTCACCCTCTAAAGCTCATGCAAAACTATTAATTTGACAAGACCATGATGAAATAATGAAGTTTCACATGCATGAGTTTTCATCTGCACCTTATCTGCCATCTTGGCCAAACTCCAAAACAGAAAGAAAGGTAAATCCAGATAAATTATTACAATGAAATGCAATAAGAGTTTGAAATGGTAAGAATACACCTTATGGTATCTTCCTTCACAATTGAAGTACCTTTGAATGTTGGAGAGCAGGTTAGCATATGTATCTTTGACATAACCTCTTGGCACTGCTTTGGTTAAATCTGTGTCCACAAACTCTGGCTTCAAAAAGATTTTACAAGGTTCCATTTCAAACCTGAAGTTCTTGAACCACCTTTCTTCCCCTCTTGGAATCTCTGCCACTAAAGATATAACTTCAGGAGAAATTGGTAAGTTTAAACATCCAAATTTTGTATTTGAACCTATAAAATTGATGGCAAATTCTTTTGTAACTTGATTATGACCTCCCTGTAGCTTTTCGCAAAATATCCAGCATCCTACTTTCTTGAAAGCTTCTTCAACTGATTTATCCTTAGTGAGAGCTTCTATGCCTTCGGGTTCCATTCTCAAACAATGGCCTGATCTGTGGTTTCTTTTTTCCTCTGTCATCTTTCACTTGGAATCCCTGTGGCTTCAGAAAACCTATAATAAATTGGCTCGCTTGATTTAAGGGTTCATCCTCGCTTGATAACTGGTTCAAAAAATCTGGTTTATGCTTACCATGAGCTTGTTATTCGAAGAAAGACATGCAACAAATGTTTTTGCATGAGAAAATATAACCAAGGACAACCATCCCATTTAAAATTTTAAAATGACGGATGATAAATGACCCCTAACGAGTCTCATGATGGTTGTGATGGTTGCATGTGGGAGAAAGGATTCGTGGACTGACACCTACTCATGAAAATTTAACGGAATTTGATGGATTTGACAGTTGGACAGGATTGGTTACGAAATTTCGTAGTGCGTGCAATGTATTTTCAGGGTTTTGCGCTTTGAAATGACCAGCTTTTTCGTAGCGCAAAAGCATTTTTTTACACTGTCTACGCTACAAAAATGTGGTTTCGTGGCTTATTCAAAAAAAAATTCAAAGTGACTAGACAAATGATTTCTGAAACATGACATGGGACCTTTAAAGTGTGAAACAAAATTGTTGGACCTTATTTGATGATGAAGATGAGACTCTAACCTTATGATTTAGACTCTAAAAACATAAAAATTCCTTAACCTCTATTCTAAGACCATGAATTAGGAACAAACATAAACTGTCCAAGTTTGGAAAAACTTTTATAGTGATAACAAGTGGTATATTTAATATTCCCATCAGTTGTCTCAATGTGCCACATAGAATTCATGTTTTTTCTTTAATTAGCATAATGATGAAAAAATTGGGCGTTCTGATCCCTCTCTCTTAGCCAAATAGCCCTACTTTTAAGTCGCCATGTTGTTTCCTGTATCTTAAGAATCTCATTCTTTCTATCTTCGAGGCCTCTTAAGAAATCCAGCTCGTGTTGGGTGGGGTTTTTCATTTCCACGAACCTACCAAAATTGGATATATCACTAGTAACCTATTGCAATTCCATGATCATCTTCTATTTTTTTCCCGATCCCAAATTCTAATCATGCTTTTGTGAGCATGACAAAGGCTCCCTATGGACGTGCAATATCAGTCCATGTAGAGGTGACCAAATCATTATAATCACGATCTTCCAATTCATTATAATCTCATTATATGCTTATTCATCTTCGGTAATCTCTCCTAAAGTTGGGTGAATTTAAATTGTTCGAAAAGTGTATTAGAAATCTCAATTTTTTTCAGCTAAGTGATTCAAAACACTAAAATTAAGATGTTCGTTGTATATTTAATATATGTTTTAATTCTTTTTATGTAGAATTTTATGATATGATTTTTAATTTAGATAAATGTTTTTTGGATTAATCACATTATTAAGATTTGGTTTAAGTTTCGAACCAATATAGGTGGTTCATCCTCATAACAAGGTAATAATTTTGAAAGATTGTAATTTTTTAATTTAAAAAATGTAAATAAATTTAATTTTCAAAAATATTTAATATTTAAATTTTGTAAATAATACAAATCAAAATTTCCATTCTAATAATCCAAAATATCTATAAAAAAAAATTACATAGTGAGAAAACCTATCATAGCTAAGTTGTCAAACCAGCAGCGAGGACAATCATCTCTGGTTGCTATTTGTGAATGCATTCTGTCTCATCACTGCATCACCCTTATTCAAGGAAAACCAAGTCACCTGGAATAACTAACAGCTGGTGGTACTTAAGGAAGTAGACTTTCACTCCTGCTAGATGACTAAAGACGAGCTCTTAGCCACCGAGAAGCAGTTTTAAGACTAGCTCTTAACCAAGCAAAAACACTTTTAAAACATACTCCACGCCCAAATATATATAAATTAAACTACACTTTCCATTCTAATAATCCAAAATATCTATAAATTAAACTACACTTTCCATTCTAATAATCCAACATATCTGTAAATTAAATTACACCTTTAATAATAAAATAAATTTTTTAAATTTTAAATGTTAAATTATTTTTCATTTTTAATTTTTAAATATTAAATATTTTTTTATAAATTTTCTCATTTATAAAATTAAATTTTTAATTTACTTTTTCAGATCTGGAAAATTCTTACTATTTGTATGCCATAAGATATTAATATAATGGATTTATAATTTTAGATATATGAGGTTACAGGTTCAATATATGAGGTTATAGTTTCAGATTAAAAGGAAAGTAGAATGAATTCCCCTATCCTACACCCCTAATGTGACAGTTGGCTTAGGTGCCAATTAATGGTTATGATATGTTATGTTAAGAAACTAAAACATTTATTATTTCTTGAGAAATATTACAGAAATTAATTTTGTTTGATTGAATAAAAATTAGTTATGGAAAGTGGTTCCATAAAAAAATAAAAGTCTACTATTAACAATGCTACTCAAGCTTTCTTGGCAAGAACGTTGGGATTTAATATAGGCACCTTTCCTATGAAGTATTTGGGAGTACCATTAAGTATTACACCTTTAAGAATTGCTGATTGGAAAGACCTTCTCACCAAAATGGAGAAAAAACTGCATAATTGGGCATTTCGAGTGTTGAATGCTCCTGGGAGATTAATATTACTAAAAATGTTCTTCAATCTATTCCTTTTTTATCAATTATTAGGCAGAGCTATCCCGAAAATCATTTGCAATCATCTAGTTAATATGTTTAAAAAATTCCTTTGGCAAGGTGCACAGGATTGCAGGAAATGGGCTCTTCTTTCATGGGATAAATTAATCAAAGAAAAAAAGGCAGGGGGTTTAGGCCTTCGGGATCCATATATTTTAAACCAAGTCATGGGAGAAAAACTCTGGTGGAGATGGATCCAAGGAGGAAAATATTTATGGAAGATGATCTGGGAAATAAAATATGGTATGCCCCAATCAGTATCAGGAAAATTAAAAATAGATTTTGTTCCAAAAGGATCCACTATCTGGAATCTTGCAGCAGTTAACAGATTTCTAATTAGACAACATAGTTTTTGGGAAGTAAGGGAAGGAAGGACTACACTTTTTGGGGAAGATTTGTGGCAACAAAGAGAAAAACTATTCAGTAGACTTGATCTAGGAGATATTTTCTTGTTCACCAATACCCCAAATAACAGGTCAATTTATAATTACCGGTCTCAGTATCAGACTAATTAGTGGAGAAAATGGAAGGAGAAAGTAGATTAGCTAGGAGCACCAAAAACGTTGCAATGGAATAATTTTGAAAAGGAGTTGAAAACTAGGAAAATAAGGACTACAACAGGAAGTGACATTCATAGATGGGGATATCAATCTAAAGGGATGTTCACTATCAATGAAGCTTATAATATTCAATCTCAGAATAACAATCATAATGTGAGATCTATATGGAGGAAAATATGGTCAATGAATCACTGGCCAAAAGTCGAATATTTCCTTTGGCTTTTAAGTCATCAGAAAATTCTAACCTGGGATAATTTTCAGAAGATAGGAATGCATGGCCCAGCAATTTGTTACATGTGTAGGAAAACAAATGAATCAATAGAACATATTTTTAACACAAGTGAAATTATAGATCTCATATGGAGGAAAATGGAAAGCACATTCAAACAAATGGATAGAGATCATATAGATATAAATACAACCATTATCAACTGGAGAAAAGGAGGTTTTAAATGTGGAGTCTTGAATAGAGCATGTGGATTATCTATTGGATTCTTATTCTGGGGTATTTGGAAAGAAAGGAACTAACACATATTTAGAGGAGAAGAAAAAACCAGTGCCCAAATATGGGAGAAACTGATAGAGAATATCCAAGAAACAATTCTTGCAGAAAAATGGATGGAGGAATACTGGAAGGTGGAAGGAATTGAAACTCAAATAATGATCAGTTTAAATTTAAAACCTCAAATGTTGTCAAATACTCTATGGAAATATAGACCTCCTCGACAAAATCTGCGAGATAGATGGAAGGTACCGCAAAATGGATTCATTAAACTTAATTTTGATGGTGCATCAAAAGGAAATCCAGGGCAAGTAGGTATAGGAGGGATTTTTAGAAACTCTCAAGGTGAAGCCTGTCGAGTATGTGCTATGTATTTGGGTCATGCAACTAATAATGAAGCAGAGTTGACAGCAATTAAAAAAGGATTAATCATAGCAAAAAGAGAAAATTACCAACGACTTATAATCGAAGGAGATTTTGCTATGGTTATAGGGGTTTTAAGTAAACTGCAACAAGGATCAACATGGGAAAAGATAAGTAAAATTTTGTGAACTGCAAACCTAATTCATGAAATTGGATCACTGATTAAACAAATCCAATATCTGATACCTTTACATGTTCGCCGAACAAGTAATGAGGCGGCAGATTATTTAGCTAACTAGGGTTGTAACAATAAAGAAAGACATTTGGATGTTACACCAAGAGCCAGAATTTGGGATATAGAATTACACTCTCTGCAAATTATCATTGACATATATCTAACAGGAGATCCCTGATCAAGGTGTCAAGTCGAGGACAGGTTGGGTGGCAATACCACGCGCCTTGACACGCGGTAAGGTTGGTAAGGCTATCAGAGGGCCATTAAATATAGCATTATGAATACCTCTCCTACGATCATATAATGAATGAACCATGTTGATACCCTTGCATTCACTGCATGTTGAGGTTTGGAGATCGAAAAAAGCGCTGGCTTTTCGGTTGCAAAGAGATAACTGAAGTTGGAAACAACATTCTTCAAACAACAAAGAGTTTTTGGACGCAGACGGTGGTTTTGACAGTCGGAGGTTCTGAAGCTCAGCATCATCAACGTTGGCGAAGACTCAGTGGGGAAAGATGAAAAAAGGAAGAAATGTCAGTCGAAAATCTACTGATAGAGACATCAAACTAAAATCAGCCCAGAAAACTAGTAAAAGAGGTCAGAAAAGCAATAAACAGATTCTGGAAAACTTAGAAAATATTTATGAAGAAAATACCCCTGAGAAAATTCGCAAAACAATTCATGGATGGGAGAAACAAAGTGATGAAGAAGATACAGACATTCAAGAACAACAGGCCAGGATAGATTTTATTTTTGATCCAGGGAGTACAAGGGGTAGAGTGTCTCTATTTCAGAAAACAGTTAAGACATACTGGAAGATAAAATGTGTGTTAGAAAGAGCAATGATGAGCATTCAAGAAAAGGAAATTAATTCCTCTGTGCTCTTTGAACTTCAGCAAATTAAAGAGAATATGCGTGAAATTTCCAAGACTCAACTCCAACAAAATGCAAGAATTGGAAGGATTGAGCAACAACTTCAGACTATCTAGCAAACAGAGATTCCAGGGTCTACTGCTAAATATCTAGCACCTATAGATTCATCAGATGGATAATTTCTAAAATGCTTTGATAATTTTGAATGATTTTTTAAAATAGTATGTATAGTTTTTTCTTTATATGCAACTTTTATGGACATAGTAGAGTAATCTTAGCAGTGAGTAAAAGGAAGAAACAATACCAATTTTGGTTAGCTTATAACTCTCTGAGGTGGCCAACAGACCTGGTTTCCTTCGGGCAGGTTGAGGCTACCAAAAACTGATGAATATGTATAACAACTTTCTCTATATAATAGAAAATGGAAAGGTACTACGGAATTAACAAAAATAAAATAAAATAAAAAGTAAAATTCTGATGGTAAAAGTATTCCGAGAAATGGGAAGTGGTTGAACAGAAAACAATTCAGACAGTTACCCTTTCCTCTGATGATAAAAGTACATCCCAGTGAGGAAGAGGGGTTCTATTCGGTAACTAAGGAGAGGAGATGAAATAGAGTGAAGAATTCCTGAGATGGTGGAGACGAGTGGAATTACTCAGATTCCTGAAATTCCTGGAATAGAAGACTAGTCTTGGGGTCCCGAGGTCTCTTCCAGAATCCGCTGTCAACTCACTTAACTCAGGTGTGGAGCACGGAGGTGAGACGAGGATGTAATTTCCTCTCTCAAGGTAGGGAGGAAAACATCAGCAGAATCTAGGAAGACAAATAAGTAAAACAAGACTTTGGAACAACTGAGTTTTGGTTTGTGATTGTGTAAATTAGATGTAATTTATTTGTCTGCAATTGTTAATATATCTCTATGTATTCCTCTTTAAATAAATTGGATAGTTAGACAAATCTTTCAAATGCACAGAACAAGTGGAAAAATAAAAGAAATATTAGATTAAAAAATCAAATATAGGAAATAAATCTACAAACTGCTCTTTCAGCAACTAAAAATAGAGAAATATTAGCTTAGTGCTTACGGGACGAAAGCTCCGAACTGGTCATTCTCGGCATCTATGATAGACATGGGCATAATGGTCTGGACATTCATCTAAGTTGAAGTGAAAGTAAACTCAGAAACATAACCAAACCGGAAAGAAGAAATCTGTGAATAGCGGATGAACATACCAAAATCTTAGTGAAAACTCTAGTTAACTCATGGTTGAATAGAGCATTGTACTGAGGTTGTTAATGCAGCAAATTGAGAGGTGCGTAAAGATACTTGAAACTCAAATTGTTACAATCATTACTATTATTATTGGAATATATAAATTTATATGAAAGAAAGAACAATGGGATTAATACTGTGCTTTGTCTTACAAGGGTTTATTATTCACAACAAATTGAGAGGTGCGTAAAGATACTTGAAACTCAAATTGTTACAATCATTACTATTATTATTGGAATATATAAATTTATATGAAAGAAAGAACAATGGAAGTTGTAATACCACACTTTTTTTCACACAAAAGTAAACTTAAATTGAGTTCTGGTAAGAAGGTATAGTAAAACTAAAATTGAAAAATTGCGCAAATGAATGTGTAACAGAAAACTTGAAGAGCTAAAATTGTGTACCAATACTGAAATCCAAGATATATGTTTACATAAACGAGAGGAGTAGAAAATAACCCTTTTCTTCCGAATCTTGAGAAGACATGAGCAATAACCTTAAGATGAGATGGGTTCACTCCTCCCAGAAGGGGTAGAGCCGAAACAAGAAATTAAAACCCAAAATATACCAGCACAGTGATACAGAATCCAAATTCCCAGAGAACCAAAATGTATATATATTTATATATAGGATAAAATTTATAAGTTCGACTATTTGTAGAAGAGTCCTCAATAATTACAAACTGGGAAAATCTGAGATATTCCAGTAAGAGTGAAACGATAAGTAAAGCACTACAGTAAAACCCGAGCCTCGAATTTGCAATAGGGTTCACAGTAACCGGAAAACCCTTTTCATAACCTACAATGGAGAGGGATACCTGGCAGGGCATGGAAGCCAAATCAAAAAAGAACCGGAACGAGCTTTCTAAAGGAAGCCTAATATAGCGTCGGCCAATGAGGTTACCTGTGCAAGAAGATGAGTTTGGGAAAAACTTCAGTAACTGAAAGGAAGGCATGACAATATTTAAATAAGATTAGTAAATATAAAATCAAAATGAGAACCATTACCTTTGAAATTTTTTACCGCAGAATCCGCAAGTTAAAACCTGCAAGTAGGCCAGGGGAATAGATTCAACACTGTCGGAGACATTGAAAACGCGAATTTAAACTACTGCCTACACCTATAAGCTTCGCGGCTTACCTGTAAGCATCATAGGAAGGTGCGGTAGTGAAGCTGAGATGTTCAACCCTGAGAGAGGAATTGGAGCCAACGAAGTTGACATGGAAGGCAAAAAAACAATCATTAAGGAAGGATAATATTCCAATAAATCTGAAAAGTAAACTATAAAATTGCGAATGACAAAGAAATTGAAAAAATATGCGGGGAATTATTATATCCAATATTTCCGAAACAAAAAAATAACAGTGAACCGCAGTGCATAGAGAAACTTACCGTCCATAGGACTAGCTGGTTGAAAAACTCATCGTATGCCATGAGTCCCGGAAATGAGAGCAAGGTGAGCCAGGAGGGAGGTCGATCGACAGCGGCAAGCCGAAGCAAGATTGTTGAGCTCCGTGGCAGAGGTGCATGAACAAATGGTAAACGGTTAGGGTTAGGGTATTCATTACCCTAATTTTAAACCCTAAACCAACTGTGACCGTAGATTCGAATCTAAGTAGATCGACGGAAAATAGAGTCACAAATGTCCTCCAGTGGAGATTTTTCCAGGTGGTATGGATTAAATCAAATTGATTACCTTTGAAAAAATATTTCACTATAAGAATTACACCAACATCAACAAACACCTAATCAAAATCATGAAGTAAGATAATAAATGAAATGGTATGGGTCGCCTTAACTCTAGTCCCTTCATAATAAATATATAAGACAGACAAGCACACATAAAACAATGACGGATTCGATGATAGGTGCACATATTTACAACTTGTGAAACGAGCCTTAAACCTTATGAGGCATCATGTATTACATTTTATTTTTAATCATAGTACTGTGCTGCTCATTATGAGACATGGAAGGTGAATAATTTAGACATTACATAGTGTAAAAGTGTATATATTTAAATGCAAAAGTGTATACAGCTTGATGTAAAAGTGTATAAGTTACATGTAAAATCATGTACAACTTAATGTAAAAATGTAAAGTTAATTTTTTTTTTATGTGTGTGGTAGTATGTTACAAGTGGTATCAGAGCAGCATTCGCACGTTGGGACCCTAGGGGTCACCTAATATGACGAATTGTGTGTAAATGATGCACAGCAAAAAAAATCATAGCAAGAGAGGATATGAGAAGGGGGTCAACACAACAAACACCCCAGCACACAGGGGAATCTTTACCCCAACCACGAATGGAAATGAACCCTAAGATGTGGGTTCAGCTGAGTGTAGATCAACACTAGAAAACTAGTAGACTACTGGAGGAACTGTTGAGATTCAACAAGATGATGAGCTTAGTGAAAAGAGTCGCCTTCACTAAGTGGGCCCGCAGGCTATTTTTGGCGCAAGTCTATTTTTAGACATGTCGATCATATTTCAGAAGTTGCAGGATGTTATTTGTGGATGGTTGATCAAGTTGGAAAAATAGATGAAATTCTATTTTTAGAATATTGGGCGATTTCTACTTATAGATCGTCAATCTAAAAATAGATGCATGTCGATTATTATTAGCTCTTAGTAATAATCAGACTCTAAACAACAACTTATTCTCTTGGAGCACTTCAGTTCAGTTCATAGATGTGGCACAACAGCTGACAGAAGGAATTATGCTATTCCTGAGGGTTTACTGGAGCTATTGCATGGAGGACTCAATTAGAACTAGGGTGGCAGAGTTATGACACAGTTGGAAGAAGTAGTTATTGAGTTGTATCTAGTTTAACTCAGTTAGACTCAGTTCAGCTAGTTGTATCTAGTCTAACTGATTGATACACTAGTGAGAGTGGAGTGAATTAATTAGTTAATTAATTCACAAATAATAACTCATTAATCAACTGAACAATACAACAGTTAACTACAGTGCATGGTAGTTTCAGTGGAGACCAAGTGGAGAGATAGGTGAAAGGGCACGATAGAATATCTGTTGTGACTATAGTGATGCATTGATTGCATCAAACACACAGTGGAGATGCCAATTAGGATTGCGCAGTCAAGGATGGAGTAATTAGAATTCATTCAGATCTATTCTTCAGCATGGATTGCGCAGTGGAGGCAGGCTAGCAGGTGGCAAAGATTGGTGCATGGATTTGCAAGATTAGGCCTGATTAGTGTATGACGATTGTACTGTACTGAGGGCTTGTGATAAGCTTTGTATGTTTGTATGATATTTTCATATGATATCCATGTTACATAATATATAGTTGGGATTTTCAGCTTCAGGCTTTCCCGGTTAAAAAATGTGTTATGTGCGATTGATAATTTTTGTTTATGCTTCACATGTGTGTGCAATTAATTTTTCTGTTAAATATTAACAAGTGGAATAGATTTAGTATCTTGCATAAAGTTAAATAGTGTGAGATCAGGTGGATCTTGGACATATGCATGCTTAGTGCATATAATTTCTACATGGTATCAGGGCATTTTTTATTGAAGATTGAAATTGTGAAGTGAGTTTGTGCTAGTGGACAATTCGAATTTGCTACAGAAGATTATTGGTGCAGAAATCGAGCATACATTGAAATGTCTTTCAACGGGTTGAGATTGGAGTATGCCCTTGATGGGAGCTCAAATTACATATCCTGGAAGGACAGGATGGAGGCGGTGCTAGAGGATAATGGGCTGAAGGAGTTCATCGATAGTGATGTTCCTAAGCCGGGATCTAGCGATGCTGCATTACTTGATGCATGGAAAAAAAATACTGCAAAGACGAGGAGGATTATGTTGGAAGGTGTGAAGGACCACATTGTGTCCAGCCTTCATGGGAAAGCCACTCCATTCTTAATGTGGAAGGCCTTGACAGACTTTTTCCAAAGCAGAAGTGACCAGAGGAAGTTGGCGCTTAAAGACAAGCTCAAAAAAATAAAAATGGAGAAAGGCGAAAGTATTACAAAATACCTCACGAAGTTTTTCCACTGCAAGGATGAGTTGGGAAGTGTGGGGGTTACTGTTGATGAAGAATAATTGGTGAGCTTGGCTCTCCTTGGGCTTCCGAAGAGTTGACATAGCTACGAAGACTCTGTTAATGGACGAGAGAAACTGTCGGGATGGGAGCGACTTTGGTCGGATCTTGTGCAGGAGGAGATAAGGCGAGCTACCATGGATGGATCTTCATCAAAGAATGAAGATGAATAGAATTTCGCTTTGGCTGCCAAAGCAAGGAAAGGGAAGGGGAAGAAAAATCCTTCTAAATCCGGTGCGAAAGGCAAGAAGCAGGACTTGTCCAAAGTGAAGTGTTTTCATTGTCACGAGCATGGACATTTCGCCACTAACTGTCCACAGAAGAAGAAGAATAAGCAGGCTGCTAGATCTGCAGCTGGAGAGGCCTTAGCCTTGCAATTTGAGCTGGATTTTTCTTTGATCGCATGCTTGGTTTCAAGCTGCATGGGATCAGTGTGGTATCTTGACAGTGGTGCGTCTTTCCATATGACAGGACATAAAGAGTTGTTTAGTGACTTGGAGGAGAAGGACCTCCAGATGCATATAGAGATGGGCGACGATGGTTGGTACAGTGCGACTGGCATTGGGACCATTACCTTTGAGAGGGATTCTGGTAATCCATTCTTGTTGAAGAATGTAATGCATGTTCCAAGTTTGAAGAAGAACTTGGTCTCAGTCGCAATGCTGGAAGACAGAGGTTATGATGTTGTTTTTAGTAAGGGAAAATCTTTCCTTTGACATAAAACAACGGGTCAAACCTAGAAGATAGGGGTTTGAATTAAGAATCTCTACAAGCTAGAGGCAGATGGCTGCGTTGCAATGGTGGGCAAAGCAGAAGAAGTGGTGAGCCGGGATGAGGGCGAGTTATGGCACAGGAGATTGGGCCATCTTCAGCATGGCACTTTGAACATTTTGCAGCAAATTTCTACTGGACTTCCCAAGGGTACTCTTGCGCAGTTAGATCAGTGCAAAGGATATACAATGGGTAAGTTTGTGAAGACCACTTTTCATGAGAAGGAGAACCATGCTTCGGTGATCCTGGAGAGAATTCACATAGACGTGTGTGGACCATTCTTGATTGCTTCAACAACAAAACACATGTATTATGTGATATTTGTTAATGAATTTTCTCATAGATGTTGGATCTTCTTCATGCAGAAGAAGAGTGAAACGTTCTCAAAGTTCTGTGAGTTCAAGGCATTGGTGGAGAAGGAGTCGAGGAAGCAGGTGAAAGCTCTAAGGAGTGATAATGGTGGTGAATACATCTCGGGCGAATTCAAATACTTCTGTAGAAAAGAAGATTTAAGGAGAACTCATAGCGCTCATAACCCACAAACTTCAGAATGGGGCTACTCAGAGAGAAAGAACGTAACGATCGTGGGTGCTCGCATTACTGTGGCCTGCCAATGCACTTGTGGGTTTAAGCATGCAACACTACGATTTATGTGCAAAACCGTTGTCCTCATAGAGTACTTGGCATGAGTACACCCGAGGAAGCTTTTACTGGTAAGAAGCCTGATATTTCTCATTTGAAGATTTTTGGCTCACCTGTTTACATTCATGTGATGAAGGATGCCAGGAAGAAGTTGGAGCTGACTGCAGAAGTTGGGATATTTGTGGGGTACACAAAAACACCCCATAACTATTGTGTGTATTTTCCAAACATTCGGATGACTGTTATGCAATGGGATATAAAATTCAATGAGGTGAAAGCCATGCAGTTGTCGCTTGAGAGGGAGCTACACTCTCATGCGGAAGAGGAACTTCTTGTTCTCAAAGATAAGCCTCTGGATGTGGATCAGCCACAGGAGGAGATTCATGGAGTGGAAGAGTCGACTCATGCAGAACCAAACATCAGACAAGGCAGGAAGCGTACCACAGAAGCTGAGAGACTGAAGGTGGATGCGGCACAGAATGTAGGAGTTCCTACATCACAGCGCAGACAGAGATAGTCACTTGACCGATATACTGGATACATGGCTCTTATGAGCAAGTGTATTGTGACAGAGCCATCTTCTTTTGAAGAAGTAGTGGAAGAGCCTGCATGGGTAGATTTGTGGAGGAGTATGACTCCATTGTCGAACAAGTGTTTCTGGGAGATTGTCTAAGGGTGGGGTACCCATGTGAGTAATCAAGATGGATCTACAAGGTAAAAGTAAGCTGCCATGGAGCAATTTCCAGAAGTATAAGGCAAGATTTGTTACCCAAGGCTTCTCATAGATCAAGGGGATTGACTATGAAGAAACTTTTGCACCTGTCACAAGGTATTCTTCCATACGGACCAATCTTGCTCTCTCTGCGTAGATGGGTTGGCACATTCAACAGATGGATGTGAAGACTTCGTTCCTCAACGAAATCATTGAGGAGGAGGTCCACATTGAGCCTAGCCAGATTGAGATCTTCTCGCAAAGGAGTCGCATGTGCAGGGGCTCAAAAGAGCGTTGTGGCTCAAACAGCACCAGGGCTGGGTACACTCGGATCTACAACTATTTCACTCGACTTGGCCGGCTCATAGTGAGGCGATGCAAACCTCAAGTAATCTGGGGACAAGGGTTGAGGGTAAGCTGATCATTGTTATTGTACTTTATGTCAAGGATTGATACTAACAAAGATAGCGCTGATACACTCATGCAAGGTTGATCTCGCAAAGGAGTTTGAGATGAAGGATTTGGGCCTCCTTCATTATTTCCTTGGATTGGAAATATGGTAGCAGGAAGGTGAACTGTTTGTGTCTCAAGGAAAGTATGCCCGGGAGATACTGGAGAAGTTTCACATGCAAGTTTGCAAGCCTATCGACACTCCTCTTCCAAGAAAATTGAAGAAAGAGGATGCTACATCGACAGAAGTAGTGGATGCCACTGTTTATCGACAGTTGGTGGGTTCGCTCATGTATTTAGTCAATACAAGACCGGACATATGGTATGCGGTGAACCAACTTTCACAAGCGATGGTTAAGCGTACCAAGATCTTTTGGAAGGCAGGCAAGCATGTCCTGAGATATCTCAGGGGGCACATCTGAGTATGGTTTATGGTACATACATACGGATGAGGTGAAGTTGCATGGCTTCACAGATTCAGATTGGGCAAGAAGCCCAACAGACAGAAAGAGAACATCAGGAGGGATTTTCAGTATTAGATCTACAGTAGTTTCTTGGTACAGCAGGAAACAAAGATCTGTGGCACTCAGTTCAGCGGAAGCCGAATACATGGCAGCAATTTTAGCTGCATGTGAGGCTATCTGGATGAGGAAGATTCTAGTTGGTTTTTTCGGTTCACATTTAGATCCCACGGTGATTCATTGTGATAATAAGAGTTGCATTAAACTCTCGGTTAATCATGTGTTTCATGATAGATCTAAACATATTGATATCCAATATCATCATATCATATATTATGTGCAACGGAAGATCATGTTGCTTAAGTACATTCCTACGGAGGATCAAGATGTAGATATTCTGACGAAGGCGCTCACCAGGAGCAAATTCGAATACCATAGAGGCAGGATCGGGGTGAAGGATAATCCCTATCTTGTTGAGAGGGAGTGTTGAGATTCAACAAGATGATGAGCTTAGTGAAAAGAGTCGCCTTCACTAAGTGGGCCTGCAGGCTATTTTTTGCGCAAGTCTATTTTTAGACTATGTCTATTTTTAGACATGTTGATCATATTTCAGAAGTTACAAGATGCTATTTCTGGATGGTTGATCAAGTTGAAAAAATAGATGAAATTCTATTTTTAGAATATTGGGCGATGTCTATTTATGAGAGTGGAGTGAATTAATTAGTTAATTAATTCACAAATAATAACTCATTAATCAACTGAACAATACAGCAGTTAACTACAATGCATGGCAGTTTCAGTGGAGAGATAGGTGAAAGGGCAAGATAGACTATCTGTTGTGACTATTAGTGATGCATTGATTGCATCAAACACACAATGGAGATGCCAATGAGTATTTCGCAGTCAAAGATGGAGTAATTCGAATTCATTCAGAGCTATTCTTCAGCAGGGATTGCGCAATGGAGGCAGGCTAGCAGGTGGCAAATATCGGTGCATGGATTTGCAAGATTAGGCCTGATTAGTGTATGACGATTGTACTCTAATGAGGGCTTGTGATAAGCTTTGTATGTTTGTATGAGATTTTCATATGATCTCCATGTTACATAATATATAGTTGGGGTTTTCAGCTTCAGGCTTTCCCGGTTAAAAACTGCGTTATGTGCGATTGATAATTTTTGTTTATGCTTCACATGTGTGTGCAATTAATTTTTCTGCAAAAGATTAACAAGTGGAATAGATTTAGTATCTTGCATAAAGTTAAATAGTGTGAGATCAGGTGGATCTTGGACATATGCATGCTTAGTGCATATAATTTCTACAGGAACAACATCACTAGACTAGTATTCTTCTAAACACAGTGCAGAAGCTACAGGAAGAAATGGTCCAGGTCAAGAGTGACAATGAATGCTTAATGAAAGAGAAAGAAAGGATACTCAAGAGCCTCTCTGAAAAATATAATCGAGGAGTGGTACAACCCAGTCCTGAAAGAGACATGCAGGAAGGAAACAAACGACAAGCAAGGGACCAAAACATTGACCAGATGGAAAGAAGTCATTCACATCGAAGTAATAAAAACATAAATTACAATGAGGTTGAGTCTGGTAATGTGTCGAAGCAACAAGAAATTAAGAAACATAAAGTAGAACTGCAAGGTGAGTTTCGGAAGATTAAACCACCTACATTTGATGACTCGCTGAAGCATGGTTGATAAATATGAACAAGTACTTTCAGGTCTACGAGTATAGCAGCAACCTCAAAGCGAAATTAGCCATTTATCAGTTGAAGGAAAAGGCCACACTATGGTGGGAGGAGGTTAAGAATTTCCGCAGCATAGAAGATGAGGATGTGACTTGGGATACATTTCAACAATATTTTAAAGATAAGTACCTAACTGAATACTTCTATGACGAAAAGTCCATAGAATTTCAAGATTTGAAATTTGGTCAAACGATGATGGATGAACACATAACCAAGTTCACTTCCCTACTCCGCTACATTCCTTATCTAAGGGACAAAAATTCTAAGGTTAAATGGTTCCTAAGTAGTTTTTCGACTCACATGAAATAACGAATTGAGTTCGTGAATCCAAGGACCATGGACGAGGAAATTTGGAAGGAAAGAATGTGTTATTAGCAATATAAGGAAAAAGGAGAGCTGGGTAAAAACTGGCAATCAAATAAAGAGCATAAAAGCAGCTCAAATTTCAAAAAGGGTAGAGCCAATAATTTGAAGAATGCTGCAAGGATTTCAGTAAGTAAACAATTTGGCAGAAATCATCAAAGAATTCGGTGGCCTGTGGAAGATAAGCCCATAGAGGCTTCTAGCAAGCTGGATCAAGGACAAAATACGAAACCACCCCTACAGTGTTGGGGGTGTGGTGAGGCTCACTATTATAGGAACTGTCCACAACAGGGGAGGAGTGAAATGGTTTCTAATCTACAGGAAGCTTCTACAGTGGTAGATGTAGCTCGAAATATACCCAGAATCAACGCAGCATTGGAAGATCATCAGGCGGATTACCAACCAACAATGATAGAGTTGGTAGGTAAGCTACACTCACAACTTGTATCTATTTTGGTTGACCTAGGTAAAATTTTAAGCCATGCAAATCCCAAATTAGTAGAAATATTTAAATTACAAAGTCATAAATTCAAAACTCCATGGCTGGTACAGCTAGCCACTGGAGCAAAGAGAAAATTTTGTGCCAAAATACCAAACTGTACACTAGAAATTGATGAACATCAGCTAACTGTGGATTTGAATATATTACCCTTGGGATCCTACGATGTGCTACTGGGAATGGATTGGTTGGAGAAACATTGGACACTGGTGGATTGTAAAGAAAAGGTTATATATTATAGAATGTAAGATGGAACTTGTAAGGAGATTCAAGGAATAAAGAAACCTCTACAGTTGCGTCCTATCAGAACCTCTCAAATGAGTAAGTATATGAGGAAGGGATGTCAGATATACGCTATTCAAGTGGGTTTTACTAATTCCAAAGAAAATAATTTGATGATGGAAAACATACCGGTAGTGCAAGAATTTATGGACGTGTTTCCAGAGGATGTACCAGGTTTGCCACCAAGAAGGGACATTGATTTTACTATTGAGTTGATGCCAGGAGCATCACAAATTTCAAGAGCTCCCTACCGAATGAGTGTACCGGAGTTGACCGAACTGAATATTCAGCTACAATAATTGTTGGATAAGGGGTATATCTGACCAAGTGTGTCCCCTTGGGGCACACCAGTGTGTTTTTTAAGGAAGAAGGACGGAACCATGTGAATGTGCATGGACTATTGACAACTCAATAAGCTGACTATCAAAAATAAATACCCACTACTGCAGATTGATGATCTATTTGATCAGGTGAATGGGGCCACTGTATTTTCAAAAATAAACTTAAGGTCAGGATACCACCAGATCCTGATAAAAGATGAAGACATATACAAAACTTCTTTTCGTACCAGGTATGAGCATTATGAATTTGTGGTGTTACCATTTGGATTGATTAATGCACCAGCAACATTTATAAGGCTAATGCATGGTATATTTCACCCTTTTCTGGACAGTTTTGTGTTGATATTTATTGATGATATCTTAATTTATTCGAAGAATGTGGAAGATCACACGGAGCATTTACGGATAGTGCTGGAGATGTTACGAAAGCATCAGTTTTATGCTAAGTTCAACAAGTGTTATTTCTTCAAAGAAGAAATTCAGTACCTAGGCCATGTTATTTCTACTAAGGGAATAGAGGTGGACCTAGATAAAATTAAGACAATTATGGAATGGAGGGTACCCCAAAATGTGGTAGACATCCGATCCTTTATGGGATTGGCTAGATATTATCGACGTTTCATTGAAGGATTCTTAAAGATTTCTTTTCCAATTACCTCCTTACAAAGGAAGGGAAAATTATTTAAATGGACTATTGAATGTCAAACTAGTTTTGAAAATTTAAAGCTTATATTGACTACTGCACCAGTATTGAGGGTAGTTGACCCCGATAAAGAGTTTGAAGTTTGTACGGATGCGTGTAAGGAAGGAGTTGGGGCAATCCTGTCGCAAGAGGGTAAAGTTGTTTCTTATGAATCGAGGAAGTTAAAAGAGCATGAACAACGATACTTAGCTTATGATCTAGAGCTAACAGCGGTAGTGCATGCACTCTGAGTATGGAGGCACTACTTGCTTGGAAAGAGATTTGTATTAAAAACTGACCATAGCAACTTAACCAGTTACTTTAATCAAGTTGATCTTAATTCTCGCCAGGCAAGATGGAATGCCTTCCTAAGTGAGTTTGACATTGATATGCAACATGTGAAGGGTAAGGAAAATAGAGTGGCAGATGCTTTCAGTAGAAATTTGTGTGGCGTTTATGAATTGTACTACAATCGAATTGAATGCAAGTTTCTAGATCAAATAAAATCAAAAGCTGAGAAGGATCTTGAGTACCAATTTATATGGCAGCAAGAAGAGAAGGCTAGAAGACAAGAAAAATATTTTGATTATGGATTTAGAAAAGATCAGTTACTAACCTTTAAATAAAATATATATATTCCAAATCGAACGGAATTGAAGGAGCTGATCTTGAACGAATACCACTAGAGTAACTACTCAGGACACCCGGGGTTTCAGAAAATGTTAACAGTAATTAAAAAGAATTATTTTTGGCTAAGTATGAGAAGAGATATTGCAGAATATTTGAACAAATGTTTGGAGTGCCAGCAGGTGAAGGTGGAGCATCGACATCCAGCCGAATTGATGCAGCCTATACTTATACCTGAATGGAAGTGGGAGGTTATATATTTAGACTTTATTATTGGGTTACCAAAATCAAAGAGGCATAATGACTCCATTATGGTGGTGGTTGATCGCTTAAGCAAGGAAGCACATTTCATATCAGTACAGTCTACTTATAAAACGGTGCAAATAGCAAACATATTTATGCGAGAAATAATTAGATTGCATGGCATTCCAAAGACTTTCATATTAGACAAAGATGTGAAGTTTACTTCAGCATTCTAGAAAACGTTATTTACGGGTTTGGGAACCCAAATAAATTTCAGCACTGCCTACCATCCACAGACAGATGGACAAAATAAGCAGGTAAATCAGATCTTAGAGGATATGTTACGCATGTACGTAATGCAACAACCAACGAGATGGGAAGAATATCTTCACTTAGATGAGTTTGCCTACAACAATGGTTATCAAGAATCTCTTAAGATGAGTCCTTTCGAAGCATTATACGGACGACAATGTCGTGCTCATATTAATTGGAGCAACCCCAAAACCAAGTTGATGCTTAGACTGGAAATGTTAGCAGAGATAGAATTAGAAGTAAGAAATATCAGACAAAATCTGAAGGCAGCTCAAGATCGACAGAAAATGTATGATGATAAGAAAAGGACCTATCGTGAATTCGAAGTGGGTGATCATGTGTATGTAAGGATTAAACCAAAGAAGAGCACACTAAGGTGGGCTTCCTGTGCCAAGTTGGCTCCCAGGTTTTGTGGACCTTTCCAAATATTGGAAAGGGTGGGACCTGTGGCGTACCGACTGGCCTTACCCAACCATATTCGGGTGCACAGTGTGTTTCATGTATTCTTACTAAAACGATATGTGCATGATCCAAAGCGCGTAATCCACTGGCAAAGCATTCAGATAGGTTATGAAAATAAACCTATCTTGGAAATACTAAAATTTATGAGAAAATTAATTCAAAGTTTGTTGACTGTAGGTCGATCCGAACGAAGAGTTCCTGGTCGAGCCTCAGCATATAATAAATCAAAGATAAATCATGCTCTGGAGGCGATCTATCACCTAGGTTAAAGTGTAGTGGAAGCACTTCAGCATAGACGAGGCTACCTGGGAGGATGAAGGATTTGTTCGGGATGCTTACCCGAAACTGTTTGTTGAGCTGGATTAAAACACCAAGGACGGTGTTTACTTCGAGGGGGGGAAGTTGTGATAGCTGTCTTAAGTGCCAACTAATGGTTATGATATGTTATGTTAAGAAACTAAAACATTTATTCTTTCTTGAGAAATATTACTTGATGAATAGAAATTAATTTTGTTTGATTAAATAAAAATTAGTTATGGAAAGTGGTTCCATAAAAAGTAAAATTCTGACGGTAAAAGTATTCCAAGAATTGGGAAGTGGTTGAACAGAAAAAAATTTAGACAAATACCCTTTCCTCTGAGGATAAAAGTACATCCAAGTGAGGAAGAGGGGTTATGTTTGGTAACTAAGGAGAGGAGAGGAAATAGAGTGAATAATTTCTGAGCTGGTGGAGACCAGTGGAATTACTCAAATTCCTGAAATTCCTGGAATAGAAGACTGGACTTGGGGTCTCGAGGTCTCTTCTGGAATCCTCTGTCAAGTCACTTAACTCAAGTGTGGAGCACGGGGGAGAGACGATGACGTAATTTCCTCTCTCAAGGTAGGGAGGACAAAACCAGTAGAATCTAGGAAGACAAATAAGTAAAACAAGACTTTGGAAAAATTGAATTTTGGTTTGTGATTTTGTAGATTAGATGTAATTTATTTGTTTGAAACCATTACTATATCTCTGTGTATTCCTCTTTAAACAAATTGGATAGTTAACCAAATCTTTTGAATGCAGAGAAAAAGTGGAAAAATAAAAGCAAGATTAGATTAAACAATCACAGATAGGAAATAAATATACAAACTGCTCTTTTAGCAAATAAAAACAGAGAATTGTTAGCTTAGTGATTTCGGGACGAAAGCTCCGAGCTAATTGTTCTCTGCATCTATGAAAGAGACGGACAGAATGGTTCGGACATTCATCTAAGCTAAAGTGAAAGCGAACTCAGAAACATAACCAAAAAATGATTCCAAAAATGATATCTAATATAATGCACTGCGGAAACCCCTCATACTTAAAATACAATGAGTAAAGGGAGCTCTAGTTGAATGGTTCATGAGGCACAATACTTGCTAAGGTTTTGCAAATGGGATAGCAAGCTAAGTGGGCTTGATTGTGGTGAAAAATCCATAGTTAAGTGCGCTTGAGCCAGAGGAGTTCTGGGATGGGTGACCTCCTGGGAAGTCCTGGTTACCAGGTGCAAGCCCCAAAAGTGATGATTGACGCTATGTGATTCACTTCACTAGTTTCAATCCCACTTCTTCACCCTTGTGAGCATCACCCGATGCAATGAGTGCTAAGTGGACTATTCAAAAATCATGAGGAATTAGTCAATTACGACTACCTCTAACGGAAATGGTCATAGATGAATGACTTACTTAACGCAGTTGAATCCAAAAAATGATATATAACATAACCAAACCGGAAAGAAGAAATCTGTGAATAGTGGATGAACATGCCAAAATCTGAGTGAAAACTCTAGTTAACTCATGGCCGAATAGAGCATTGTACCGACATTGTTAATGCAATAAAAAGAGAGGTGTGTAAAGATACTTGAAACTCAAACTGTTACAATCATTACTATTACTATTGGAATATATAAATGTATATGAAATAAAGAATAATGGAAGTTGTAATACCACACTTGTTTACGTACAAAAGTAAAAGTAAACTGAGTTCTGGTTAGAACGTACAATAGAACTAAAATTGAAAATTGAAAAATTGCGCAAATGAATATATAATAGAAAACCTGAAGAGAGGAAACTGTGTACCAATACTGAAATCCAAGATATATGTTTACATAAATGAGAGGAGTAGAAAATAACCCTTGTCTACCAAAGAGAAAACTGTGTACCAATACTGAAATCCAAGATATATGTTTACATAAATGAGAGGAGTAGAAAATAACCCTTGTTTATCGAATCTTGAGAAGACAGGAGCAATAACCTTAAGATGAGATGGTTTCGCTCCTTGATATATGACATAACCAAACCGGAAAGAAGAAATTTGTGAATAGCAGATGAACATACCAAAATCTTAGTGAAAACTCTAGTTAACTCATGGCTGAATAGAGCATTGTACCGAGATTGTTAATGCAACAAACAGAGATGTGCGTAAAGATACTTGAAACTCAAACTGTTACAATCATTACTATTACTATTGGAATATATAAATGTATATGAAATAAATAAAAATGGAAGTTGTAATACCACACTTGTTTGCATACAAAAGTAAAAGTAAACTAAGTTCTAGTTAGAAGGTACAATAGAACTAAAATTGAAAATTGAAAAATTGCGCAAATGAATATATAACAGAAAACCTGAAGAGAGAAAAATGTGCACCAATACTGAAATCCAAGATATATGTTTACATAAATGAAAGGAGTAGAAAATAACCCTTATATTCCGAAGAGAAAATTGTGTACCAATACTGAAATCCAAGATATATGTTTACATAAATGAGAGGAGTAGAAAATAACCCTTGTCTGCCGAATCCTGAGAAGACTGGAGCAATAACCTTAAGATGAGATGGGTTCGCTCCTCCAATAAGGAGTAGAGCCGAAACAAGAAATTAAAACCCAAAATATACAAGCACGGTGATACAAAATCCAAACTCTCAGAGAACAAAAATGTATATATATTTATATATAGGAGAAAATTTATAAGTTCGACTATTTGTACAAAAGTCCTCAATAATTACAAACTGGGCAAATCCGAGATATTCCAGTAAGAGTGAAATGATAAGCACTACAGTAAAACTCGAGCCTCGAAGTTGCAATAGGGTTCATGGTAACCGGACAACCCTTGTCATAACCTACAGTGGAGAGGGATACCTGGCAGGGCATGGGAACCAAATCAGAAAAGAACCGGAATGAGCTTGCTAAAGGAAGCCCAATACAGTGTCGGCCAAGGAGGTTACCTGTGCAAGAAGACGAGTTTGGGAAAAACGTCAGTAAGTGAAAGGAAGGCATGAAAATCTTTAAATAAGCTTAGTAAAGAGAAAATCAAAAGGAGAACCATTACTTGTGAAATTTGCTGCCGCGGAATCCACAAGTTAAACCCTGCAAGTAGGCCACGGGAATAGAGTCAACACTGTTGAAGACATTGAAAACACGAATTTAAACTACCGCCTATACCTCTAACCTTTGTGGCTTACCTATAAGCATCATAGGAAGGTGCGGTAGTGAAGCCGAGATGTTCAACCTTGAGAGAGGAACTAGAACCAATGAAGCTGACACGGAAGGCAAAAAAATAATCATTAAGGAAGGATAATATTCCAAGAAATCTGAAAAGTAAACTATAAAATTGCTAACGGAAAAGAAACTGAAAAAGTCTGCGGGGAATTATTATAGCCAATTTTTCCGAAAGAAAAAAAAAAAACATTGAACCGTAGTGCATAGAGAAACTTACCATCGATAGGACTAGCTAGTTGAAAAACTCATCGTATGCCATGAGTCTTGGAAATGAGAGCAAGGTGAGCTAGGAGTGAGGTCGGTCGACAGCAGCAAGTCGAAGCAATATTATAGAGCTCTATGGCGGAGGTGCACGAACAAATGGTAAACAGTTAGGGTTAGCGTAGTCATTACCCTAATCGTAAACCCTAAACCGACTGTGACTGTAGACTCGAATCTAAGCAGATCGATGGCGAAAGAAGTCACAGATGTCCTCCCGTGGACAATTTTCCAGGTGGTATGGATTAAATCAAATCGATTACCTTTGCAAAAGTCTTTCATTATAAGAATTACACCAACATCAACAAACACCTAATCAAAATCATAAAGTACGCTAATAAATGAAATGGTACATGTTGCCTTAACTCGAGTCTCTTCATAATAAAAATATAGGACAGACAAGCACACATAAACCAATGCCAAATTAGATAATAGGTGCACATTCATTTTTACAACTTGTAAAACGAAATTTAACCCTTATGATGCATCATGTATTACATTTGATTTTTAATCATAGTACCGTGCTGCTCATTATGAGACATGGAAGGTGAATAATTTAGACATTACATAGTGTAAAAGTCTATATAGTTAAATGCACCTAAACCCAATCCATTGAAGATTTTTGAGGCCTTGAACAAAGAAAATGGCGCCTCCCGAAGAATATGTCGCGGGTTTTAGAAACTCGACAAAGGGGGAAACACAAAATCCATCAGCGTATGGAAATAGAAGGAAAACTAAAGACGAAAAGGAAAAAAATTGCAATCCACTCCTTTTTCTGCGTTGTCTTTGCTATGAAATCCAATTTCATTCGAAGTATTAAAACATATACATCTCAACTAGCAGTGCAAACGACGCATAAAAGAATAACTTTCAGGGGACAAAAAAACTCTTCTTGATATAATACAAATTGAAATTGGTACAACATACTGACTGTCCAAATCCCGTCTCAATTCTGTTGGAATATCTGATAATTCCAAAACAATATGGAGAGAATAATACTCCCCTTCTAACACAGAGAATAAATGACAGATATTTGCAGAATAAAACTTTTCTTTCTATTTCATTAACAGAACTAAAAACTATTACAAAATGTCTTCCTCAATGGAGGGATTCACAAAATATGATCAAGACTGCTACAGACGCAGTGCTCTCAAAAACTTCTCTTTGTCTCTCAAAACAAAATAAAACACTCTGTTTCAAATAACGCACTGCTGTGCAAAAAAAAAAAAAATTGTTCTGTGTGAAAACGAAAAACATTATATTACATTACATTACAATTTGCCTCGTGGGATTTTTGACTTTTATATGGCATGCATATTAAATAAAATTAAAACAAAACTATAACTGAATCGGGTCCAGTCTTAAAAAAAAAAAACAACCGATCAATCAAAAGCTCTGATCTCCGATTGAGAGTCGGATGCGATAAGCCAATATGAAATCCGTTGCATAACCCCATCGGGTCCGGACTTCAACACATAACTCGCAACCCTTTTAAAATTCCGATTGCGATTGTTATCTGGACGCAATGACCGTCTTAACTCCATTGCAGAAGTACATCGGGTCCAGGCTTATCAAACAAAACAAACAGTTCATCAAAGAACTCCGATTGCCGATTACATACCGGATGCGATGGATCAATTAACTCCGGCCTATAAAACATCGGGTCCGGACTATAACAAAACACAACAACAACCATCGGACTTCCGATTGTGATTAGAGAATGGACGCGATGGGTATATTTAAATCTGCCATATAATATGGCATCAGGTCTGCCAGTGCATATTGCAATCGGGCCAAACAAAAATGCGGCCCCGATTGTGAACTTGCGATTGTATAAGATATTTCCGCGTGGTCTGTGGGACCAGCGAACCTCGGCTTTGGTGGAGGGCGATTGTAATAAGAAACAATTGCGATTGTGATTAGCTCATCGCATCGCAATGTTTCAATACTGCAAAACACATTGCGGTGGTAACATATGAAACTGTCGATTGCGATGATCGCATCGGGCCTCCAACATCAACAAGACACTGCAAGTGAAACTTGCGATTCCGATTGGCAGTGAAGTGGTGGGGACCACTATCACGTGTCTCATTCAAAACTTAAGTCTTTCGCCATTTAAACAAATTTTCTTCAATTTTGGTCGTTGAGGGCTTAAAAGCCCGAAAGGATTGTTTTTAAATAAACTTTGTTCTTCCATGCTTTGGAACCACGAAATTCTTCGTTCCTCTGCAAAAATGGCTACGCCCATAAAAAAATTAATTCTCCTCTGCAATAGTGGCTGCGGCCCATCAACATTGATTTCATCCTTACGATTTTCCCATTCTTCTTTGAATGCGCGGTGCATTGCACACAAGCTCTTTTGCTGCTGCTGCCTCTGTACTTTGTTTCTTCCTGCTCTCAAGGCACGCATATGACTTTAATATTTCAACACTCCCCCTTAAATTTAGCTGCTGGGTTATCTGTCATACCCAAGCATTTTCTTAAAAATTCAAAGGTCTTCTGCCCCAATGGCTTTGTTAAAATATCTGCATATTGCTCCTATGTTCTACAATGTTGTAAAACAATTTCTCCATTGTTCACTAGTTCTCTGACGTAGTGATACTTGGCATCAATGTGTTTCGTTCTCTTGTGAAACACTGAATTCTTTGACAATGCTATAGCTGAGCTATTGTCACAATAAATTATTGTCCCTTTTACTTGTTCTTGGCATAAACTTCTCAACATTCTTCTCATCCAAATTGCTTGACACGCTGCTGCTATAGTTGCCACATACTCTGCCTCTGCTGTAGATAATGCTACAATTGGCTGTTTCTTAGAAGCCCATGAAATGGCTCCTGAACCCATATGAAAAACATAACTAGAAGTGCTCTTCTGATCATCTACACCTCCAGCCCAATCACTGTCAGTGTATCCAACTAACTCTGAATTTTCTGAAGCAGTATATAAAATACCAAATCTTTTAGTTCCTTTAACATACCTCAGAATTATCTTCGCTTCCTACCAATGTGTTTCTTTTGGATTCTCCATAAATCAGGAAATTAAACTAACAACATGCATAATATCAGGCCTAGTTGCAGTCAAATACATGAGGCTGCCAACTATGCTTTTATACAAACTTGGATCAAAATCCTTGCTGCTGTCATTTTTACTCAACTTCAATCCCATTACTGTGGGAGTAATTGCAGCTTTGCACTCCTGCATATTAAATATTTCGAAAATTTGACTCACATATTTTTCTTGAGATATAAAAATCCATTTTTCACTTTTCTCTACTTCTATTCCTAAGAAGTATCTCAACAAGCCCATGTCAGTCATTTCAAATTCCTCTTTCATGACTGTTTTAAAATTTCAACAAGGTAATCATCATTACCTGTAAATATTAGATCATCAACATATAACACAACAATGAGCATTTTACCATCCTTTTCTTTGATGTACAATGTGGGTTCTCCATCACATTTCTCAAACCCATTTTCCAGTAGATAGGAGTCTATCCTATTGTACCATGCTCTCGGTGCTTGTTTCAGCCCATAAAGAGATTTCTTCAATCTGCAGAATTTATGCTCTTGGCCTTTCTTCTCATAGCCTAGAGGTTGTTCCACATATACCTCTTCCATTAAAACTCCATTTAAAAATTCGGATTTTACATCCATCTGATATACTTTCCATTTGTTTTGTGATGCTATTGACAACACTGCTCTGACTGTCTCCATTCTTGCAACTGGTGAAAAAGTTTCCTCATAGTCTCTTCCATGCTGCTGCTTATATCCCTTGACAACAAGTCTGGCCTTGTGTCTTTCTATCTTTCCTTCAGCATTGCTCTTGGTCTTATAAACCCATTTAACTCTAATGACTTCTTTACCTTCTGGGAGATCAACCAACTCCCATGTTTTGTTCTTCTCTATGGCATTAATTTCATCATCCATAGATTCTATCAATTTTCTATCTTTAATAGCATCTTCAAAATGAATAGGATCATCAACTTGAAAATACAAAGAAAATAAGGAATTCATACCTTCATTTTCCGCTTCCTGCTCATAAATCTCATTAATACTTCTGAACTTTGTTCCTCTTTCATTTTGTGTAGTCGTGCTTGAAGAAGCACTTGAATCTGCTCCATGTGGTGTTCTTGGAGATGCACTCCCGTTTCTTCTCAAGGGTGTTCTCACTGCTACTTTAGGTGTCCCTTGCTATCGTTGTGTTGGTGGAGGTTGTGCTACTGATGAGTTGTTAATTTCAATCACATCTTCCTCATCTTCATCATGAGATAAACAACTTTTAACATTAACTGTTTTCTCAATGCTTCCATCCCATGCTTCCTCTTCAATGAACTGCACGTCTCTGCTTATCACAAACTTCTTTGTGGATGGGTTATACAATCTTTATCCTTTGGAATCTTCACAATATCCAAGGAAAATACACTTCTCCCCCTTACTATCCAACTTCTTTCTCAACTTATCTGGAATGTGTGCATAAGCCACACATCCAAAAATTCTCATGTGGGTGACTCCCTGTTTTCTACCACTCCACGCTTCTTCTGGAACTTTGTTCATCACAGCTTTTGTAGGGAATCTATTTAAAATATACACAGCACAGTTTGTTGCTTCTGCCCAATACTCATTCGGCAAGTGTTTTTCCTTCAGCATACCTCTCACCATCCCATTATGGCTCGATTCTTCCTTTCAGCAACTCCATTTTGTTGCGGTGTGTACCTTTTGGTAAATTGCTTGTGTATGCCATTCTCTCTGCAGAAACGCAGAAATTTCTTTGAGATATATTCTCCTCCTCTATCAGTTCTAATAACTTTGATATATAGCCCGCTCTGTTTCTCTACAAGAGCTTTAAAATGGAAAAATTTCTAAAAGACTTCATTCTTATATTTTAAGAAGTAAACCCACACTTTTCTTGTGAAATCATCTATGAAGGTCAGCATGTAATTGCTGCCTGAGACTGATGTTGTTTGCATCGGCCCACATAAATCTGAGTGAATGATCTCTAGGGGTGCTTTCTCCCTTATGCTTTTCCTTGATGGAAAATTTTCTCTGTGTTGCTTTCCCAAGATGCAGCCTTCGCATAGGCTGTCAGGCTTCTCAATCAATGGTAAACCTCTTACCATTCATTTTCTGTGCAACAAATTTAATCCTCCGAAATTGAGATGTCCAAATATCAGGTGCCATAACCAGTTTTCATCTTTCTCTTCCTTCTGAAAGACTTCTTGAGTTACAACTGCTACACTCTTCCCTTTTCCTTTCAAGTCAGTGTTGAGCTTGAGCGGAAACATTCTATTGCTGGTCATGTGTATTTCAGCAATGATTTTCTTGCTTGGAGGTATATCCTTTATGGTGCACACATCATCCTTGAAAATTACATTGTAACCTTTGTTTATGAGCTGCCCAACGCTCAAAATATTACACTTCAAACCAGGAACATAATACACATCTGGAACAAATTTTTGCTCCCCATTTCTTGCTCGAATACTAACTCTGCCCTTTCCTTTTACAAATATTTTAGTATCAGTCCCTGTGGTTACTTTTGATTTAACCTCTTCATCTAGATTGGAAAACATTTCTCTGTTTCCAGTCATGTGATTACTACATCCTGAATCTAAGAACCAAACATCATCTTCTCTATGTTGTGCTACATTACATGTTAACAACACATTACTTGGGTTCTTTTCTTCTTTTGCTACATTAGCATTCTGCTTATTTTTCATGTCATTTTTCTTCTTTCTACATTCATTGGCATAGTGCCCATATTTCTTGCAATAATGACATTGGACATTGGATTTGTCATACCTTTGTCCATGCGCATGTTGGTATCCACCTTGCTGGCTATTGCAATGACCGTGGCTCTGATTTTGACTATTTCATCTTCCATGTGAATGTGAAGGGTTGTCCCTTCCACCTCTGTTTTGGCTTCTGCCTCTTCCTCTTCCTCTGCCTTGACCTCTTCCTCTTCCTGAAGGCATATGGGTCTTGAAGGCATGCTCTAGAGATGGATTCACTGTTCTTTCCAATCTCTGTTCATGGGTCATCAATGAAGCATGAAGTTCATCCACTGTGAACTTTGAGAGATCCTTGGTCTCTTCTATGGTGGTAACTATAACATCAAACCTTGAGGGTAAGCTCCTCAAAATTTTCTCCACAATCCTCTTGTCTTAAAGAGTTTCTCCATGGGACCTTATCTGATTTACAATCCCAATCACATGTGTAAAAAATGATTCTATACTATCTGACTCTTTCATGCAGAGAGTTTCAAAATCTCTCCTCAGCAACTGTAGTTTTGTTGTCTTCACTTTCTCCATACCTTGGTATGCTATTTTGAGAGTATCCCATGCATCCTTGGATCTCTTAGCTACTGCTATCCTTGGAAACACACTCTCATTTACTGCTTGATACAAATAGTAGAGGGCTTTAGAGTCCTTATTTCTATTGCTCTTTAATATATCCTTCTCTACTTGAGTTAAGGCATTAAAAGCCTGCTCATCAGCTGGTTCATCAAAACCATCTTCTACAAATTCCCATAAGTCTTGTGAGACAAACAGGGCTCTCATGGTAATGGCCCAATAATCATTATTCTTTCCATTAAATTGTGGAAGCTGAGCATTTCCAATACTCATACCAGTGCTTGGTCCAGCCATTAATTTTAAACTGAACTCTGAACTTAGACAACCTATCTTTCCTTTTCTGAAAGAACAAACTCTTTTAAACAAAAAACAACAGCTCTGTTTTCTTTGAGAAATACCTGAACTTTATCTTCTACTGAGCTTTCACGCTGCTGGAGAAAAGCTACAACAAGTCTTATTCTTCTTTCAGCTTCTTTGACCTTCAAAGAGCCTGAACTAGCTCCGATACCATGTTGGAATATCTGATAATTCCATAACAATATGGAGAGAATAATACTCCCCTTCTAACACAGAGAATAAATGACAGAGATTTGCAGAATAAAAATTTTCTTTCTATTTCATTAACAGAACTAAAAAATATTACAAAATGTCTTCCTCAGTGGAGGGATTCACAAAATATGATCAAGACTGCTACAGACGCAGTGCTCTCAAAAACTTCTCTCTGTCTCTCAAAAAAAAATAAAACACTCTGTTTCAAATAACGCACTGCTGTGCAAAAAAAAAAATTGTTCTATGTGAAAACGAAAAACATTACATTACATTACATTATAATTTGCCTCGCGGGATTTTTGACTTTTATATGCCGTGCATATTAAATAAAATTAAAACAAAACTATAAATGCATCGGGTCCGGTCTTAAACAAAAAGAAAACAATCGATCAATCAAAAGCTCTGATCTCCAATTGAGAGTCGAACGCGATAAGCCAATATGAAATCTGCTTCATAACCCCATCAGGTCTGGACTTCAACACATAACTCACGACCCTTTTAAAATTCTAATTGCGATTGTTATCCGGACGCGATGATCGTCTTAACTCCATTGCATAATTCCATCGGGTCTGGGCTTATCAAACAAAGCAAACGGTCCATCAAAGAAATCCGATTGTCGATTACAAACCGGATGCGATGGATCAATTAACTCCGGCCTATAAAACATTGGGTCCGGACTATAACAAAACACAACAACAACCATCGGACTTCCGATTGCGATTAGAGAACGGACGCGATGGGTATATTTAAATCCGCCATATAATATGGCATCGGGTCCGCCAGTGCATATTGCAATCGAGCCAAACAACAACACGGCCCCGATTGTGAACTTGCGATTGTATAAGATATTGCCGCGTGGTCTGTGGGACCAGCGGACCTCGGCTTTGGTGGAGGGCGATTGTAATAAGAAACAATTGCGATTGTGATTAACTCATCGCATCGCAATGTTTCAATACTGCAAAACACATTGTGGTGGTAACATATGAAACTGCCGATTGTGATGATCGCATCGGGCCTCCAACATCAACAAGACACTGCAAGTGAAACTTGCGATTCTGATTGGCAGTGAAGTGGTGGGGACCACTATCACGTGTCTCATTCAAAACTTAAGTCTTTCGCCGTTTAAACAAATTTTCTTCAATTTTGGTTGTTGAGGGCTTAAAAGCCCGAAAGGTCTGTTTTTAAATAAACTCTGTTCTTCCATGCTTTGGAACCACAAAAGTCTTCGTTCCTCTGCAAAAATGGCTATGCCCATAACAAAATTAATTCTCCTCTGCAATAGTGGTTGCGGCCCATCAACATTGATTTCATCCTTACGATTTTCCCATTCTTCTTTGAATGCGCGGTGCATTGCACGCAAGCTCCTCTGTTGCTGCTGCCTCTGTACTTTGTTTCTTCCTTCTCTCAAGGCACGCAGATGAATTTAATATTTCAACATTGAAAAAATAACTTTGTGATTCAAAGATTTCAAAATGCGCGAACGAAAACTTCAACACTCTGCCGACCCAAATCTTCCATTATCTCCTTCATCTTCGAAGCTACAGACCGCAGGAAAAGCAGATCGAAGGCCATCCATGAGCTCGTCGTTGCTGAGATTGCGCTCTTCAGCTATCGGCTGCAACTTTTTCTCGAAATACCGTCGTCTTCTCACACACAGCTTCCACGTAGGGGCGATTTCCATCCACTGCATATCAGCTTTTTCCGTCGTCTTGGGAATCGGCATTAATTGGTCAAAAACAATCTTGAAATGAAAATCCCTAATAAATTCTAAGGAAAACTCTTGGAAAACTGCAATACGAATGCTTGCAGAGCACGCAATTCAGAGAATTTATCGCTCAAAGGAAATTTTGAAGCGTGATTTCACTACGGCTTATGTTGGATGTGCTGTGAATTTAAAGGTGTTGCAGTGGAAATTTCCTTTAACGCGTGAAGCAAAGAGAAGGAAACTTGGTGTGTTCATTCGCCGAACCTCCCTAATTTGACAACACAACCCCTCTCTCGAAGCTTCTAATGATATTATTTCCAAGAAAAAATTCCTCATGAAGTCCTGATTTCCACGACGCACGATGTTGGCTGGAATGCGCTGTGCTATGAATGTGAATTTGAAGGGGTGGCGAGTAGCTTTCATTTAACGCGCCATTGCTGTGAATGTGGATTCGAAAGCGGAGGTGAGTAGCTTTCATTTAACGCGCCATTGGAAAAGAAGGGAAATAGACTATATTTATCTGTATGTTCGCCAAAACTACTTAATTCATGTGAATACGTGGAAACAGTTGGCAAAACGACCGATAAAATAAAACATAAAAATGAAAAAATATAAGAAATTCAAAGAGATACTTTCCAAGTAGCACATTAAAAAAAATCTCATTCACGTAAAGTAATATCATATTAATTTTTTTATTTAATTTAAAATAGAGTGTAACTATGGAGTTGTCTTTAATGTCATTTTTTGAAGTGTTTTGTGAATTTTCTGGTCTACTGAAAATATGAGGTGAAATCTTGATTTGTGTTATCTAAATTGGTTTTTTGATTACATATATAGTTTCAGCACCCTGAAAAATTCTTAGGACACTTTGATTGTGCAAATTTTACCTTCAAACTTATGATTTCAATGAATTCATGCCGTATTTTAGACAAATTAGATCGAAAAAATAAATTGGAAAACTTTTCAAAAAGTCTCATTAAAGACAACTCGGTAATGAAGTGTTGTTTATGGGGTTTTTGGTAGATGTGATTGGGTGCTCTCTTAAGGAATTTTTTGATGTGAATTCAATGGTTCAATTACCTGCCCCAATCTCGGTGATATGATTGGGTGCTCTGTTAAGACACTCTTTGATATGAAGTCACTCCGTTAAATTCTCCACCCTAATCCTACTGATAAGTTGGATATGTTGAAAATGTGATCTTGCCAAACTTACAAAAATAATTTAAGTAAGTGTTACATAGTAAAATAAGCTTTGAAAATGATTATATAAAAAAATATAATTTATATTAGCTAATGTTAAAAACTAATAAAAACTAATAAATTGAGATGTGAAGTGCATAAACTAATTACTTGTTTAATTTGGTTAAATTTTGGTGGGTTATAACCACTTGTAAGTCTATACATTTATAATTTCACTTGTGAAAACCTAAATAATGATGAAAAGTAACTTGTTGTATGTATATTTATTTACATTTTAGTTTTATCTATTTTTTATGCAAAAACTTGCTTAAACTATGTTGAGAAGTAAGTAATGGTAAATATGTTATTCACTTAGCTATAAATAGAGTTTCTCAAAACTTCAAAATAAAAAATTACTACACAAACACCTAAAAATCATGAGTGAATATTACAACCATATTCCATAAAATATACCAAAATATCATACACATTTTATTATATCGTATATTGTGTAAAGACTACAATAAAATTTTAAAATTATAATATAATCAAATATTTAAAAAATAAATTTTTAATACATTGAAAAATAAATATTTATTTTCCAAAATTAAATATTATAAATTATACTGTAAATTAATAATAAAAAATTGAAATTTATCACTCCGTATACTTACCTTTTCAAGATTAAAGACATACAGATAAAAGTAAAATTTATCACTCCACCTTATCAAAGATTAAATCCATAGAAATAAAAGTGAAATTTATCCGTGAGAAAGACTAAAACCATAGAAATCAAACTAGGCAAGACCTATCCATAATACAGACTGGTCTTAATGAGAGTTGGTCAGTTGTACTTCATACAACCTAGTCTTTAATGTTGTCCTAATTAGTCGCACCCAATACCTGCCTTGGCAGAGACTAATACCAAGACCTGCCTCAAAATAAAAGTCATAGAAAAAGAAAAGTTGTTTTTAGTGGAATTTTTTGGAATTTTTGGTTTTGAAATTTGCTAGAAAAAATTGTGATGAAATATTAATTTATGTTATTGAAATTAATTTTTTTATTTTATATATATTCAATCCTGTTAAAAATATCCTAAAATATTTGAACTGGAAAAGATTACCCTAAAACATGTGATTTCATAAAAATCCTACGGATTTTTTAAAAAATCAGCCCAAAAAATGTCCAAAAATTCACACTGAAAACAACCTAAAAAAACAACTTTCACCAAAGTATTCTTGACCATTTTTTTTGGTTGACTAATAAGTCGCATCCAAAGGATTCATTTCAAAGAAAAATTCCCGCATATCTAAGCAAAATATTTCTTTCAATCAGAAATTTCGATATAACTCTACTTGTCAATGCGAGAAGATACAATGAACTTATCCAAGTTTGTTTTATTTCTCTAGAATGAATGCGACCACGGGCCCTTTAAATTCACAGCACACCCATCGTAAGGAGTAGAGGAAATTTGAGACTGCGACCTTCTGAGCAATGGCAAGCTCATGGATGGCCTTCAACCTGCTTTTCTTGCGCTCTGTGGCTTCAAAGCTGAGCGCGATAATGGAAGATCTGTGTCTGAAACGTCTTGAATTTTGTCTCTACAGTAGTTTTGTAAGTGGCCGAGGTTAGTTTTATGAGAATCGTTACTGAAATGGATGGTCCATATCTAGGAAAACCTAGCAATGTACCCACTTACAGCATGGGGTATGGACTCATATCATATTACAGAAAATTTGTAAGAACACTGAAAACAAATTTTCCCTTAATTCATGCTGAAGTTCCTTGGTAAATTTGTGTAAATATGTGCATCGAACGGTCATAATTTTTTAGAAATTGATATCGAATGATGAAAAATCGTCATTTAGGAACTCAGAGAACTGTATGTAATTAAGTAATAGGAACAAGATCAATATGTGAAATTGTGAATGTACTGAGATCGTTTGTTTAGTATATGATATAATAGATTTAATTAATTGGATTGAGAAGGTTAGTATTTTAGAGTGTGTTATTTTTTTTATGTTTAAAAAACAAAATATTAGTATAAAATTATTTGGTTTTAAAAATATAAAATTTCGTAAAGTATTATAGATTTGAATATTTTTATAAAATTATTTATGGTAAGCTTAATAACGATTCTATAATGCGGAATAAATACTTTAAAAAATTGAAAAATAAACTTTAATGCTCAATAAATCATACCTCCAGCCATTGATGCTACTCACGCTCAGAATGTATTTTGTATGCAAAGCTTCCGAGTTGTTCACTATATAGAAAATCTGTAGGGGGAAGATGCCTTATGCCTTGTATGCCACAACTGAAACTGCTGCTTCCCCTTATTCTCTCAAGAAAAACTGAAGGGACTTCCAAGCTCTGCTCGCTCTAACTTGATGGTGTAAAAATTAAGGGGATTGAGTTAGTGAGGTTGGGGACCAAACAGAAGTATTTATAGCCAAGCTTCCATCAAGCTTCTATTGGCTATGTGTAAGTGTTCCACGGATCATGGTAGAGAACTGCAATGGGAGTAATGGACTACTTCAGAAGCTCCCAACAAGAAATTAATTAAATGCAGTTGATTTCTGTAATTTAAGGAAATAACTGCAGTTGGTTTCCATAATTTAAGGAAAATTTCCAAAGAAATCTGAATCTTTGGGAGAGGGAGCTTAACATTTATAAATATTTTAGATTTTGAATATTAGGGATTGGTAAGATTTTTAACGTTTTTAAACTTTAAGATAAATTTTCAAGTTTAAAATTTTTATACAAAATAATAATAATAAGATAAAAAAATTAATGATGACCTCAAAGAAAAATGAAAATAACTATATAAATAAAGAAATTACAATACAATTCAACACAATGAATCTAAAATCATACTCCGAAATCTAGTAATATTTTTTATAACTAAATATTTGTAAAATGAATCTTTAAAAGGAAAACCCATATAATATGGATATATTAAAATCTTTAATGACATAAATATTTAGTAACATTTGAAAATATTAATTTTATTATCATGTCATGTTTCAATATTAAAATATTAATATTGATACAAGCCTAGATTGACACGAATTAAATCTCTTAAAATACAAATCTCTTTTACTATAAAAAGAGATTTGATCTCTATTGACACTTCATAGATCGAGGTTAAGATATGTGACAGTCTCAATTAGAGTTAACTAGTATTCACTAGTTAAAGACATTTGTTATTTTAATTTCTGGTAAAAAAAGACTTGAAACTTTATTGTAGATAAAAAACAAATTACTTTGCTGAAAATCATTAAAGTAGGAGGACTAGTTAATGAAAAGAAAATCTTTTAAGCTGTTGGTAAAAGTTTCTAAGAATAGGGGGTCGTTGGGAATAGTTACCCACTCCTCTGAGAATAAAGTGGAATCCCAAGAGAGGAGTGAGGGTTCTGTAAATTTTGGTAAGGAGGGTGAAGTATTTTCTAAAGCTGGTGGAGGACCAGTTGAAAATAGCTTTCTGCAACCCTTGTGAAACCAGATAATCTGATTGTGACTAGATTGGCCATCCAGAGGTCACAACAGAGTAACTCCACTGTTAACCCGTGGCACCGTCCAGTTTCTGGAGCTAGGAGGCAAGTGGAGGACGTAATAGCCTCCCTTGATGGTTGGGAGGGCAACAACTGGAATATGTTAATTTCAGATAAGTATTACTGTGAATTTAAGTATTTTCATTACTGAATTTTGAATGGTTGTGTTTAGTGTAGAAGACAGTGGTTCACTGTTTATTATTACACAAATGATTATTAAGATTTGTATTGCATAAACAAAAGGCGAATTCTGCACTATGGAATCATCTTCTTCTGTGTTAATTAAGACAGAATAATCTGATAGTAATAATATATCTTTTCTAATAAAAGTGTGTTCTGTAGCATGCGGAAGGCAGTAAAAAAACATATAAAGTACAGTGGCCAGCATTATTAGGAAAGCCGAGTAGTAAATTAAAGAAGTAATAGCAGTCTTTATATACTTATGTGCTACTGTAACATTTGTCGGAATATAGCTACATGTTTCGTATGGCAGGAACCAAACCCTTAAAAAACAAGATCATGTTTAATATAGACTATATTTCTTTCTCGTGAAGTATAATAATGGGAGACAGGGGATAAACATATTTCTGTGAAAAAAAAATAAACAATGCTTAAAAGTAGTTAACGGAAATAGTAGAGTAAAAACCGAGTTTCCTGAGCAATGTATAAAGAAAAACAAATAAAGTTGTTAGCAACAAGAAAACCTCAACAGGTTTTCAGATAGAGAAATTTTGGTTTAAGAACCTTAACACCTTAGTAAATAAAGTGGTAGACTTTGCCATAAACGAATAGCAGTGTGAATATCCCAATAAAAACATAAACGATATCACTTTGTTCTCAAACAGTAATCTACATGCCGAACTTCACTTCGAAACCCTTACATTTGTCATGCAACAGGAGAGGTTTAAATCTTGACTGCAAATCCATCCTCGGGTAAAACCCTTAAGAAAATAAAAATATGTTTCCACATATTTGCTTCTTAAATAATAGAATGCCCAAAAGAACTGTAAAACCCTAGCTCGAGTGAGCAAAACCCTTAAAAATGGTTCTACAGCCGGAAGGCGTAAACCCAGAAGCAATCGACGGAGAATCCTGGAGAAGGTAATTATCCTTTGGAAGTTCTAAGTACCTGTTAAGTTTTGGACAGAATGTTAGCCGTGGCCATTGCAGGGTAAATCATCCAAAGGATGCCATACAAGGGTTAGATTCCTCATACCTGCAAACAGAGAAACGACCAGCCACGAGGTTAAGCAAAACAGTAGGGTTTACAGCGAAGTTTCGCATTTTGTTTAGAACCTAGTTCAAATTCAGCAAGAACTAATACCTGGTAAGAAATAACCCTGTCACGATCGACCTCTGGAAGTCATGAGACAGGGGTTTAGAATTCTCATTTGAAAAACAAGGGTATAATCTGCGTAAAAACCCGAAATGAACTGAGTTAGCTAGGAGTAGAAGACTTACCCTCCGCGCCGCGTTAAGAACTTGGTTCCGGTGAATGACATGCCTCGGAGCCGGATATTAAAGCGATGCTGGAAGCAAACATATGAACGGAACCCTGTAGAGCATTCAGGGGTGCCATTCGGTTTAAAATATATATATATATATATATATATATATATATATATATATAGACATAGACATTGAAACGATTAAACAGATAAACTAAAACACAGAGCTAAGAGTAAGTTTGCCAACGAACTCAGACCTGATATACAAGTTCATGGCGGAGTCTGCAACTCGAAGAAGTCAAGCTTGTGTGAGCGTCGAAAAATCCAAGGAAAATCAAAAACCCGTTTATCTCACAGTTTACTGGTAGTGAATGCCGGAGTGTTTACCCTTGGAAGGATTGAAGAATCCGAGGAAAATGTTAACAGCTGTACCAGGGCGGGATAGCCCAGTATTTCCGGGAGTAATTGGTACTGAAAAACAGACCACGAAGGAGCGGAAACGATGCCAAGTGAAGCATTACTCATCCCAAGATCTCTGAATTAAAATATCACCATAAATATAACAGATAGCATATCTATCGAATGTACAAACTTTGCTCAGATGTAATACCGCCATAACTTTGCACGTTTCCAAGCCCGAATGGAATCAACTATAAACATTGGTATAATGTATATATATCAAAATTATTACAGTACATACCTTTTCTAGGTTTAGGGTTGAACAAGTTCGTATATATATATGTTTTATCCATTTGCAAAGTTTGCGAATTAATTATTTGCTTATGTACCGCTCAGTAACGTGGTATAAGCTTTGTAGGTAGTATGTAAAGTAAATGGTGTTTGTCAAGTTAGATTGGTGAATGTAATAATAATTTTTTATTTATTATGGTAATTATTGTCTTGGTGTAAGTGCCAAGTGGTATCAGAGCCGGTTGCTACACTGGGATCCTAAGGGTATACTAACAGTGAAGCTGTGTATGTGTTTAGTGCACTGAGGGGAAGCGAGTGAAATGAGGGAAGTTACAGCATCTCAGACACAACCAGAGGAAACTCAAGTCCCTACAGTTATGAATCCAGAAATGTGGGTTCAATTAACTGTAGAACAACACCAAAAGACGAGTCGACTGCTTGAGGAACAACAACAACAAACTGCATTTCTGCTAAATAAAGTACAACAACTACAAGAAGAAATGATAAGAGTCAGGAGGGACAATGAGAGGTTGCTAAAATATCAAGAAAAGATTCTAAATAGTTTATTTGATAAACAAAATCAGGAGATGGGACATCTCAGTGTCGAAAAAGAGTTTTCAACGGAACAAGAAGAACAACAAACTAGAAACAACACTACTGGCAGAACTGAAAAGAGTCCCTCCCAAAAGAGAAAAAACAAAAATTATAATGAGGCGGAGTCGGGCAATTTATCCGACCAGCAAGATCATAAGAGACAGAAAGTGGAACTGCAGGGGGGATTTCGTAAAATTAAGCCACCAACATTTGATGGTGAGGCAGAGGAGGTGGCTGAAGCCTGGTTAATCAATATAAATAAGTATTTCCAGGTATATGAATATAGCAGCAATCTAAAGGCCAGATTGGCTATATACCAATTGTGAGAAAAAGCCACCCTGTGGTGGGAGGAGGTGAAAAATGTACACAGCATTGATGAACGAGATATCACATGGGAACTGTTTCAGCAATACTTTAAGGACAAGTACTTAACAGAAAGATTTTATGATGAAAAAGCTAACGAATTTCATGATCTTCGATTGGGACAAATGACCATGGACGATTATGTTACAAAATTTACCTCCCTGTTACGTTACGTTCCTTATCTCTGAGAAGAAAAAGCCAAGGTGCAAAGGTTCTTAAGAATTTTACCTGCCCATATGAGAGAACGGATAGAATTTGTTAACCCTCGGACCATGGATGAGGCTCTGCGTAAAGCACGAATGTGCTATCAGCAGAACAAGGCCAAGGGTGAAGGAGGGAAAAGCTGGCAGCCAAGGAAAAATCAGAAAAATAACTCCACTTTTAAAAGCAGTAAAAGAAGCAACTTTAAAGGCTCAGCACGGAATTCTATCAGCAAGAAGTTTGGTAAAAATCATCAAAGAACTAAGTGGCCAGCGGAGGAGAAACCCACAGAAGCATCCAGCAAGCCGGATCAGGGACAGATTTCAAAACCTCCCCTACAATGCTGGGGCTGTGGGGAGGCTCATTACTATAAAAACTATCCCCAACGGAATAAAAATGAAGATGTAAAAAATTTGCAAGAGGCATCTACCGTGGGAGACGTGGCGCGAAATATACCTCGTATAAATGCAGCTTTGGAGGATTGACAGGCTGACTTTTAGCCCACAATGATTGAATTGGAAGGTATTATACTAACTAAACCTGTTTCGATTTTAGTAGATCCTGGAGCAAGTTTAAGTTATGTAAGTCCTAAAATAGTGGAATTATGCAAATTAAAAGAGCATAAATTTAAGAACTCCTGGTTAGTTCAATTAGCTACTGGGGCAAAACGAAAGGTAACTGCAAAAATTCCTAACTGTATATTGGAAGTGGCAGAACAGCAGTTACAAGTAGACTTAAATATTTTACCATTGGGGTCTTATGATGTGTTATTGGGAATGGACTGGCTGGAAAGACACTGGACCCTAGTGGACTGCAAAGAAAATATTATTCATTTCATAATGCAAGATGGCACGCGTAAAGAAATTCAAGGAATTAAAAAGCTTGTACAACTACGCTCGATAACAGCATCCCAAATGGGCAAGTGTATCAGGAAAGGATGTCAGTTGTATGCAATTCAAGTAGGATATGCAGAGTCTAAGGAAAAGGCTCCAATAATGGAGGATATCCCTGTAGTACAGGAATTCTTGGATGTATTTCCAGAAAACATTCCTGGATTTCCACCCAAAAGGGATATTGACTTCACCATTGAATTGCTGCCAGGAGCTTCTCCGGTGTCAAGAGCTCTTTATAGAATGAGTGTACCAGAATTAACAGAGCTGAAGATACAGTTACAAGAACTGTTAGACAAGGGCTATATCTTCCCAAGTGTGTCTCCTTGGGGAGCACTAGTCCTTTTTGTTAAGAAAAAGGACGGAACCTTGCACTTTTGTATGGACTACAGGCAGCTTAATAAGCTGACTGTTAAGAACAAATACCCCTTACCAAGAATCGATGATTTATTCGATCAAGTGAGAGGGGCTAAGGTGTTCTCTAAGATAGACTTAAGTTCCGGATATCATCAGATTCGGATTAAGGATGAGGATATTTGCAAAACAGCATTCCGCACTCGATACGGGCATTATGAATTCGTGGTGCTGCCCTTTGGATTGACAAACGCGCCAGCAATATTTATGAGGTTGATGAATGGAATTTTTCATCAGTTTTTGGATAACTTTGCACTTATTTTCATAGATGACATACTGATATACTCAAAAAGCGAGGAAGAACATAAGGAACATTTGAGAATAGTTTTCGAAATGCTGAGGAAGCATCATCTTTATGCTAAGTTTAGCAAATGCAATTTCTTTAAATCAGAAATCCAATACTTGGGACATGTTGTATCAGCTGAAGGGATAGTTGTTGATCCCGAAAAGATCAAAACCATTATGGAATGGCGAGTACCCCAGAATATGGCGGATATTAGATCATTTATGGGTCTAGCTGGTTATTATAGAAGGTTTATATAAGGGTTTTCTAAAATTTCTTTCCCTATTACATCCTTGCAGAAGAAAGGCAAGCCTTTCAAATGGACGAATGAATGTCAAAAAAGCTTTGAAAATCTGAAATAGCTCTTAAATATAGCGCCAATACTGAAGGTAGCTGACCCCGATAAGGACTATGAGGTTTGTACTGATGCAAGCAAAGAAGGAGTTGGTGTGATATTAACTCAAGAAGGTAAAGTGATAGCCTACGGATCTAGGAAGCTAAAAGAACATGAACAAAAATATTCTGCTTATGACTTGGAGCTTACAGCAGTAGTGCATGCCCTCCGAGTATGGAGGAATTATCTGCTGGGTAAAAGATTTGTACTTAAAACAGACCATAGCAGCTTGACTAATTATTTTAAGCAAGCAGATTTAAATTCTAGATAGGCAAGATGGAATGCCTTTTTGAGTGAATTCGACATGGATATACAGCGTGTTAAGGGGAAAGAAAATCGAGTTGCAGATGCGTTGAGCAGAAAATTGCATAGTATTTATGCATTGTATTACAGCCAACTAGAAAGTCAATTGTTGGAACAGTTAAAAGAAGAAGCACAGAAGGACCCAGAATATAAATTCTTGTGGCAGCAAATGGAGGATGATAAGAAGCAATACAAGACATCAGAGTTGGGAAAGAATGAAGATCAGATGTTGACTTTTCATAGAAGAATCTATGTGCCTAATCGCGCAGGTCTTAAGGAGTTAATCCTGAATGAATTCCACCGCAACAATTATGCTGGCTATCTGGGATATCAAAAAATGCTCACTGCAATAAGAAAGGTATATTATTGGCCTAGTATGCGTAAGAATATTGTAGAGTATCTGAGTAAATGTTTGGAGTGTCAGCAGGTTAAGGTGGAGCATCAGCATCTTGCAGGACTATTGCAGCCCATACCCATTCCTGAGTGGAAGTGGGAGGCTATCTCCTTAGATTTCATCACGGGTTTACCATGAACAAAGAGGCAAAATGATTCAATCATGGTGGTGGTAGACAGATTAAGAAAATCTGCCCATTTCATACCTGTACAATCTACATACAAGACGGTACAGATTGCGGATATATTTATGAAGGAAATCTTTAGGTTGCATGGCATACCTAAGACTGTAATTTCAGATCGGGATGTTAAGTTTACATCTGCATTCTGGAAAACTTTTTTTTCTGGTCTGGGAACTCAGATACACTTTAGTACTGCCTATCATCCTTAGACTGATGGGCAAACGGAACAGGTAAACCAAGTTCTGGAAGACATGATGTGCATGTATGTGATGCAGCAGCCAACCAAGTGGGAGGATTACTTGCACCTAGTTCAGTTTGCCTATAACAATGGATATCATGAATCTCTGAAAATGAGTCCCTTTGAGGCATTGTATGGTAGGCAATGTCGTACACCTATAAACTGGAGCAGTCTTGAAACAAAGTTATTGTTGGGACCTAAAATGTTGGCTAATATGGAAGCTGAAGTAAAAATAATAAGGCAGAATCTGAAGGCTGCGCAAGATAGACAAAATATGTACGCAGACAAGAAAAGTTCCTACCGTGAATTTGTAGTAGGGGACCACGTATACATAAGAACTAAGCCCAAGAGGAGTACCATGAGATGGACCTCCTGTGCCAAATTGGCTCCCCGGTACTGTGGACCTTTCTAAATACTGGAAAAGGTGGGACCAGTAGCTTATAGATTGGCCTTGCCCAGTCATATTCAAGTACACAATGTGTTCCATGTGTCCTTGCTGAAGTGATATGTACATTATGAAAAGCATGTGATTCATTGGCAAAGTATTCAAGTAGGAAAAAGGAATAGGAATCCTAACTTAAAGTTCTAAATAATTGATGCATACTGACTGGAAACACTTTGCTTTTTCAGGTAGAACCGGACAGAAAGTTTCTGGTCGAGCCGCAACGCATACTTGACAGAAGAGAAATTGAACTCCGCAAGCGAGCAGTTATCCAGGTGAAAATGCAGTGGAAGCACTTCGGACCGGATGAAGCTACTTGGGAGGACGAAACATTTATGCGGGAATCTTACCTAGAGCTCTTCACAGAACTGGGCTAAGACACCGAGGATGGTGTTACTTCCAGGGGGGGAGATGTGACAGCCTCAATTAGAGTTAACTAGTATTCACTAGTTAAAGACATTTGTTATTTTAATTTTTGGTAAAAAAAGACTTGAAACTTTATTGTAGATAAAAAACAAATTACTTTGCTGAAAATCATTAAGGTAGGAGGACTAGTTAATGAAAAGAAAATCTTTTAAGTTGTTGGTAAAAGTTTCTAAGAATAGGAGGTGGTTGGGAACAGTTGGAGAAATAGTTACCCACTCCTCTGAGGATAAAGTGGAATCCCAGGAGAGGAGTGGGGGTTCTGTGAATTTTGGTAAGGAGGGTGAAGTATTTTCTAGAGCTGGTGGATGATCAGTTGAAAATAGCTTTTTGCAACCCTTGTGAAACCAGATAATCTGATTGTGACTGGATTGGCCATCCAGAGGTCACAACAGAGAAAATCCACTGTTAACCAGTGGCACCGTCCAGATTCTGGAGCTAGGGGGCAAGTGGAGGACATAATAGCCTCCCTTGATGGTTGGGAAGACAACAGCTGGAATCTGTTAATTTCAGATAAGTATTACTGTGAATTTAAGTATTTTCATTACTGAATTTTGAATGGTTGTGTTTAGTGTAGAAGACAGTGGTTCACTGTTTATTATTATACAAATGATTATTAAGATTTGTATTGCATAAACAAAAGGCGAATTCTACACTATGGAATCATCTTCTTCTGCGTTGATTAAGACAGAAGAATCTGATAGTAATAATATATCTTTTCTAATAACAGTGTGTTCTATAGCATGCGGAAGGTAGTAAAACAACATAGAAAGTACAGTGGCTAGCATTATTAGGAAAGCTGAGTAGTAAATGAAAGAAGTAATAGCAGTCTTTATATACTTATGTGCTACTGTAACATTTGCCGGAATATAGCTACATGTTTCGTATGGCAGGAACCAAACCCTTGAAAAACAAGATCTGGCAGAGGGAATGTTTAATATAGACTATCTTTCTTTCTCGTGAAGTATAATAATGGGAGACAGGAGATAAACATATTTCTGCAAAAAAAAAATAAACAATACTTAAAAGTAGTTAACGGAAATAGTAGAGTAAAAACTGAGTTTCCTGAGCAATGTATAAAGAAAAACAAATAAAGTTGTTAGCAACAAGAAAACCTCAACAGGTTTGCAGATAGAGAAATTTTGGTTTCAGAACCTTAACACCTTAGTAAATAAAGTGGTATACTTTGCCATAAACGAACAGCAGTGCGAATATCCCAATAAAAACATAAGCGATATCATTATGTTCTCAAACAGTAATCTACAGGCCAAACTTCACTTCGGAACCCTTACATTTGTCATGCAACAGGAGAGGTATAAATCTTGACTGCAAATCCATCCTCGGGTAAAACCCTTAAGAAAATAAAAATATGTTTACACATCTTTGCTTCTTAAATAATAGAATGCCCAAAAGAACTGTAAAACCCTAGCTCGAGTGAGAAAAACCCTTAAAAATGGTTCTACAGCCAGAAGGCGTAAACCCAGAAGCAATCGACGGAGAATCTTGGAGAAGGTAATTATCCTTTGGAAGTTCTAAGTACCTGTTAAGTTTTGGACGGAATGTTAGCCGTGGCCTTTGCAGGGTAAATCATCCAAAGGATGCCATACGAGGGTTATATTCCTCATACCTGCAAACAGAGAAACGACCAGCCATGAGGTTAAGAAAAACAGTAGGGTTTACAGCGAAGTTTCACATTTTGTTTAGAACCTAGTTCAAATTCAGCAAGAACTAATACCTGGTAAGAAATAACCCTGTCGCGGCCGACCTCTGGAAGTCATGAGACAGGGGTTTAGAATTATCATTTGAAAAACAAGGGTATAATCTGCGTAAAAACCCGAAACGAACTGAGTTAGCCAGGAGTAGAAGACTTACCCTCCGCGTCGCATTAAGAACTTGGTTTCGGTGAATGACATGCCTCGGAGCTGGATATCAAAGCGATGCTGGAAGAAAACATATGAACGGAACCCTGTAGAGCATTCAGGGGTGTCATTCGGTTTTAAAAATATATATATAGACATTGAAACGATTAAACGGAGAAACTAAAACCCAGAGCTAAGAGTAAGTTTGCCAAGGAACTCAGACCTGATATACAGGTTCATGGCGGAGTCTACAACTCAAAGAAGTCAAGCTTGTGTGAGCGCCGAAAAATCCAGGGAAAATAAAAAAACCCGTTTATCTCGCAGTCTACTGGTAGTGAATGCCGGAGTGTTTACCCTTGGAAGGATTGAAGAATCCGAGGAAAATTTTAACAGTTGTACCAGGGCGGGATAGCCCAGTACTGCTGGGAGTAATTGGTACTGACAAACAGACCACTAAGGAGCGGAAATGATGCCAAGTGGAGCATTACTCATCCCAAGATCTCCGAATTAAAATATCACCATAAATATAACAGATAGCATATCTATCGAATGTACAGACTTTGCTCAAATGTAATACCGCCATAACTTTGCACGTTTCCAAGCCCGAATGGAATCAACTATAAACATTGGTATAATGTATATATATCAAAATTATTACAGTACATACCTTTGCCAGGTTTAAGGTTGAACGAGTTCATATATATATATGTTTTATCCATTTGCAAAGTTTGCGAATTAATTATTTGCTTATGTACCACTCAGTAACGTAGTATAAGCTTTGTAGGTAGTATGTAAAGTAAATGGTGTTTGTCAAGTTAGATTGGTGAATGTAATAATAATTTTTTTTTTATTATGGTAATTATTGTGTAAGTGACAAGATAAATGTAAACTAATATATTTTCAAAGTTTTATAATATTGCATATCTTTTTCTCTATTACCCTAATAAAACTGAATAAGTGTAATCAGAAATGGAAAACTATAAAAATACATGTATATGAGGTTAAAGAAAAGTGAGTTTTAAAGAATTTGTGTAAATTGTTGAAATAAATCTAGCTGGATTATAAAATTAATTTGATATTTTTATAAATTTACCGTTCATTTATAAATTGAAAATTTCAACAACACATGATTTTGTAACAATAATATTTTTATATAATTTAATTTATTTATTAATTAAAAATATAATGATTTTAGTTTCGAAACTTGGTATGAAGTTTGTGTGAAGTATGCCAGTCTTGTGCCTCTTAAAATCGGTTGCTATATCTTTCACTGCCGTTAAAGTCTTCGTGAATATGAACGCTTCTAGAAGGCACCGCATTTGTCAGCTACATGGAACGATAAACCCATTCTTCAAGGCTTGTGGAAAGAAGATTCCACAGCCTCTAGGTTGTGTCTTTTTTCAAAAGTGAGAAAAAGGTTTCGATGCGGCCGTTATGTGTCTATTTCATATCCCAACAGTGTCAAGATCTCAATTAAGAGTAGTATCATCGTGTCAAAGAAATTTGGTAAACTAAAATGTTCAATATAAGGTGAAAATTCATTTTCCCAAATGGTTCAAAGTAACACATTATTTCACATGTTTAATAAATTATAATTTGGGTTTAAATAATATTTAAGAGGAAATTATGATATATATTTATATCTATATATAATTTAAAAAACAATATTTTATATTATAATTTTCAAAATAAAATTAATAATTAATTAGAATTTAATCTTTTAAATTTTAGATTTTTGTGAGTTATATTGTAACTATAATGGTTTTTTTAGTTTATTCTCAAGATAAACGTGAAAAATTCAATTAATCTTAAAATATAAATAGCAAGAATGCATGGGTATAGAGCTAACTGTTAAGAATTACTTGTGAGTAAATTAGTTATTAAATTAATTAAAATAATATTTAGTTATAAATTAGTTATTAAGAATTAATTATTAAAACAATATTTAGTTATAAAATAGTTGTTAGGAATTAGTCTTTATTTATTTTAATTATATAAATCTCCATTAATTAAATTAAATATAAGAATTAAATAAAATTAATAATATTATAAAGGTTAAAAATTGTATAGAAAGTATTAGAATATTTATTGGAATAAGTTTTATAATTTTATTAATATAAATTTTAATTTTATTTTATAATGAGAATTCAAATGTAAGAAAAAACATTAAAATAAGTCATTATTCTTATTGAAATTGAATATAACAAGTGCTTTATAGTAGCTAGTCCATGCCACTTAGCTTAATTATAACAAAATTAGATGGAAAGAGTTGCACGCATTAATAATAAATAATTATATCTTCAAACATGGTTGATAAGAAAAATAAGCATATTATGTGTGCTCAATGGTGATGGGTAATGCGTCGGGTTCCACCCATTTGTTCTCCGCCCCTTCCCACATCCAGGGAATTGATGATTGCTCTATTGATGAGGTCAGTTCCTCTATCCATGATTCAAACATTCATGGTGGTGTGAGTAATAATAATAATAATAAATCTTTTATTAATAATATTTCTTTTAAGAATAATAAAGTTATTAACCATTCTAGGTTTTTGTTGGATTCATCGGTTGTTTCTCTATTGGAGAAAGGCCTCAACTTCACTCTTGCACCTAGCAAGATTCCTTTGGAAGATATTATATGTAGCATAGAATATGGCATTCGTGATTTATCTGATAATTTGAAGGATGTCGTTAGGAAAGAGTGTGTTGTGGCTCTTAAGAAAGCTAGGCCTCCTAGAAGCAATATTAATACGTCTGAGTTTAAGGCTCTTAAATCCCTTAATTAGAACCTTGATATTGTTGTTCTCAAGGCAGATAAGGGTGACGCGGTTGTAATCATGAATAAAGATTATTATAAAGCAAAGATACTTGGCCATATTTGCAATAGCGGAAGTTACAAGAAGCTTTCAAGGAACCCCATTAATAAAGTCACGAAGATTGTGGCAGATGGTATTAAATCTAGTAGCATTGTGAGCTCCATGAGCCACAAATTTATTGAAAGCAATCCTATCACCCCTAGGATTTATGGGCTTCCTAAGATTCATAAAGAGGGTGTTCCCCTTAGACCCATTGTTAATACTATTGGTGGGCCCACTTATCTCCTAGCGAAGTATTTGGCTCGTAAGATTAAGCCTCTTGTTGGTCATTCTGACTCTTACGTGAAGGATTCTACATCTTTTGTCAATGAGTTAAAGAGTTGGGATTTTGAACCAGATGACACTCTTGTTAGTTTTGATGCGGTATCATTTTATACTGATATCCCTATTAATGAGATTGTTGAGGTGATCAAACACATCACTGATCCCGACACTGCAAAGGTTGTAGAGATTTTCCTTACCTGTACCTTTTTTAGATTTGAAGGTGAATTTTATGAGCAGACCTGTAGGGTTGCCATGGGTTTGCCACTATTCCCTATGGTTTCCAACCTTTTTATGGAACATTTTAAATCTAAAACCTTGAATTAAGCACCTTTTAAACCCAATATTTAGAAGCATTTTTTGGATGACACCTTCATCAATTGGTCTCATGGTTGTGAAAAGTTGGATTCTTTTCACCAACACTTGAATGATCAATTAAAATCCATAAATTTCATGATGGAAACTGGGATTTAAGGTAGCCTTCCTTTTCTTGATGTTCTCATCTCTAGAAATGATAATGGATCATTCTCTTACCGAGTTTTTTCGAAAGAAAACTCACACTGAGTAGTATCTTCATGCTAGCTCTCATCATGTTCCTTCTCAAAAATATGGAGTTCTCAGCACTTTGGCCACAAGAGCTCTTAGGGTTTCAAATGAGGAACACTTAAATGAAGAGAAGGCCCATCTCCTTAAGGTCTTTGAGAAGAATGGATATAGTAAGTGTCAAGGCTTGAAAGCATTCCCAAATTCCTGTAGAGGTCTGAAACCAAAGAGAGATCAAAATGATTTAGTTGGTAGTGTTCATTTGTCGTTTATCTAGGGTATTCCTGACAGGATCGCTCGGATTTTGAGGAAACATAAGATCTCTTCCTCTTTTAGAGCTGTGAACACTATTAGGGGTTCCCTTCGTTCTATTAAAGACTCTTTGGACCCCAAGAGAATGAAAGGTATTTATATGATCCTTTGTTCCTGTGGTATCCCCTATATTGGAGAAACTAGTCGTTCTATTAATAAGAGAATTCAAGAGCATGTAGTTGATATTAGACATTGTAGAATGAAGTCCTCTGCTTTAGCGGAGCATGCGGTGAAGACTATGTAACATGTGTGTTTGGAGGAGTCTAGAGTCATTGCTAAAGTTGATCATTGTTGAAAATCAACAAGAAAATGTGTGTCTAATTTATTTTTCCCTTAAATAAATTAGACAATAAATTGTAATCTTATCTCATAACATCTTGTATTAGTTAACTAAGTGAGAAAGACTTAGTTAGCTCAAGAATTTCGAGTTGAGGGTCAAAGGTGAGGCATGTAGAGTGATTCTATTATTTTGGGGGTCCAGTTGTAGTTAATTCACTAGTGTATTGTGAGTTTAATCAATTAACTCAAATTAATTGAGTTAAAATGAGTTTAATTAGTTCTAACTGAGCGATGAGCTAGTGAGAGGTTAAGTGAATTAAATTACATTTAATTCACAAGTAGTGATCTATAAAGTAACTAATGATTTACTATTATTAGTTGCATGCATGTCAAATCTGATGAAGACCTAGTTGAGACAAAGGTTAAAGGGAAGATAAATATCAATTGTATTATTAGCGAACTACCCAGGTGAAATTATAAATCCACATGATTCTCATGAAAGATTACACAATCAAGGAAGGTTGGAATTCCTATTTAATAGGGAATTAATTTCCTATGGATTGCGCGGTAAGCAAGGCAGGCTGAAGATGGGCTACAAAATTGGCTACGTGTTTGTCCAATTTTGCCTAGATTAGTGTGAGACGATTGGTAGAGTGTATGAGGTTCTTGTGAGCACACATGCATTGTATTGTTTCATGATTCCTTGGATTATTATACAATAAAGATAGAGGGGTTTTTAGCAGTTGCTTTCCCCATAAAATTCTTTTGTTGTGCGATTGATTTACTTATTTCTCTTACTTGCATGTGATCGTGATTTATATTCCGCAAATATTGTAGAAGGATTCAATATCTTGTTTTAGTACATTGCATGATTGGATTGAATCCATTGGTGTAATTTCTACATGGTATCATAGTGCCAGGAATCACAATAGTGGAGAAGAAATTGAGTTTGTGTTGAACAATATTCAAATTTGCATTTACATTCTTTGGAGCTATCAGATGACCACGATGTCTTTCAATGCATTAAGACTCGAATATGCACTCGAGGTAAATTCATATTATATTTCATGGAAGGACAATATGGAGGAATTATTGAAGGATAAGGGGTTAAAGGAGTTCATTCACACTGATATTCCTAAACCCAATCAGGCAGATGCTGCACAGCATAAAGCATGGAGGAAGAATGTCGCAAAGGCGAGGAGGATATTGTTAGAGGGAGTTTGAAATCATATTGTCTCGACTCTCCATGGTAAGGAAACTCCATATTATATGTGGAAGGCCTTGACAGATCTATTTCAAAGAAACAATGACCCAGAAAATTGGCGCTCAAGGAAAAGCTCAGAAAAATAAATTTGGAGAAGGGCGACACAATCCAAAAATACTTGACCAAGTTCACTCAATGTTGAGATGAGCTTGGAAGTGTTGGGATTAATGTAGCTAATGATGGCTTGGTGAGCCTAACACTTCTAGGCCTTCCCAATAGTTGGCATAGTTACCAGGACTTTGTGAATGGGAGGGATAAGTTACTAGATTGGGAGTGTTTGTGGTCCAATTTGGTACAAGAAGAGTTTCAGCGGAATACCAGGGATGGATCCTCATCCAAGACTAATGATGAGGAAAATTGTGCCTTGGTTGGTAAGGCAAAGAAGGGGAAAGGAAAGAAGTCATATTCCAAATCTGACACTGACAAAGAAGGCAAGAAGCGAGACATATCGAAGGTGAAATGTTTCAACTGTCATGATCATGGACACTATGCCCCAAATTTCCCACAAAAGAAGAAGAAGAACAAGAAGGCTTCGGGAGCTACAACAGGTGAAGCTTTAGCCTCACAATTTGAGTTGGACTTCTGTCTCATCACATGCATGGTGTCAACTGTGATGGGATCTATGTGGCACTTGGATAGTGGAGCATATTTCCACATGACTGGAAACAAAGAACTCTTTAGTAGCTTGGAGGAGAAGGATCTTCAAATGCACATCAATATGGGTGATGATGAGAGGTATAACACTACCATGATTGATACAATTTCTTTCAAGAGGCAGTCAGGTAAACCTTTTGTATAAATTATAAAAACAATATGTATACAAATGGATTCAATCTAATCATGCAATATTATAGAGAAATATACTGAATCTTTCTACAATTAATTTACGAAAATTAAACACGATCACACAATCACACCAAGTAAGAGAAAGAATCAAATCAATCACACAACACATGATATTTTTTGGGGAAAGAAATATGCTCAATACCCCTCTATATGTATTGTATAAAACCAAGGAATGATGAAACAATTACAATTCACTTTTCTCACAAGAGTCTATTGCACTCTACCAACTGTCTCACACTGATCCAGACAAAATCGACCAAAACTTAGCCAATTTCCTGCCTCTGCTCAGCTTGCCTTGTCTCCACAATGCTAAGAACAATTTATCCCTATTCATCAGGAAATTCAACCTTCCAAAACTGCGCAATACATCATGGGAAATCCTATGGTTGTCTAATTGCGTGTCGAAAATTTACTAATAACACAACTGATAGATAACATCCCTTTAACCTCTATCTCAACTGGGTCTTCATCAGAAATGACATGTATGCAGCTATTAATAGTAAATCATCAGTCACTTGACATATCACTTCATGTGAATTAAATTTGATTTAATTCACTTGACCTCTCACTAGTGCAACAATTAGTTACAACTAGTTAGATTCACTTTAACTCACTTAATTGAGTTAATTGATTTCTCATGCATTAAACTAATACACTAAGTGCAACTTGGAATCTAAAACAAATAGAATCACTCTACATGCCTCACCAACCACTCTCAACTCGAATTTCATGAGCTAACAGAGTCTATCACACTCAATTAACTATTACAAGTGATTATGAGATAAGATTACAATTTATTGTCCAATTTAATTAAGGGAAAATTAAATTAGACACACATTTCTTGTTGAATTTTCAAAATTCCCTCTCATCAAGAAAGGGATTATCAGCTACCCTGATCCTGCCTTTGTAGTATTTGAATTTTCTCATGGCGAGCACCTTCGTCAAAATATCTGCATCCTGATCCTCCGTGGGAATGTACTGAAGTAACATAATGTGTCTCTTAACACAATCTCTGAGATGGTGGTACCAGATGTCAATATGCTTGGACCTGTCATGGAATAATGGATTAACCGAGAGTTTTATGCAACTCTGGTTATCACAATGTATCACCGCCAGATCCATCTGACGACCAAACAAACCAAAAAGTATCTTCCTCATCTAGATGGCCTCACATATTGCGTGACTGGCTGCCATGTACTCTGCCTCGACTGAACTGAGTGCAACTAATCTCTACTTCCTATTGTACCAAGAAACTGTTGTCGATCATATGTTGAAGATCCCTCTTGATGTTCTCTTCCTGTCTGATGGATTGCCTGCCCAATTTGCATCGGTGAAGCCTTGAAGCTTAACTCCCTATGTCCATCTATACCATAATCCATACTATGTAGTGCCCCTGAGACATCTCAAGACATGCTTCCCCGCCTTCCAAAAGAGCTTGGTCGGCTTAACCATAGCTTGACTAAGCTGGTTAACTGCGTAGCATATGTATGATCGTGTTTTCACCAAGCACATGAGTGAGCCCACAAGCTGCCTGTAAACAGTAGCTTCTACTACCTCACCTGAGGTAGCATCCTCCTTCCTCCAGTTTCCTGCAAGAGGAGTCTCCATGGGTTTACAACTCTCCATGTGGAACTTCCTCAGAATATCTTTGGCACACTTTCCTTGAGAAACAAATATCTCCCCATCCCGCTGCCATATCTCCAAACCAAGGAAATAGTGAAGGAGTCTCATGTCCTTCATCTCAAACTCTCTTGCAAGATCTTCTTTGAAAGAAGTTATGAGTTGCTCATTACCTGTCAGAATAAGATCATCAACATAAATTACTATAATCAAAGGCTTACCATCAACCACAATCTGGTACAAGTTCGCATCTGCTTCACTCTTTGTGAAGCCCAACCCAGCGAAATAGTTGTCAATCCTGGTGTACCAAGCACAAGGTGCTAGCTTAAGCCCATACAATGATTTCTTGAGTCTGCACACATGTGACTCCATTTAAAAGGTCTCAAATATTTTGGCTGCTCAATGTACACTTCTTCCTCAATAACTCCATTGAGAATTGTAGTCTTCAAATCCATATGATGTATCTGCCAACCCATCTGTGTTGAGAGTAAAAGGATAGATCTAATCGATGAGTACTGTGCAACTGGTGTAAAAATCTCCTCATAGTCAATCCCCTCAACCTCTGAGAATCCTTGGGCTACAAATCTATCCTTTTACTTCACAACACTCCCATCTGCTTCCTACTTCACCTTATAGATCCATCTAGATCCAACCATTGACTTCCCGACTGGCCTTGGGACAAAAACCCATGCATTGTTCCTGAAAATGGAGTCATAATCCTTAACCATGGCGTCAACCCAAGTTGGTTGCTGCACTGCTTCCTTGAAAGAGGATGGTTCTGTCACAAGACACTTGCTCATAAGAGCCATGTATCCAGTATACCTTTCTGGTGACTGTCTCTTTCTGCACTATGATGTAGGTGATCCTACATGTTTTTCCACATCAAGTCTCAATCTGTCAGCCTATGTGGTGCACCTACTACCATGTCTGGTGGATGGATTTTCATGAGTGGTTTCTGCCACTCCATGATCCTCCTCGTGTGGTTTCTCCACATCTTGAGGTTCATTCTTTAGAACCAAGAGTTCCTCATCTACATGCAAATCAAGCTCTCTCTCAAGGGACAATCGTGTGGCTTTCTCCTCATTAATTTTTACATCCTGTTTGACAACTATCATCCTGTTGTTCAGAAAATACACCTGATAGTTGTGGGGAGTATCAGTGTACCCCAAAAATATCCTGAACTCTGTTGTTGGTTCTAGCTTCCTTTTGGAATCTTTGGTCACATGGAAATAGAAAGATGAGCCAAAAATTTTAAAATATGAAACATCAGGTTTCTCACCAGAAAAATCCTCCTCTGGTGTACTCATGCCAAGTATCCGATGAGGACTACGGTTCTGCACAAATACCGTTGCGTTGCATGCCTCTTCCCATAGATGCAACGGTAGGCCCTTATCATGTAACATATCTCGTGTCTCACCCACAATTTTTATGTTATTTCTTTCTGCAACCCCATTTCGTTGTGGGTTATGAAGCGCAAACAACTCTCTCTGAATTCCTTCTTTGGCACAAAATTTCTTGAATTCATTGGAAATTTACTCACCACCATTTTCGCTCCTTAGAGCCTTCATCTCCTTCCCTGTATCTTTCTCAACCAGTGCTTTGAACTCACAAAATTTTGAGAACTTCTGATCTTTATTTTTCATGAAGTAGATCCAACACTTTCTAGAAAAATCATCAACAAAAATCACATAATACATGTGCTTTGCTGTAGAATATGTAGAGAATGGTCCACATACATCTGAGTGAATTCTATCAAGGATTCCGCTGCTCAGTTCTTCTTCTCGTGAAAAGTGGCCTTTGTATACTTCCCCATGGTACATCCCTTACATGTGTCTATCCACGCAGGAGTACCCTGTAGAAGCCCCGTAGAAATATGTTGCATGACCTTCAAAGTACTGTGGTGTAGATGGCCCAATCTCCTGTGCCATAACTCACCCTCATCCCAGCTCACCACTCTGTATGCTTTACTCATCAATGTTGCGCAACCATCTACATGATGTTTGTAGAGGTTCTTCACATGAACCCCAATCTTCTTAACCTGTCTTGTGGCTTTGTGACGAAGGAATGTTTTCCCTGCACTGAAAACCACATAATATCCTCTATCCTCCAACATAGAAACTGAAACTAAATTCCTTTTCAAGCCTGGTACATGCATGAAATATTTTAATAAGAAAGGTTTACGTTATGTCTCTGGAAAGTAACTGTACCAATCTCGGTAGCACTATACCTCCCGTCATCACCCATCTCGATGTGCATTTGAAGATACTTCTCCTCCAAGCTACTAAGGAGTTATTTGTCTCCCGTCATGTGGAAATATGCACCACTATCCAAGTACCACATTGATCCCATTGCAGTAGACACCATGCATGCAATGAGTGAGAAGTCCAAATCGAACTGTGAAGCCAAAGCATCACCCACTCAGATCCTGAAGCCTTCTTGTTGTTGTTCTTCTTCTGTGGAAAATTAGTGGCATAATGTCCATGATCGTGACAGTGAAAATATTTCACTCTGGACATGTCACACTTATTGCCTTCTTTGCCATCTCAGATTTGGAATAGGATTTATTTCCCTTCGCCTTCTTTGCCTTACCATCCAAGGCACAATTTTCCTCTTCATTTTTCTTGGATGAGGATTCATCCCTGGTATTCCACCTGAATTCTTCTTTTACCAAATCCGACCAAGTTCGCTCCCAATATAGTAGCTTCTCCCTCCCATTGGCACAGTCCTGATAACTATGCCAACTCTTGGGAAGGCCTAGAAGTGCTAGGCTCACCAATTCATCATCTGCTACAATAATCCTGACACTTACAAGCTCATCTCGACATTGGATGAACTTGGTAAAGCATTTTGGAATAGTGTCGCCTTTCTCCATTTTGATTTTCTTGAGCTTGTCCTTCACTGCCATTTTCTGTGGTCAATACTATTCTGAAACAAATCTGTCAAGGCCTTCCACATCGCATATGGATTCGCCTTTCCATGGAAAATTGAGACAATGTGATCTCAAACTCCCTCTAATAAGATCCTCCTTGCCTTTGCAACCTTATTTTTCCAAGCATCAAGAAGAGCGACGTTTGATGTTGCGAGCCTTGGAATATCAGTGTCAATAAATTCTTTCAACCTATTTTCCTCCAGAACTACCTCCATTCTATATTTCCATGTAATATAATTAGAACTTCCCTCGAGTGCATATTCCAATCTTAATCCATTGAAAGCCATCTTGATCCGCCTGTTGCACCAAAGAATCTTTTTGCAAATTCGAATGTTGTTCACCACAAACTCAATTTCTTCTCCACTATAGTGATTTCTGGCGATCTGATACCATGTATAAATTATACAAACATTATGTATACCAATGGATTCAATCCGACCATGCAATATTCTAGAGAAAGATATTGAATCCTTCTACAACTAATTTGTGGAAAGTAAACACGATTGCACAATCACACAAAGTAAGAGAGAATCAAATCAATCACACAACACATGGAATTTTATGGGGAAATCAATCTGCTCAAAACTCCTCTATATGTATTGTATAAAACCAAGGAATCATGAAACAATTACAATGCACTCTTCTCACAAGAGTCTGTTGCACTCTACCAACTGTCTCACACTGATCCAGACAAAATATACCAACACTTAGTCAATTTCCTGCCTCTGCTCAACCTTCCTTGCATGCGCAATTCTAAGAACAATTTATCCCTATTAATTAGGAAATTCAACCTTCCAAAAATATGCAATACATCATAGGAAATCCTATGGTTGTCTAATTGTGTGCCGACAATTTACTAATAATAAAATAGATAGATAACATCCCTTTAACCTCTGTCTCAACTGGGTCTTCATTAGAACTGACATGCATGCAGCTATTAATAGTAAATCATCAGTCACTTGACAGATCACTGAATGTGAATTAAATCTGATTTAATTCACTTGACCTATCACTAGTGCAACAATCAGTTACAACTATTTAGACTAACTTTAACTCACTTAATTGAGTTAATTGATTTCTCGTGCATTAAACTAATACACTAACTGCAACTTGGACTCTAAAACAAATAGAATCACTCTACATGCATCATCAACCACCCTCAACTCGAATTTCATAAGATAATTGAGTCTATCACACTCAGATAACTATTACAAGTGATTATGAGATAAGATTACAATTTATTGTCCAATTTTATTAAGATAAAATTAAATTAGACACACATTTCTTGTTGAATTTTCAACACCTTTCATATTAAAAGATGTCATGCATGTACCAAGTTTGAAAAATAATTTAGTTTCAGTTTCTATGTTGGAGGATCTTGGATATGATGTGGTTTTCAGTGAAGGAAAGGTGTTCCTTCGTCACAAAGCCACGGGATAGGTAAAGAATATTGGGGTTCATGTGAAGAACCTTTACAAACTTGATGTAGATGGTTGTGCAGCATTGAGACGTAAAGAAAATGAGGTGGTGAGCTAGGATAGTGATGAGTTATGGCACAAGAGTTTGGGTCATCTACACCATAGTGCTTTGAGGATCATGCAATAGATTTCTACAGGTCTTCCAAAGGGTGCACTTGCGCAGATAAACACATGCAAGGGATGTACCATGGGGAAGTGTACAAAGGCCACCTTTCATGAGAAGGAGAATCGAGCAGGGACAATCCTTGAGAGAGTTCACTCCGATGTGTGTGGACCATTTTCAACAGATTCCACAACAAACAACAGGTATTAAGTGGTTTTTGTTGATGAATTTTCTAGGAACTGTTGGATATTCTTTCTAAAGAAGAAAGATCAAACATTCTCCAAGTTTTGTGAGTTCAAAACACTGCTAGGGAAATATGTAAGGAAGAGAGTGAAGGTTGTAAGGAGCGAAAATGGTGGTGTGTATATCTCTAATGAGTTCAAGAACTTACGTGCCAAAGAAGGAATTCAGAGAGAATTGATTGCACCTCATAACCCACAATAGAATTGGGTTGCAGAAAAAAATAACATAAAAATTGTGGGAGCATCACGAGCTATGTTACATGATCAGGGCCTAACATTTAATCTGTGGGCATAGGCATGCAACATAATTATATTTATGCATAACCATATTCCTCATTGTATACTTGGCATGAGTACACCAGAGGAGGTTTTTTCAGGCAAGAAACCAGATGTTTCATATTTTAAAATTTTTGGCTCATGTGTCTATTTCCATGTGACCAAATATGCCAGGAAGAAGCTAGAACCAACAAAAAAGGTTGGGATACTTGTGGGGTACACTGATACTCCCCACAACTATCGGGTGTATGTTCTGGCACACAGGATGACAGTTGTCCGGAGAGATGTAAAATTTGATGAGGAGAAAACCATGCGAGTGTACCTTGAGAGGGAGCTTGACTTGCGTGCGGAAGAGGAACTCTTGGTTCTAAAGGATGAACCTCAGGATGTGGAGCAGACATAAGCAGAGGATCATGGAGTGGCAGAAACCACTCATGCAGAGCCATCCACTAGAAATGGTAGGAAGCGCACTAGAGGCTGACAGATTGATGCTAGATGCGATAGAGAATGTAGGAACCAACAAAATTGAGATAACCAATTAATGTAGGAACCAACAACTAGACAACAAAATTGAGATAACCAATTAATGACTAAGCTAAAAACGACCAAAAGTTGGTCGCATTATAAGATACTGTAAATTAGCCACTATTGGTCACCAACCGAAAAATAGTAGTTTATATGCAAATTTTAGTCATTTTTTTAGTAACTAATTAGCCATTTTCTACTAGTGGAGGGAGCTTACAGCAGCTCAAGTCAAAATACACCCACAGAAGGTGATGCAAGTGGCAGAAGGAATATTTCTAGAGGAAGAGGAGGCAGAGGCAGAGGAAGAGAAATCAGATGTTATAGATGTAATAAGCTTGGACACAGAGCTTATGAATGTCCAGAGAATGTGGGGAAAAATCAGAGAATGTGATTGTTGCTCAAAATGAAGAAGAAGCAGCGAAAGTGCCAGGAGCAGAGAATATACCAGAGAAAGGAGAATCTTTGATAGTGAACAAAGTTCTATTAAAACAAATAAAGGAAGTTGTTGAACCAATACAGAGAAAGAATTTTTTTAGAAGTGTGCGCAAATGTCAAGGAAAATGTTGTCAAATGGTAATTGATAGTGGTAGCACTGATAATTTGGTCTCTACAGAAGTGGTAGAGAAATTGAAATTGAAGACAAAGAAACATCCAACACCCTACAAGGTGTCATGGCTTAAGAAAGGACATCAGCTATTAGTGAATGAACATTGTGAAGTGGAATTCCAGTTGGGTAGCTACAAAGACAAAATTATGTGTGATGTGATGCCTATGGACGTATGTCACATATTGCTGGGTAGACCTTTGCAGTATGACAGAGGATCTATGCATGATGGAAAAAAGAACACATACAAGTTTTGTAAAGATAGTGTCAATCATACATTGTTGCCTATAGAAGAAGAAGATGCATCAAGAAGATATGATCCGAAAGCTCTATTACTATGGAAAAGAATATCTGCATCAGATTGAAGATGATGAGGTAAAATTTGCATTAATTTGCAAACCCAAGGTAGTAATTACTTCCACTAAAATTTCTAATTTACCAATCGAAATTCAAGAGATGTTGGAAAATTACTGTGATATCATTGTAGATGATTTTCCTGATGAATTACCACCTATTAGAAAGATCAACCATCATATAGATTTGATTCCAGGAGAAAATTTTCCAAATAAAGCAACATACAGAATAACTCCCACAGAAAATGAAGAAATCGGGAATTAGGTGCAGGAACTGTTAGATAAAGAATTGATCAAAGAGAGTTTGAGTCCTTGTGTAGTGTCAACAGTGTTGAGTCCAAAAAAATATGGAGGCTGGAGAATGTGCACTAACTCGAGAGAAATCAACAAAATAACAATCATGTATAGATTTCTTTTACCTAGAATTGAAGATTTGATGGATTGTTTAAGTGGGGCAATATATTTTACAAAATTGGATTTAAAGAGTGGCTATCATCAAATTAGGATAAGGGAAGGAGATGAATGGAAGATAGCCTTTAAAACAAATGAAGGATTGTATGAATGGATGTTAATGCCGTTTGGATTATCAAATTCTCCTAGTACATTTATGAGGCTTATGAATGAAGTACTGAAAGAATTTATTGGTAAATTTGTAATAGTATATATGGATGATATCTTAATTTACAACAAGTCTAAAGAAGAACACATGAGACATCTGAATTATGTCTTAAGGAAGTTGCACCAGGAAAAGATGCAGGTAAATTTAAAAAAGTGTTCATTCATGAAAGAAGAGTTGACATATTTAGGCTTTGTTGTTTCTACTGATGGATTGAAAATGGATCCAGAGAAGATAAAGGCAATCATAGAATGGCCTTCACCTAAGAGTGTTTTTTAGGTAAGAAGCTTCCATGGTCTTGCTAGTTTTTATAGAAAATTCATAAGGAATTTTAGTAAGATCAATGCTCCTATTGTTGACACTATAAAGAAAGACAAACAACCATTTAGATGTACTGATGAAGCAGATAAAAATTTCCAGATGTTGAAACGAAAGATAACAGAAAAGCCTATCTTAGTTTTGCTTGATTTTAACAAACCTTTTCAAGTGAAATGTGATGCCAGTGGGGAAGCTATTGGAGCTGTGTTAAGTAAAAAAGATAGATTTGTAGCTTATTTCAACGAAAAATTGAATGAGACAAGAAGGAAATATTTTTCTTATGACAAGGAATTTTATGTCGTTGTGCAGTCATTAAAGAAGTGGAGACATTACTTGATGTCTAAAGAGTTTGTGCTTTATTCAGACAATCATGCATTGCAGTACATTATGCAAAAACCAAAACTGAATCAGAAACATGCAAAATGGGTAGAATATCTTCAAAGTTTCAATTTTGTATTGAAACATATAAATAGCAAAGAAAACATAGTAGCAAATGCCTTAAGTAGAAAAAATATTTTTTCTCAAGAAAGTCAAATTCAAGTGTTGGGTTTTGATTTTCTTAAAGAATTGTATAAAACAGATTTGGATTTTAAAGAGGCATTTGAAGCATGCAATAATCCTATTTTGTTGGACAAAAGTGAGTGGCTGGATTTTTTTTCTTATAAGAAGGTTTGCTATTTAAAAGCAATTAGCTGTGCATATCAAATTGTTCTATGAGAGAAAATTTAATTAAGGAGAAACATAGTGGTGGACTTGGTGGACATTTTAGTACAGACAAGAATTATGAACAATTGAGTCATTTTTATTTTTGGCCAAAGATGAGAACTGAATTGGAGAAGTATATGCAAAAGGAAGGAGTCAAAACACAGGTTTGTATGTTCCATTACCTATTCCAGATAGACCTTGGGATATGGTAAGTATGGATTTTGTTTTGGGTTTACCTAAAACACATAGAGGGAATGGTGCAATTTATGTTGTAGTTGACATATTTTCTAAAATGGTAAATTTTATTCCATGTTATAAAAACAGTGATGCTACTCATATTGCTAATTTATTTTTCAAAGAGATTGTAAGGTTGCATGGGTTACCTAAAAGCATTTTCGCTGATAGGGACACTAGATTTGTTGGTCATTTTTGGAGGAAATTGTGGAAAAAGCTTGGTACTAAACTAAGTTTCAGCTCAGCTTATCACCCTCAGACTGATGGATAGACTGAGGTGGTGAAAAAAAGCTTAGGTAATCTTTTGAGAAGCCTTGCAAGTGAACATCCTAAACAGTGGGATCAGATTTTGGCACAGGCTAAATATGCTTATAATGACTCTCCTAACAAGAGTACAGGGCAGAGTCCATTCCATATAGTTTATGGAATGCACCCAAGAGGAGTGTATGAACTAAGAAAATTGGGAAAAACAAAAATGAGAAATGCTAAAGGAGAAGATTTTTCTTCAAAAATTCAAGCAATACATGACCAGGTAATACTGTAGTTACAGGACAGCAACATCAAGTACAAAAGTAGAGCAGATTTGAAGAAGAGATAAGTTAACTTCGAGGTTGGAGATTTGGTTTTAGCACACCTGAGGAAGGAAATATTTCCAAAAAGGACATATAATAAGTTGAAATTTAAGAAAATTGGACCATGCAGAGTATTGAGAAAATTTTCTACAAATGCATATGAAATTGAATTACCCCCTGACATTGGAATATCTCCAATTTTCAATGTTGTTGATTTGTACATGTATGAAGGTAGAGACACAGATGATATAGCTGAAGACAAAGAAGAGATTGATTGGTTGAAACAGTTACCCACAACAAAAACATTGCAGCCAGAGAAGATTTTAGACAAAATATTGTCTAAGAAAACAAGAGGACGAGAATATTTTCAGTATTTGGTCAAGTGGAAAGACCAACCAGTTGTAGAGGCTACTAGGATGACAGAAACCATGTTACAGAAATTGGGCAGTTATGTAGAAAAACTCATGGACAAGAGCCCATGAAGAATTTTGTTCTCAGGAGTCTGATGCAGGAGCATGAGACTTCTAGATAAGAGACTTCAATTTTATTCCAAATACATAAAAAAAATTTTACAAGAAAAGGAGTGGGTTCCTTTAGCTGGAAATTTATTGTTTTAGTAGAGAGGATTTGAACTATTCCTTAGGAATTTGAAATCCTTTGTAATTAGTTCAATGTATTTAGTTTTTAGTTGATATTTTTTAGGGAGAATATCGTGCAAAGGGATTTTATCCAAAATTGGACAAATTTGATCCTTTGAATCGGATTTGAATGATTGTGTGAACAGTGTTTATGTAAGTTTCGAATGTATCAAAGGAGAGGAGGATTTGATTGTAAAATGAATTGAACTAAAGATTAGGAATTCCTCTGCAACTCTTCCAATATATGCGTGACTGTAAAATTCAGAGGTTTAATATATATGTGTGACTATTAAATCTCACAGGTTTTATTTTTGGAATCAAGAGAGGATCAGAACCATCCAATCAAATTACCAAAGAAGATCGAAGGTAATCGCATCAGTAAGTGATACAACATTCATCATTTCAATCGGATTGAAATTTTTTAACCAGAATTTCGAAATCTGGAAATCAAGACTGTCCTATCTGTTAGTGATCCGATGGTTTTCTCATAGAGATATGCACAAAGGTTAGTCTATTTTTTGGATGCGAAAATTTTATAAATTTGAATTAAAATTTGACTTGATCATAGCCATTCAAATGATCCGACGAATATCGCATCAAAACATGCATGTGGTTTAATATGAAAATTGGATGCGATAGTTTTATAGGACAGCTTTAATACGGTTTGAAGTTCGTCATTAAATCAACTAATAGAGGAAAATGCGATTATTGGCTTAAGTTGTGTTTCACCATTGTTAAAGAGTATTTAGTGTTTTTTCATTTATTGGTAAAATAACTAAAGGTGGAAAATACATGAATGACCGATAAAGGTAAAAATTCGAGTCCAACAGATTTAACTACGGATTTAGGAGGAATTGTCTCTAAATTTGAAAGCTTATCATTAGAACTTGCAACCAACCCACCAACTTGTCCAAAATCCAAGCCCAATTTGAGTTCTTGTAGTTATTAGGCTTGAGTCTAAAACCCAAATAGGTGAATCCATCAGCGAGGGGTGCAGTTCTCACTCCAAATATGCCTGCAATAATCACAATATCCTTCTTGTCACCATTTGAAGAGAGTAGTATAGATTTGTGGCCATTTTCCATCAAATTGGAGGTTGCACCATAGCACGGAAAGATATTGTGTAAAGTAGACCATTGTGCTTTGGAAACAATACCAAAAGTAAGAATGTCATCAACAAAAAATAAATGAGTGATAACCACTTGTGGAGATATAGAGAGACCCCCAAAGAGACCCCTAAACTGAGCATCCCTGACCTTCAGACTAAGTCTTTCCATGTAAAGAATAAAATCAAAGGGGAAAGGGAACATCCCCAACGAAGTCCTCTCCCTGCCTAGAAGAAACTCGAGGAGAAACCATTAATCAAAACAACATAACATACCGAAGAAATACACGACTTTATCCACTCAACATTGTGAGGATATAAACAAATCCTGTTTAGAATGAGGCATATGTATGACCAATCCACACATTCGTAGGCCTTATGTAAGTCGAATTTCATAACAAGTGCCTCCAACTTATTAGTATGAATAGTATGTATGCATTCTTATGCAGTAGCAATTGCATCATGAATCAACCGATTGTTCAAAAAGACAAATTTCTCGTGGGATATATGTTCAGAGAGGACATCAGTGATACGCCTCGCAACCACTTTGGAAATCAATTTGTAAATGATATTGCAGGAGGAGATAAACCTGAAATCCCAGAAAGTGTGAGGAGAAGAAGATTTTAGAATAAGAGCTGAAAAAAGTAGAGTTAATATTACAAGTGATTTGTCTAGAAATCTTCGATTCTTCTACAATCTCAAGAAGACTTTGTCCCATTAAATCGAAGAAATGTATGAATAGCTCCAATTTCCAACCATTCGGACTCAAACATTTTTTTTTGGCAAATGATTTAAGAACCAGTAAAAATTCTTCTAGAAGTATAGGGCGATACAAGGATTCCTTTGATGCCTCATTGAAAATAGTAGGATATAGGTCCAAGGCCTATATTTGATCCATGAAATCTACTCAAGATCTGAGCTTATAAAAAGTCTCAAAATATGTTACAACTTCTCTTTGGATCTCTCGAGTGGTATATTTAATCTCCCCATCAGTTGTCTCACTATGCCACTTAGCATAATGATGAAAAAATTGGGCATTCTGATCCCCCTCTCTCAGACATATGGCCTTGCTTTTGAGTCGCCATGTTGTTTCCTATATCTTAAGAATCTCATTCTTTTTATCTTCGAAGGCTCTTAAGAAATCCAACTCCCTTTGGGTGGGAATTTTCATTTCCACAGACCTACCAAAATTGGATATATCGCTGGTAGCTTATTGCAGTTCCATGATCATATTCTGTTTTTTTCCCGCTCCCAAATTCTAATCCTGCTTTTTAATATATGAAGTTTTTGTGTAATGGCGAGCATGGCAAAGGCTCCATATGGACGTGCAACCTCGGTCCATGTAGAGGTGACCAGCTCATTCTAATCCCGATCTTCCACTGTCCAGTTCATTATATGCTTATTCATCTTGGGAAATCTCTCGTAAAGTTTGGTGACTTTAAATTGTTCAAAAAGTGCATTAGAAATCTCAATTTTGTTCAGTTGGGTGATTCAAAACACCAAAGTTAATACGGTGGTGTATAATTAATAGATGTTTTAATTATTTTTATAGAGAATTTTATGATATGATTTTTAATTTAGATAAATGTTTTTTTTTATTAATCAGGTTAATTTTGAAAAAGTGCAATTTTTTTAATTTAAAAAATATAAATAAATTTAATTTTAAAAGATATTTAATATTTAAATTTTGCAAATATTACAATCAAAATTTTCATTTTAATAATCCAAAATATCTATAACTTTTTTTACACGGTAAAAAACTTATCATAACTGAGTTGTCAAACCAACAGTGAAGACAACCATCTCTACCTATCTACGAATGCATGCTGAGTCATCACTATTATTGAATGAAAACCACGCCACCAAGAATAACCAACTGCCAGAAAAACAAACTCTTAGCTAACAAAAGCAATTATAAAACATACTCCCACCCCCAAATATCTATAAATTAAATCACACTTTCCATTCTAATAATCCAAAATATCTATAGATTAAATTACACTTTTAAATTATAAAATTTAAATTTAAAACTTAAAACGTTTAATTATTTTTCATTTTTAAAATTTAAATATTTTTTTATAAATTTACTCAATTATAAAATTAAATCTTTAATTTTTAAATTACTTTTTTCAGATCTGGAAAATGCTTACCATTTTTATGCCAGAAGATATTAATATAATGGAATTACAGTTTTAGACATATGAGGTTACAGTTTCAATATATGAGGTTACTGTTTCAGAACAAAAGGAAAGCAGTATGAATTCCCCTATCAGACACCCCTAATCCAATCCATTGAAGATTTTTGAGGCCTTCAACAGAGGAGCTAGCGCCTCCCGAAGAATATGTCGCGGGTTTTAGAAACTCGACAAAGGGGGAAACGCAGAATCCATCAGATTATGGAAAGAGAAGGAAAACGAAAAAGAAAAAAATTGCAATCCACTCATTTTTCTGAGTTTTCTTTCCAATGAAATCCAATTTCATTCGAACTATTAAAACATATACATCTCAACTCGCAGTGCAAACGACGCATAAAAGAATAACCTTCAGGGGACAAAAAAATTCTTCTTGATATAAAACAAATTGAAATTGGTACAACATACTGACTGTCTAAATCCCGTATCAATTGCTTGAAAAAATAACTTTGTAATCCAAAGATTTCAAAATGCGCGAACAAAAACTTCAACACTCTGCCGACGCAAATCTTCCATTCTCGCCTTCATCTTCGAAGCTACAGACCGCAGAAAAAGCAGAGCGAAGGCCATCCATGAGCTCGCCGTTGCTGAGACTGCGATCTTCGGCTATCGGCTGCAGCATTTTCTCGAAAGACCGCCGTTTTCTCACACACAGCTTCCGCGGAGGGGCGATTTCCATCCACTGCATATCAGCTTTTGCCGTCGTGGGAATCGCCATTAATTGGTCAAAAACAATCTTGAAATGAATAGCCCTAATAAATTCAAAGGAAAACCCTTGGCAAACAGCAATACGAATGCTTGCAGAGCACGCAATTACGAAAATTTATCGCTCAAAGGAAATTTTGAGGTGTGATTTCACTACGGCTTCTGTTGGATGTGTTGTGAGTTTAAACTTTAAAGTGTTGCATGGTAACTTTCATTTAACGCGTGAAGCAAAGAGAACGAAACTTGGTGTGTTCATTCGCCGAACCTCCCTAATTTGACAGCACAACCCCTCTCTCGAAGCTTCTAATGATATTATTTCCATGAAAAAATTCCTCATGAAGTCATGATTTCCACGACGCGCGATGTTGGCTGGAATGCGCTGTGCTATGAATGTGAATTTTAAGGGGTGGAGAGTAGCTTTCATTTAACGCGCCATTGGAAAAGAAGAGAAGGAGACCTGCTTTAACGTAAAATAAAACATAAAAATGAAAAAAGATAAGAAATTCAAAGAGATAGTAGCTCATTAAAAATATCTCTCACATAAAGTAATATTATATTAATTTCTTTATTTAATTTAAAATAGTGTAATTAAGTGTTGTCTATGGGGTTTTTGGTAAAATTGATTGGTACTCTGTTAAGACATTTTTTGATGTGAAGTTATTGGTTCAATTTCCTGCCTCAATCTAGATGATATGATTATGTGCTCTATTAAGGCACTCTTTGATGTGAAGTCAATGGTTCAATTCCCCACCCTAATGCACATGATATGTTGGACATGTTGAAAATGTGATTTTGCCAAAGTTACAAAAAAAAAAGTTTAATTAAGTATTACATAGTAGTTTAGTCTTTTATTCAAGTTAAAAAAAAAAAAAATAGTTTTGAAAATGATTGTATAAAAAATTATAATTTATATTTGCTAATGTTAAAAACTAATAAATTGAAATGTGAAGTGCATAAATTAATTACTTGTTTAATCTTGTTAAATTTTGGTGGGTGGTAACCACTTGTAAGTCTACACATTTATAATTTTATGGGTGAAAGCCTAAATAATGATGGAAAGTAACTTATTGTATGTATATTTATTTACATTTGAGTTTTATCCATTTTTTATACAAAAACTCGCTTAAACTATGGTGGGAAGTAAGTGACCTTAAATATGTTATTCACCTTGGTATATATAGGTTTTTAGCAAAGCTTACAAATAAAAAATTACTACACAAACATTTAAAAATCAAATCATGCATGAATATTACAACCATATTCCATAAAATATACCAAAAAATAAAGCATGAATATTACAACCATATTTCATAAAATATACCAAAAAATCATGCACATTTTATTATATTCTATATTATGTAAAGAGTACAAAATTTTTTTAAAAATATAATCTAATCAAATAGTTAAAAAATAATTTTTTAATAAGTTGAAAAATAAATATTTATTTTACAAAATTAAATATTATAAATTATATTATAAATTAATAATAATAAAATAAAATTTATCCCTCCATATAGATTAAAGCCATAGAGATAAAAGTAAAATTTATCACTCAATATACCGACCTTATCAAAGATTAAAGCCATAGAAATAAAAGTGAAATTTATCCGTCCGAAAGACTAAAGCCATAGAAATCAAACAAGGCAACAACTATCCATAATACAAACTAGTCTTAATGAGAGTTGGTCATTTGTACTTCATACAGCCTAGTTTTTAATGCTGGCCTAGAAACATCTAAAAATAGAAGTCATAGAAAAAGAGGAATTGTTTTTTTGGAATTTTTATTTAATTGAAAAAATAAAAATAAAAAATAAAAATCGAAAAATTCCCGCATCTCGAAGCAAAATATTTCTTTCAATCAGAAATTTCTATATAACTCTACTTGTCAATGCGAGAAGATACAGCGAACTTATCCAAGTTTGTTTTATTTCTCTAGAATGAATGCGACCACGCGCCCTTTAAACTCACAGCATACCCATCGTAAGGAGTCGTGGAAACCTCAGCTGAAGGATTCGCCTTACCAAATTACAAGTTACATCTGCGTTATATGGAAGATATTTTCTCCAATTTAACCCACTTTTGTGTCGCTTCTGCAGAGCGCAGTACACAGTAAGGGTTTGATTCGAAGATTGTTTTCAACAGATCAAAGACTTCAGTAATGGCGATTCCGAAAACGGTTGCAGCGGGTAAAGGGCAGTGGATGGAAATTGCTCCTTACCGGAAGGAATACGTGGTGAGGTGGCGACCTTCTGGCAAAAAACTGCCAGCTATCACAGAAGAGAGGAGTCTCAGCAATGGCGAGCTCATGGATGGCCTTCAACGTGCTTTTCCTGCGCTATGTGGCTTCAAAGCTGAGGGCGATAATGGAAGATCTGCGTATGAAACGTCTTGAATTTTGTCTCTACAATAGTTTTGTAAGTGACCGAGGTTTCTTTTATGAGAATCGTTACTGAATTGGATGGTCCATATCTAGGAAAACCTAGCAATGTACCCAATTACAGCATGGGTTATGAACTTGTATCATATTATAGAGAATTTGTAAGAAAAGCTGAAAACAAATTTTCCCTTATTCGTGCTCAAGTTCCTCTGGTAAAATTGTGTAATTATGTGCATCCGAAAGTCATAATCTTTTAGAGATCGATATCGAATTTTGAAACCTCGTCATTTTGGAACTCAGTACTGTACGAACTGTATGTAATTTTAAATTAAGTAATAGCAACAAGATCAATATGTGAAATTATGAAGTACTGAGAACGTTTAACATGTGATATTATAGATTTAATGAATTCAGCAGTGCAAGGGAAATTTGGGTTGAGAAGGGTTGATATTTTATGTTGCATGAGTTTCTAGAAACGTGGGAATTTGGGTTGAGAAGGTTTGATATTTTATTTTGCATGAGTTTATAGAAACGTGGGAATGTGGGAATATTGGGAACTTGGGTAAGGTGTTTGTAAAGGTTAGAGGTTTTTCTGGATGGAGTGGTAATATTGTATAATAATAAAAAAAAATAAAAAAAAATTATAATAGCATTTATAATTAAGTGCAATTATAATAGTAGCATATAAACATAATGTTGGAAAGGTTGAGAGGAGAAACACAAAACAATTTACACACAAATCATATAAGTTGCGACTTTTGTATTAATTTTCAATCACTCACAATCACAATGAACCCGGCGAAGGGTATTTATCCTAAATTGCTTGACATGCACACACTTACCAAACTTGACTTGATCATCAGTCACTTAACTGACTCTCTAACTCACTTACCAAATTCATCTATCACACAACTCGACTTGCTTACTTAACTGACTCTCTAACTCTTCATGCGAGAGTAATTACCTTACTTTAACACTCCCCCTTAATTACGACCGTATGACTCAACATAACTCAAACAAGACTTAACTATGTTTTCTAGGCTTACAATAAAAATTTGACTCAAATATCACTCAAACATGTCTACTGGTCTATCATGTCTCAGCTAGGCTTACAATGACTCAAAACTTTTGCAATTTTTCATTTTCTTTTTCTTTGCTTCCAAATTCTATATCCTTGAAATTGCTTCATTCTCTGTTGCACTTTCTTTTTGTAGGATTTCTTCACTTGTTGTTGCTACAATTTTTCTTTGACTTGTCTCAAATTTGTGTTGAAAAACAATTTAATATTGTCCTCTACATCTTCCTCTTCACATATGTGTTCAAACATGGATTGTTGCAACAACATTACATCTTAAAATTGTCTTCTCTGCTCTGCTTCTTGCGCTTCATATTCCTGACTTTCTTTTTTCCATATTAATTGATAGCAGAATCTTTTCTCTTCTTGACTCCATTGCAGAAAAATGGTTTTATTACATTCTTCCTTGCTTCCAGAAACTTCCATATCATTCTCTTCACATTCATCATCATGTACTGCTGCTTTCTTCCTATAATCTGCACTCTCAAAATCATTATTCACCATTTCATTCAATTCTTTTATTCTAGCTGTTGCTTTAAGACTCGCATCAATTTGTTCAATTGGCTTCTGAATCCATTCTTCAATGAACTTCAAATCTGCATCAAACTTATTAACAACCTTGTTTTCAACTTCTTCTCCCATGCTATTTTCAGTATCTGCATATTCAAAAACAATGTTAAAAACATCTTTATTATTCTCTTCAGTGAGAGCTTCTTCCACTTCCTCTTCCGTCTCTACCTTCTTTTCAACTGTATGAAGGTTGTCTTCCACTATTATGATGTTAATGGATATTCTCATCAAAAAATATTCAATCACTTTATCTTCTTCTTGATCATTGGCTACTGCTAGATCATGTACTGCTTCATGAGCAGTTTCAACTGTTTCATATTTTGCTGCTACAAAGGAAGCTTCAACCTTCAATGCTTCATCAAACATGGCGCTTACCATATTACCATAATTAATCCTTATTTCAAAAAATAAACCACACATATCATCAACATAATGTTAATCCACGATATGGTGGGATATCCAAGCTCATTGTCAATTTCAGTGACAATTTTAGCTTTACCAAACTCACCAGCTTTCGCTGGATTCACTAATGCACATTTCACTTCGCAGTCATCGTCCACATGTGTTTCATCATATTGGGATTCGCCATCTTCTGCACCATCCATGTTATGGTGGAGTGATTGAAAATTGATATGCTCAAGCTCTATTTCACACATAGAGGCTTCAACTTATCTCTTTGCAATCTGTGTTGCATATTCTTCATCCATATGCTTGCTTGCATAATGGGTTTCACCATCATTTGCACCATCCACGTTATGGTGGAGTGCTTGAGCATTGATATGCTCTTACTCTGTTTCACATACATAGGCTTCAACTTCCCTCTTTGCAATCTCGGTTGCATCTTCTTCATCCATATGCATGCTTGCATAATGGGTTTCACCATCATCTGCACCATCTATATTACAGTGGAGTGCTTGAGCATTGATATGCTCTTGCTCTACTTCACATACAGAGACTTCAACCTCCCTCTTTGCAATCCCTGTTGCATATTCTTCATCCATATGCATGCTTGCATAATGGGTTTCTCGAAACTCTGTTATCCTCACAGAGTCTTGCTCATCTACTCTCAGATCTGCATCTGACATCTTTGCATATGACATATCCTGCTGCTGCATGTCATTCCTTGCACGAAATTCTGCTTCCATGATCTTCCATGATTCCTTGGAAGTTGTAGCTTTTTCTACCTTGCACATAAGTTCTTCATCCACTGCATGCTAAATGAAACTCAAAGCTAGGGAATCTTTGTCTTATGCTAGACATCTTAGTTCCTCGGCTACGACCTGAACCTCTTTAAACACGACAACAATGTTTGCCCCTTCTTTTTTATTTTTTTTCTTAGTCTTCTTTAGTTGCGCTTTGTGACCCATGACTGATGTCATAGCTACTTGCATTCTTGCATGAAGCTATCTTCCATATCGCCCAAAAAAAAAAATATGAATTTTAATATGCACCCCCATAAGGCACAATCTTCTCCCAAAAGCTTGCCATGCTTGAAAAAAACACCAAAAATTGTAGACTCGCGGACTTTTGCAAAGGCCTAAATTCTCTTTCCAATAAAAAATTTCCTTATACCATGCAAATTTCACAATTTTTTAAAATCTCTTAAACCTTTCAAAAACACTCTGAGAAATCTCCACTTTCCCAAAATAATCCTTTTTCTAATAAACCCTTTTAAAAGCTTTATTATAAAACTCCACTCAAAAAATACTTTTTGTTTTCTAACTGCTGTTTGAAAAAATTCCTTTTAAAAAATCACGTTTGTAGACTCACTTGCATGTATGAAAACCCTGTTCAAAGGTGCTTTTAAAACCCTTTTAAAATCTTCTTTTAAAACCTTAACGTAATATGCTCCAAAAACCTTTTCATAAATATCCTCACGTGCTTTTATAAAAGAGATTTAAAAAAAAAATGCTTTACGAAAGCACACCTATTAAATATATTAACACACTAACGCGGTTGTTACTCGTTAGCCCTGCGTGCTAACACACCTCTCCACAATATGGTTTGTGTTAGTTAGGTAATGCACCCAAAAGCCAAAACTCCCGCGTGCATGCTTTTGACAAGTAACTCGGATCTCTACTGAGCTCTTCAGCGTTATAACGCCCTGAGTATAACTATCACAAGCGTTATAGCTTAAACACGTGAGAAAAAAAAATTCTCTCTCACTCGCGGATCGCTGCTAATCTGTGCTCTCTCTTGGATCTCACTCACGGATCACTACTACTCCGTCCTTAATTTTCCTGGATCTTTCAATTAGCTCTGATACCAATCTGTTGGAAAGGTAGAGAGGAGAAACACAAAACAATTTACACACAAACTATATGAGTTGGGGCTTTTCTATTAATCTTCAATCACTCTCAATCACAATGAATACAATGAACCCAACTAAGGGTTTTATTCTAAATCACTTGACATGCACACACTTACCAAACTCAACTTGCTTACTTAACTAACTCTCTAACTCTTCATGTGAGAGTAATTACCTTACTTTAACACATAAGGCTGAGATGATAATTTCACCAAGGGAAGTCAGGGGTCTTTTGCCACAAGTGGGGTGATTTATCAACTCTTTGTGTGTGTGGGGTTTTGTATGTAACAATGCATTGAATCTAAGAAGTGTATTGAGTAGGTTGAATTTGGATATTAGCCCTATCTAAACCCTAGTATAATATCTACCTCTTCACAAGTTAAGGTCTTAAATGAATAAGTCCATTTTATCAAAATCTCGAACATATTTGTAAATGTTGTCGAAGAGTTAATGTGTATGGTATTTGTTCCATAGATGAATATTTATAGCATATATGGTGCTTTATACTTTCCAAACCTGCACTTCAAATGTTACAAAGAAAATGCAACCTCAGGGCTGCTTAGGAAGATTGTCCAATGTCACTGCAATAATCATCCATAAAACAATGTTTTTGTATTTTTAGAATAAGATTTATGGTGTAATTTTCCAAGGGTAGTGCCCATGCAATTGGGATATGGAGTTAATTTTCCAAGGCGAGTGCCCATGCAATTGGACTATGGAGTTATGGCAGATTTAGAATAGAAGCGCTTGATAAGATGGAGAAGATGTAATTAATTCATTATTCATGTGTCATAATTACTGTGAAGGAAAATTTTAGAATATGCAAGAATGCACAAGATGAAATGTCATGACCATGAATTTATAGCAAACAAAAATGTGGAACCAAAATTAAAGAAGATAGCGACAACTTCTTTGAACAACAGAAATGTTACAAGCAAGGTTCTTCAAATGATTACAAGTAAGGTTCTTCAAATTATTACCTGAAGGATTAGGTTGGGTTTCATGACCTCAATCCTAATCTCTTCTTGTGAGACTAATCTTCCCTTTGTATAAATATTCTTCCAGCAGCAAACCTAATGGCAACATTTGCAAAATCTTAATAATCGGTTAAAAGATGGAAGCTATGAAGAAACATCAACTTAAACCATTTCCCATCATCCAAATTGAACTCTACTATTTGTCTCATCTATTTCATCCAAGGAAACCATTCTTGTGAAATTTCTGGTGTTGAATCTTCTCTATTCTTATTCAACAATTGAGAAAATTTAATTCCCCATTCATGAACATGTTAGAGCATGTTTGCGGCACTTACTTTCTTCCTCCACTAACTATGCATCATCATGGTCTTTTTGGAAATAGGGCACATCATTTTTGTTGATAGATTTACATTTAAATGGCTAGGAATCCAAAGCTAATTGGCTTTAACCATTATATAAGACCCTGTAAAAGTTTTCTTTTCACTTGCTGCAAATAGGCTTTAGACCTTGCCAAGTTTTTTCTTGCATTTGTTATAATTCAATAATCACTCTATGTTTTTCTTCTTCTTCCTTATCTTCGTGCCTTACTTTCATAGAAAAGAATCGATGGGATATTTATGTTAATTTTGATTACCACCACTTATGTTGGTTTGAGGGCAAGAGTTTTTCTAAGCGGGTGGAGGTGAGGCCATGTGGAGTCCCTTTACCTCAAACAAAAATGTTGGTTTTAATTCTAGCATTATTTTTTTTTTGCTTACACAATTGCTATTTTTTGAAACATGAAATGGCTCTAGAGTTCTCGAGTTGGTTGAAATAGATATCGTAGCAAACACTACTGGCTCCTAGAGATTCTGGTGTGGATCAAAAAATTTGTGATTATGATTTGCAAAGAAAATTTAACCAATTTTTCATTTTAGGGTGGTGAATTAAACCTTGTTCTAACATGGTTAATTTTGCATCATCATGGTTCTCCTTTGGAATTGAGATACATCCTTTTTGCTAATATATTGACATCTAAATGACCAGGTATCTAGTTTTAACCATTGTATATGATAGTAGATTTTTTCTTTTTCTTGTTGCAAATAGGCTTTATGTTGGAATATGTAATTCCTACTTGTCTTCAGTTGTGACTATCTATGTATAGAGTTTGTTCCTATTCCATAGGTTAGCTAAAACTAAGTTCCTAGTTTGGTGTGAGGTTGAGATATTCCCTCAACCAACTTATTGTGCGTCCAAGATAGCTTAGCTATCTTGAGACAATTCCTCATGTATTTATGTAACTTTATTTGATTAATAGAATACAGTGTGCATAGTGACATTTTATCTTGGTATCAAAGCCCATTTGGGCCTGCCCTTGGCCCCTCCTGGGCCGAGGGAAATAAAGATTTTGGGGAGTGTTTATATTTGTCGATTTATTTGTCCATATTTTTTGTTCCTACTATGTGGACGGAGAGACACGTCAATTTGGAGAAGACTCGCCCCTGGAATGAGTGACACAAGGAACTATGAAGGGTCGATTGGTTGGAGCACCTGTCTTTGTTGAAGATTGAAGAGCAGACTAAGTGTGGGCAACGTCTCTCTATGAGCGCTGCCTCACTGTTTCCTATTTTATGTACAACGGTAACATTGGATTGTTATTGCTCAACGACGTATATAACCTATGTGTAGCAGAGAGCGAGATCCGAGATTTGGTGTGCAAGCGAATATGAATCAACCTATAACCCTTGTGGAGCTACGGACATGGTGAATCTGAGATATTGGTGCAGCTCAGACATGCATTGGATTGATTATCCTTCATGTAGATATTGGTGCTGGAGAGGTTGTTGCTCGCAGCCCGAGTCACTTTGTGCAATAGGGCCGTGGCAATCATCTTATCCGTGACGGTGGAACTTTGAGGATCGACATGAAGAGATGACACGTAATTTGCAAACTTTCTTCACGTCTTTGGGTGTTGAAGGTTTTTTTTGTTTTTTCCATGTGTGCGGCTGAACAGTCCATTGTTGCCCCTGAAGAGTCATCATGTTCAACACCATCTAGCAATTTTCTTCAGGGATGAGCTTTTTTCATGGTCCTGAAGAAGACCACCTGGAATGCCATCACCCGTCATCTTGGATAAATGTGAGTACACACACCGCCGCGCTGACAGAGAGGCGAGGCCCTTTCTGTGCTCTGAGTTTGCATGATGAACCCGTGAGCCCGTGGTGAGAAGAAGTCACTAATCAGTGGTTTAATTGCTAACCATTGTGGTATGACAAAGGAGGGCATTCTCAAATGAGAGCCAACACAAGCATCCAAAAAACTTGGAAGAATCGACGTCAAACAAATACCTGCAGGAAACATCTAATAAATGGTTGAGGTTCCTATCTCACTGAAGGAACTGGTCTGGTGAGCTTGCAGATTTGTAAGAAGAAGGAGTTGATCACGTTTCTGCGTGATGACGATGGGCCGATTATGCTTGAGCTGGACGTGGATGGGCCTACTCTAAATGACATTGCGTCTGAATGTCCTCAAAACACTCCATGTGATTTGGTCTGAACAGCTTGCTCCAGATCTGCAGAGTCTCTCCATCAGGGGCCGAGTCAACGGTGATTTGCTCAATTCAATTGTTGATGCGTTCAATTGCTGATAACGCAGATTTGTAGTGTTTCTCCAACTTTCAATAGGTTGTTTTTCTTACTGATTTGGCAGAGGAGGCCGTGGGCGATGGAACTTCGTGGGAGTATATTCTTATTATGAGCTCAACAAGAACAAAAATGATCGAACTCAGACTTCTCAAGCGTTCGATTCGTTCAAGAACAACTACCTCATGGCGCGACCGCACAGGAGGTGCTGGCATCGTGGCACAGGTTGTGGAAGGATCGAATAGAGGTCGATTACTGTTTTTTTTTTGCTATAGAGGCCAATTTTGCATGGTGAGAAGAAGTCGTCCCTTGGTAAAGAAGTGCTGGTGAATCATTGCAGGTTTGCTTCATATAGTGTATCTGTGAGGATTGAATCGGATATTTTGTTTTGTGGGGTGGCTGCCATGGTGTAGCAGCAGATCTGGTCTGCATGTAGAGGTGGATCATATCTGCGTAGCAGAAGCATGGAATGCGGATCGTGAGCCTACGCAGCGGAAGCCCACAATGATCCCAACTACGGTGGTGTTCTGGGCAGATGTCCGCACCCATGGATGGAATACACACCTTCAACATTAAAACATGAACACATATGTTGTTATAGATTTGGTTTCTTGTTGTGCAAATAAACTGGGGTCTCTTGTCCAAACAGAACGTCAAGGCGATTTCAGAAACATGTATTAGCAGTTGAGGGATTTGAGATCTCATATCGATTATTTGTATGAACTCGGCATACGGACGTTGTATATGTTAAGTGGTGTTCGTGTGGCAGCGTGGTGGCCATAGTCTTATCGAATTCTGTAAGGAATCGCAGAGCCTAGAGTTAGGAGGAGTCGCTGGTTGGTTGGCGCTGTGTCCGTGGTATTTTTCATGTTCATTGTATCAAGAAGCATTTGGATAGCAATAATTTGGCGTTGCTACCTGCATGATTTAGCATATTCATTCTGAAATTTTATTGTTTGATAAACCTATAAGTTGAAGGTTGAACGCATTTTTATCGTGGTATCATGCCGTAGCGGTAAGGTGTGGTACAACATATGTGTTGCAGTCGCCGAGGGCAGTAGGGTGCATTGCCTGGACGTGCCTTTGTTCATATACCAGAGCGGTCTCTGGTGAATTGATGCAAAAGAGTGGTGAGTTGCAACTGATGGAACTGATGGCAGCATTTTTTTGCAGGATTTGTGGCGAAGGGAGGAGATAGGGTGAAGATGAAACCAAAACCTCCAACATATTTGCTTTCATGAACAAATTGTCTTCCTGAACTCTTTCGTTTTCATATTGAGCCCGATCAACTTAACATGTAAATGCATTCATGTAAATCTGGTTAAAAGAATTAAATGTTGTATTGTTGTGACATTTAGTTTGGCCAACTATTGTCATGAGAGAGAGTCTTTGTTGGAATTGGCCATTCCAACAATAGAAAAATTTATTTGCAGGAATGATTTACTACTAGATATGATGAAGACATGACACTGAATATGGCAGCATCAGAAATTGGAAGAGAATGGATAATCAAGTTATTTTTTTTTGTGAGTTTCTTGGAATATACTCTTGATGATGAGTCACACAGTTGAATGGTAAGAAAGTCTAGGATGTTTTTGTAGTGGTCATTGTATGTACCTAGTAACTCCAAGAGTTGGAGTTGTGTTGTGCCTTGTAAGGCATGTGTATCCTCGTAAAGTTCGTGGTAATCTCAAAACCACTTTGTAATTACAGGTTTGTGGTCAGACATAAACCATTTTGCAGTGTCAGTTTGTGGTCAGCCATAAACCACGTGTAAAAGTGAAGTGGAATGGAAACAGGTCTGTGCCAGTGTTCGCCCACTAATGAAGAGATCCGTTGCAAGGTCGCCGATGAAGAAATCCGGTGCAAGGTCGCCGATGAAGAAATCCGGTGAAAGGTCGCCGATGAAGAGATTCGGTGAAAGGTCGCCGATGAAGGGATCCAGTAAAATTTTTCCAAAGAGATCTAAGATAGATCTACTGCCGGTGAGAGTTCACCGATGAAGGAAGAGTGTTCTGCAGAAGCCAGACTCTCTTGGTTCAGATTCTCTTTCGTAGAGCTGACCAGTGGGATTTATATTAATCCATTCAAACATATTTTTTAACATGGTTACGGGTCATCCGATAAAACCCACATTGAAGGGGGATCTGTAGGTACAGGTACGTGTATGCAGTGATAATGGTTGGCAGAACCATGTATGCGAAGGACATCCTATGAAACCAGCAGTTGCAGCGGTTGGTACCCATGCATTCTGGTGGATGGTTGCTCTTTTATATGGACGTCGACATATCCTTTTCTTATGTTTGACCACAACTAGACTTTGTAGACCAGCATGCCAAAGTCAAGAATGAAGATGCCAAAGACTCAAAGTACAAATCCAAAATAGTGGTGTGTTTTAGCATATGAATGATGTAGTCAAAGTTTGTTTATGTTTGTAGAATAGACTCATGAACATGGTAGAGTATGAGTCACAATTTGTAATTAGAGAAAATCTACATGTCATTTATTGTTTGTACGTGTTGTAAGACCGAGAGAGGCATGCATACCCCTTTGTTATGTGTTCCCTCTGTTAGAGAGTTTTAACACCCTGGAAGACTGTGTCATGCAGGATAGATACATTTGGGTGGGCCATATTGTTTTTAGACTCCATGAGGTGAAATTTTTTATATAGGGGGAGTTCATCGAGAGGTTGGATGAACCATGTATGTGAAGGACTTCCTAGTAGACTGGCGGTTGCAGCGGTTGGGAACCCATGCATTTTGGTAGATGTTTGTTCCTTTATATGGACATCAACAATAGAATGAACAAAATACAAAGTGTAATTACCAAACAGAACCAGTGTAATTACCAAACAGGACCAGTTGTAGATTTTGCAGATTGATATTGAGACAAGTAGTCATTAAGGGGGAGCGTTGGAATATGTAATTCCTACTTGTCTTTAGTTGTAACTATCTATGTATAAAGTTTGTTTTTATTCCATAGGTTAGCTAAAACTAAGTTCCTAGTTTGGTGTGAGGTTGAGATATTCTCTCAACCAACTTATTGTGTGTCCAAGATAGCTTACCTATCTTGAGACAATTCCTCATGTATATATGTAACTTTATTTGATTAATAGAATATAGTGTGCATAGTGACATTTTATCTCTTTAGACCCTGTCAAGTTTTTTCTTGCATTTGTTGTAATTTGTTAGTCACCTTCCACTTGTGTTTTTCTTTTTTTCGTGATCATCTTTACACCTTACTTTCAGATAATTCCCTACCATACTATAGCTAATTTTGAAGTTTCATGGACACCCAAAAGCTACATAGACAAATAATAAAGTTTGACCGGAACTGGAATTTTTTTTGGCGCTAAGTTAGATGTGGGAACCCAGAAACTCTAAGAAAAACAGTTTTCAAAGCTCACGAACTGACCCCAACTCTTGTTGCAACTCCCGCTAAAAAAATAATGTTCCCATACAATTACAAAGCTCCCGAGAACTCGAGAACCATTGGAACAGGTTTCCCAGCTGTTCTTGTGTAACAAAGTTAATATTTTAATTTTCTATGTTTAAAAAAAAAAAAAAATTATTATAAAATTATCTTGCCTTTATATATATATATGATTTTTCTATAAAAATATTGCTAAATATTTTAGAGTTTGGATATTAGAGACTAGTAAGATTCCTCAAAATTTTTAAACTTGAAATAAATTTCCATCTTTAAAATTTCCATATAGAATAATAATAATAAAAAATAACAAAAAAATAAAATAATGTTGGCCCCAAACAAAAATGAAAATAATCATATAGATAAAAAAATTACAATAAAATTCAAAACATCTTCAAATCTCTTAATATTTCTTATAATTAAATATTTGTAAAATAAATTTTTAAAGGAAAAACCATATAGTATGGATATATTAATATCTTTAAATGATTATGAAGAATTTTTCGGTAATAATCACATTAAAATGAACATTGTCGACGCCTTGGTTCATCATCAGGGCTAGGTGAGAGATCAGAACCAAACGTTGAGTTTAAACAGATGCAGAAATGGCTAAACTAGCCGTTAGGATAATGGCTAGTTTGACTTTGAGATTGTTAGTTCTATTTTAATTAAATTAATTATTTACTTAATTATTAAATAAAATTATAACGGCTAGTTTTATTTAATTAATTAAAAATTTAATTATTTAATAAAATATATTTATGAACCTTGATATTTTAGTTAATTAATTAATTATTGTTATTATCGTTATTTATTTCTTTATTGATCCCTTATTATTTAATTATTTATTACTTATTATATTATAATATGTTATGTATGTAAATATGTAATCATATTATTCTCCTTTCTCATTTTAAAAAAAATAAAAATAAAAATAAAAAAATAAAAAAATAAAAAAATTAAAAAAATTAAAAAAAATTAAAAAAATTAAAAAATATATATATATATATATATATTCCACATCAAAGTAGTAATATTTGAAAATATTAATGAATGACTTGCTTAAAGCACTTGAATCCCAAATAATGATATCTAATATTAATTTTGTTATCATGTTATGTTATGTATCAATATTAAAATATTAATTGGCCAACCTAGATCTATTTAACCTTAGATCTAGGCATAGATCAAATCTCTTAAAATACAAACCTTATTTATTATAAAAAGAGATTGACACTTCATAGATCCGGCATTAAAATAGATCTAGGCTAATATATTTTCAAAGTTTCATGATATTGCATATATTTTTTTTAGTTGCTAATGAAACTAAATAAATGTAGTTGTAAATGGAAAACTATGAGTATGCAAGTGTATGGAGTTAAAGAAAAATGAGTTTTAAAAAATTTGTATAAATTGTTCAAATAAATTAAATTTGGTTGATTATAGGTTAATTTCATATCTTCGTAAATTTACAATTCACTAATAATTTATAAATTGGAAATTAATTAAAAATATAACGATTTTATTTCTTAGACATGGTATGAAGTTCTTATGAAATACCTGGTTCTGAAAATGAATTACACTAATTAGTTGAAAACAGATCAACAATTTATAATTATTACCGAAAACAATTTTTTACAAATTAAGAAAAACCGTATTCCAAATATGCCAGAATGTACCTCTTCTAGCTAACAAAATTCTGTTGTTATATCTTTCACAGCTGTTAAAATCATCCTTCTGGAAGGCACCGCATTCGTCAGCTACTTGGAACGATAAACCCATTCTTCACGGCTTAAGTCCTCGCTCGTGCAAAATGCACTTTGGGGAGAGAAGATTCCAGACTCCAGAGCCTCTAGGTCGTGTCTTTTTTCAAAAGTGAGGAAAAGGTTTCGATGCTGCAGGTTATGTGTCTATTTCATATCCCAACGGTGTCAAGATTCCAATTAAGAGTAGTATCATCGCGTGACAGAAATTTAGCAAAACTAAAATGTTCATTATATGAAAGGTCATTTTTCCAAATGATTCAAGTAACACACCATTTGACATCATAAATAAAAAATAATTTTAATTTAAATATATTCATATCTATATAATTTAAAAAATAATATTTTATATTATAATTTATAAAATAAAATTATAAATATATAAAATCAATAATTAATTAGAATTTAATTGGTTAGATTTTAGATTTACGTTTTTTCATTAATTATATCATGAAATCTTAGTTGATTTTTAGAATTAATTATTGTAGTTCATTCTCAAAATAAAGGTGAAAAAATCAATCAATCTTGAAGAATGAATAGTAAAGATGTATAAGAGTACAGAACTAACTATTCAGAATTGGCCATTAATAAATTAATTATTAAATTGATTAAAATAATATTTAGTTATAAATTAGTGGTTAGGAATTAGTTATTAAAATAATATTTAGTTATAAACTAGTTGTTAGAAATTAATCTTTATTTTTTTTAATTATATATATATATTAGATAAATAAATTTATAATATTATCAGAATTAAATAAAATTAATAATATTACCAAGGTTTAAAATTAGGAATTAGTAATTAGTAAATTAGTTATTAAATTAATGATATTTAGTTATAAATTATCTGTTATGAATCCGATCTTTATTTATTTTAATTATATAAATTTCCATTAATTAAATTAAACTATAAAAATAAAATAAAATAAATAATATTACATAGGTTAAAAATGGTAGAAAGTATTAGAATATTTATTAGAATAAGTTTAATAATTTTATTAATAAAAATTAATTTATAATGAGAATTCAAATATATATAAAAAATATTAAAATGAGTCATTATTCTTATTGAAATTGAATATAATAAAATGATTAATGAAATTATAAAAAGAAAAATGTGTAATATTTAAAAAAAAAGGGAAATAGGGGGTGGAACTTAATTTCCAACCATTATCTCTCTTGAGATTGATTGCATGCTTCTCAATCTGGATAGTCTCTCTAAGCTTCATAATATTCTTTTAAAACATATATTTATTTATATTTAAACTATAAAAGAATTCTCATTATTCATATTAGAAATAATATGCTTTTTTAATTTCCCTTTTCTTATTTTAACTTATTGTGGATGAAGATTTCTTGGCCTATTTTATTTTTTTAATTGAGAGCCTAGACTAACTCTCAAGGGAATATGCTCAACATATACTTAGTGTGAATACATTTTTTCACAGAGGAAAAAACACCATGTATTATATTAGTAAACACGGGTACATAATACTGATATTATCTACGAGTTTAGAACATATAGCTGCAATACTCCTGCCTCAGCCAAAACTAGAAAAGCTTTAATAAAGGAAAACAATAACTGTATATGTGAAACACAAGCATGCTAATTATGTCTACAACATATTACATATCCTCATAAAATTATCATAAGAAAACATCATATCTGCTTTATCCATCCATGTCAAATCCATATGCTTAAATCATAACCTAGTATAATGTGCATGAGGAAGCAGAACCTGTAGGCACTATGCCTACCCAAACATGAAAGCTAAACTAGAAAATAAGATCCAAATACCGATAGGCTTGGAGTGAACCACAGAAATGATGACTGCATCAATATGATTCATGGAGCCAGTACAGATCGTTCCTCGATCAACTGGAGGCTTTTGTAGTGTTGATTCTTAATGATGCCAAATGAAGCCTCCAAACTGCGCTTTGAAAGGTGATCCGCTCTCGTATTGTTCTCCCTGTATATATGTTGTAATGGTGGCTCCTTGAGCATAACCATTAAGTGTTTTATACGTTGAATCCACCATTGTCACCATTAGGATGGAAACAATATCTCCTAGTGATGCCATCAAGAATAGATTTTTCATCCCCATATATGTGCACAGAAGGCAGTTGAAGATTGTAAGCCATCCAGAGAGCACTCCATAAAGCCAATACATATGCCTTCGTGCTTGAGCCTTTGCCTATATTCAAGAAGAGCTAGAATCTCTCCTGATTGTCAATCTTGATCCAAGCTCCACATCCACATACCCCCACCTGTTGTCCTCTATCGAAAAAGGCAGCCGGTAATGAAATAGGAAAAGGCCGAAGGCAGCAGGAGAGGTCCTTGATTGCATGGGGGATGGGAGGAAGCACCTTTTGTCTAGGACAATAATGCCCCATGAAAATGAGGCATGTTCACAGGGCAGTTCTTAAATATGAAGCGGTTATGGGCCATCCATACTTCCCAGAAAAGAAAGAAAGGCAAAACTTTGAACCTGCAGTGAGTCGAACCCCAATCAGTCAAGGTACTAATAATGCTCTGTGGCCGCCAACCCTAATCAAGAAGATAGTAGGAAAAAAGGGACCATAGATTAAGGACGATAGGGAAAGATAGGAATAGATGGGAAACAGATTCAGATTGTTCAAGGCAAAATATACATCTACCTGGACCATTAAACCCATTTTTGGTGAGCTTGTCCCATGTCAGTACGCGGTTTTTCCACACTAACCATCCAAATAACATGATTTTATTAGGAATGTTCCATGACAAAAAAGTAAGAAAGGGGGATGGATTCTTTTCCTCCATCATATTATACATTATATGCTTGTAGGATTCATCAACTACAATGCCATCCCCCTCGTTTCCCCTTTCCATATAATGTGATCTCCCCCCTATAGATGACATAAGCCCCCAGCTTGAAGAGACTCCACGAATCCATGCCAATGGCCAACATCACCCCCCCTCAAACCCAATGAAGACGTTGATTTCCAATTCGGGTAGCCATGCTGCCAGTGGGAAATCACCTGTGCAAGAAAGAAGATTCCCCTCTATGCCAACCTGTGAAGGAGGTGATTATCTAATACCAACAAACCATAACTGAGCCCCATGATTTTGTCACACCCCAAAACAATGTTTTGACTATTGCCGAATTGCCATGTCAAGCGCTCAGCAAATAGACCAAACACCTTCTGAAACCCTTGCCATATGAAAGACGCACTCTTCTAATGTACATATGTCTTTTTCTATAGCTGTAAGAGAGGAGGACCATCTAGATATTTGAGTTTGATAATGGCCGCACAGAATCCTGAACCTGTAAGTGCCCTTTAGAGAGATTTCATCAAGAGGGCATGTGAAAAGTACCACACATTCAGTAACCCCCAACAACCATACTTCTTGGGAGTCGATAGAGTATCCATATTACATATATGAAACTTATGTATGCCCTTTGCACCAGACCATAGAAAACGTGATATGGTAGACTTAATGAGAGAGATGATGCGAATGAGGAGATAAAATAAATGGGCCCAGTAAGCAGATAATTTATGTAGCACTGCTAGGACCAGAATATACCAACCACCCAATGACAACTAGTGATGAGACCAATTTTGGATTTTGTTATTAAACTTGTCCACAAGCCATGTACAGTCACAAGATTTGTATCCACAGGATTTCAGCCTGAACTCGAGATAAAGTAAACCTTCTGAAATGTGAACTGCCTGTACCCCAAACAATCTAGCAATTGATTCTATTTCTCTGATGTCCCCATATGCATATACCAGAATAGATTCCCCCCCATTAATACGCAGGCCGAATGCCGCCCCAAACTGTTGTAATATGAATTGAATGTATACCCATTACACTCTAAGAAGCCTGCTAAAAAACAAGAGATCATCAACAAATAAAGAGTGATTGATAGTAACAAAGGGTGAGAAAGAAATGTCTTCGAAATTTCCTCTCTGTTTTTCCTCCATTAAGATTTTTTTGAAGCCATCCATTACAAGGATAAAAATCAATGGTGAGAAGGCACATCCTTGACGAAGGCCCCAACCAGCCTTAAAGAATTCAGAGGGAAATACGTTGATGATGAACGAGTGTAAGCCATGATCCACCCGATATTATGCATTGAAATGTTGATCTTGAGCAGAACAACCTAATGATGGACCAGTCCACGCAATCATACACTTTATATAAGTCCACCTTCATAATCAGATATTCCATTTTCCTTGTATGAATTGAATGGAGGACTTGTGTTGATGCAATCACATCATGAATGGAGCGACCCGATAGAAAGCCATATTGTTCAAATGATATATGATTGGATGAAACACCTTTAATACACACTCCAATGATTTTGGAGGTTATTTTATAAATGACATTGCATAGTGCAATGGGCCTAAAATCTTTGAAAGTTTGGAGACAGGCAAACTTGGGGAACACTAAGAAATTTGAGTTGATGTCGCTTGGAATGAACCCCATGAGCCTGGACCTCTCCACCATTGTCAGAATTTCATCCACCATCAGTTCAAAGAAGTGTATGAAGAACTCTGTCGACCATCTATCTCGCCCGAGGCTCTTGTCATGTGAAAATGATTTAAGCACCCCATGAATTTCTGCTTTAGTTATACTACGAGGTAGCTCCTCATTTGTGTAGGTTTTAGCCTTGTATAGAAATTATCTGCAAACAAATCTTAAAAAACAGAAAATAAACAATAGCAAGAGCATAAAACATAAAACATATATACACAGAGATTTTCTCGTGGATCCCAAATCAAGACTACTAGCTTGATTTTTCATTATATTCATTTTAGTGTAACAACACATATATATACATGTTTAAGTATACATAAACCCCAATCCATTAACTTTGGATTAGAACATAATCGTAGTTCCCTTCACCAGATCTACAAAATACCAAGGGCAAAAAACCATGATGCCCCAAAACCATGTGCAAACCCATGCATAAAACCATGGGCGGGTCCACCCACCAAAAATAGGGTCCAAAATTATTTTCCCTACTACGCCCGACGCAATGTACAGGGAGAGCTATCGCCCCCTACACATGCAACTAATCGTGGAAAGAATATAACACATACCCAACATTCTCCCACTTGTTTTCTTTCCGTAGGGGGCCATAGGAGAGCTTACACTAGTAAAAAATGATGAAATTAATGACTAGGTGACTAAAAACGTTAGTGACCAAAATGATTTCGAGTGAATTACTACTAAATTTGAGCAATTTTAAGTGACCGAACTAAAAATGATTGATTTAGTATAGGAATAAAATATACGACTTGATAGTAAGTGACTAAACTAAAAGCGACTAACATAAATGACTAATTTAGTCTAGGGATAAAATATATGACTAGATAATAACTGACTAACTCAAATGACTAATTTAGTCTAGGATAAAAATATATGACTAGATAATAAGTGAAAAAATTAATAATGATTAATGTAAATGACTATTATAGTCCAAGAATAAAAATATGACCAAATAAAAAGTACAAGTATATGAATTAGTCATTTATGTCAGTAATTTTTAATTGTGTCACTCCATAAATGGAAAATTGCAATTTTGATACCAAAGTGTTGCATTTCACTACAAGAAAAAAGGAGTACATATAGTCACTTACATAAAATAGGTCATCTCACCCTGACTAGGTTTGTTGACTAGAATTTGGACCAGATGATAAAAATACAAAAGAGAGACTAGGGACATTGTCGATAAACAGTTGGGCTAGATCAGGCACCAAAACACACGTAAAACGTAAAGAACACCAGATAGCATACTAGTCGTCTGAAGTGATGGATGCAGGGTTGTTCGAGGCTATTCATAAAGGTGATGGAGGATGAAAGTCACACTAAATGTGCCCTTCAAAGTGTGCCAACCAACTCTCCATCTTTTCTACTTTCTCAGTGAGTTGATTTTGGCCTCGCCAAACCACTACCAATCTCTCCTGAACTTGGCACTGTAAATAGTGCATTCGGTCCAATGTTTCCATCTGCTTTGCATGCTCCTCATGACGGACTCTCCCAGCTATGTGCACTCTTTCCATCAATATGTTGATAAATTCACAAAATTTCTCCAAGCATCAATGTTGAATACCCTACCCCTCATTTACCTCGAAGTGATCAAAACCACGATTCCCCTTTCCACCACGAACTCCTCTGCCCCGACGACTTTACTTTTGAAACCTCAAACCCCCACCGCTTACCTCCTCCACGACCCCCACATGCACACACACTAGCCAGTCGCACACAACCCACAGTTTTACCACCCTAGCATGGAGCCGCCGTGATTATTTTTGAGTCTGCCACCCCCACAGGGCCATGGACAACAGGGGAGGGAGAACGTCCACACCACGCTAGGGGCTTCATAATTCTCTAAGGTCGAGGAGCCTCGCCAGGTGCAGAGTCTAAAGAACATAACCCGTTAGTATTGTGGAGGAGGCTAAAGATGTTGCACCTGTTCTGCCATAAGTTCTTCACAAGGGTCGAAATTATCATAGAGATGAATGTGTTAAAAGTAATTTTTCTTCTAGTTTTCGAGTAATATCAAGTGTGCCAGGTATATGTTCTGAATATGGAAATGACATAAACCATGTTATTATTGAGGTGGGTCCAGATCTGCAACTAAAACATGGGGAGTAAGTAAAAACAGTTGCCAAGGAAGACACTTTTCATGACGCAGAAATCAAATTGGAAGAAGATTTTCATATTGATAAAGAAAACCTAAATGTTTCCCCCTATGAAATAGAGAGTTGTTCAGAAGATTTAATTTATTAGATCTTATACTTTTTTGATCCATAATTTTAAATATATTCCTTTTGGATTAATCACATCATTAGGATTTGGTCGACGTTTCAAACCAACTAATGTGGTTCATCCTCGGGACAAAGGTGAAAAAAATCTATCAATCTGATAAAATAAAGAACAAGGATGCATCATGGTTCAGAGTTAGTCATTAGGAATTAATTATTAAATTTAGTTATAAATTAGTTGTTTGAATTAGTCGTTATTTATTTAATTATATATATCTATATTATTTTATAAGAATAAATTGAATATTCTTCCAAGGGTTAAATATTTTAGAAAGTACTATAATATTTATTATAAAAAGTTTAATACTTCACCACACAGGCCCTAAGAGAATTCTTCACCACAACGTGGCCAAGGTTAAGCTGCCTTGGTATTTATTTTATCCCCTCCACCGAATCACTGCAAACAATTGAGCCAAACAAAATGCCAAGTGTTTGCTTCACCCTGGACGTTCCAGGGTCCTAGGGCCTATCCAGTGTCACCAACACACCACACATTTTTCACCAGGCTCGTGTTTCTACATCTCTCTGCCAAGGCCTAGACCTCGACGAGGCACACATGACCTCTAACACCCTTATATCTCTGCAAAGCTCTAACATCTCCCACCACAACCAAGAGAGACACCAACATCTTCATGGATGGGTTTTAACGTCGTCTTGCACTCGTGGATGACAACCTCGCAGGCGGGATCTCGAAGTCAAGTCAATTAAATGGGAGGATAGGGCACACGTGGAGGTCAGACAAGTTAATCGTCATCCCTCCCACCTCTTTTCACACAGTAAAATCACCCCCATCAGGGATATTATGAATATTATGAATATTATTATTATTATTATTATTATTATTATTAAGGTTAGAGTTAGACCCAATATTAATCGATATGTTATTAGTTGAATTTTTATAATCCAAATCTTTGATATTATAATTATTCATAATTTTCTTATTATTATTAATTGAGTTGGCACCATTAGTATTCGATATGTTATAAGTTAAAATTTTAGGTGATAAATTACAATATTTATTAGGTTGCATGCATATGGTTAGGGCTTAAAATGTTAAAGTTAGTAGAAAGTTTATAAGTGTTAGGGCTCTTATTGTCCAAACCCATAAAGGAGGAGGGGGACTAGGGGACCCTGAACGAGGGAGGAAGATGACCGAGAAAAATGAGGAGGATGCTCCGGAGGGGAAGGGAACCACCTCGTGGGGGGCATAGCTACAAAATTCAGACAAATCAGAGGAAAAAAATTGGAAATTCGTCAATATGATTCGAATGGTAAATTATTCGATGAAATTCGATTCATCCACAGTGTTTTGAAAATTCATCAATACGATTCGAATGGTGAATTATTCAATGAAATTCAATTCGTCGATAGTGTTTTTAAAATTCATCAATACGATTCGAATGGAAAATTATTCAATGAAATTCGATTCATCCAGTGTGTTGTCCATTCGAGCCCATCCATAATGAGAGTATTACCAGTAATATTTTGTTATGAGTTAGGGGTGTTGGACTTTTTGGTTAGACCTGAAATAGGTATCATTTGCTTGTGTGAAGTGATGGTTTTACTTATAATTGACATGCATAGAATCTTAAGGCCTGAACATATATAGATAACATTGTGCACTTAAAAGTTAAAAAAAATAAAAATAAATAGAAATAATTGTAACTTGGATAATTTCCATTTTTCATTTTCATTTTCCTTTTTATTTTCACAAATTCTAAATTAATAAATTTAAAAAGTGATTTTTGTATTTATCTACTAAATAAGAACTTGGGAAATATATTTTTTGAATCTAAAAACCAAATTGTCTTTAGTGCTACTTTTTGGAAAATTTTCGAAACTTTTTGGGTGGATTTTTCATGTCTAATTTCTCTAATATCCGACAGGAATTTATTGAAATCACAAGCTTGATGGGTAACCCCTCCATAATTGAAATGCCCTGGGGTTATGCCCTGGGGTTTTTCAGGATGTTGAATCCATATATACAGTAAAAAAAACAGTTTAAATAACACAAATCAATATTTCACCTCAAAATTTTCCACCGGATTCCAGCATCAAAAAGTCCAAAAAGTCCCATTAAAGACAATAAAAACCATTTTAAATTTAAATTTTTGGAGGGAAGAGAAAATTTAGATTTTTTATTTTTGTTTTTGTAAATTTTTTATATTATTTAGAGTTATTAGAAAATATTTAAAACTTTTGGAGGGAAGAGAAAATGATGATTTGTTTTTTATTATTATTGAATTGTAATTTTAAATTTGTTGTATTATTTAGAGTTATTCAAAATTCAAAATTAAAGAAAATAATAAAAATACAAAAAAGCATCTATATCTAAATATTTAAGATGATTTATAGTATTTATTTTTTTCCAAATTAAAAAATTGGAAAAATCTTCATTAGATTTTTTTCCAGAATTTTAAAAGGACCATAACGGACTGGCATAAGCTTTTTACCTTCCCCTTGAAGCCTTTATTTGCTGATATTTAACTAAACTTCGTCACCAACTTGGAATTTACGATCGACACAGTGTTTATCATGCCTTGCCTTGTAGCTACTTTGACTCTTTTCAAGTTGTTCTTGCACTGTGTGATGTACCAATTGAATTTTCTCAATGAACTTCCTTTCTTTTTCTATGTCGATATGACCATCAATAGAAACATCTTTCTCAAAGATGAATTCCAAAGGCGATCTTGGCAAGTACCCAAGACATATCTCAAATGGTGATGTGCTTGTGGAAGAATGCTTTGCCTTGTTGTATGCATACTGAATGTAATGCAATTGTTCATCCCACAACATGGGATGTTTGCTGCAATAAAATCTAAGAATATGAATGACTTTCCTGTTAACCACCTTGGTTTGACCATATGTTTGCAAATGAAAGGTTGTGCTCTTCTTGAACTTAGTGTCCACCATGTCCCACAATTTTGAACAAGAATTCCCAACAAACCGGGAATATCGATCACTTACAATAGAAGTAGGAAGGCCAAAATGAACCCATACATTTTGAAAGAAAAGATGATTTATTAGTTTAGTTGTAATTTTCTTTTTACATGGCATCAGAACACACATTTTGCTGAACCTATCTACAACCACATATGAGTAATCATGACCTTTCCTTGACATTGGAAGACCTCCTACAAAATCCAATGAGATACTCTCCCAAGGATGTGAAGGTACTATAAGTGGAGTGTACAATCCTATTTTCCTATTGCTAGGCTTACTTATTTCACACAAAGAACATCCTCTAATGAAACGAGATGCACTATCAATCATGTGTGGCCAATAACAATACCTTTTGATATTCGATACCATCTTGCCCACACCGAAATGTCCAAAAAACAATGAAGTGTGCACCTCCCTTATGATATTGTTTATTTCTCCTTGTGGAATACATAACTTTCCCAAGTGATACAACAAAATTTTATTTACATGATAATCTAACTCTTCAATTTGGTTTCCTTGACTCAAGATTTCATACACATCTCGAAAATCATGATCATGTGCATATTGTTCAATGTAACTTTCACGCATAACTGGAATGTGCTTGAGTATAATAAATGCATTTACAATAGGCCTAGAAATCATATCAACTAACTTATTTTAGATTCCCTTTTTATACTTGATAACCAAATGGAATTTTTGTAGAAATCCCATCCATCTGAACTATCTTGATTGCTGCAACTTTAATTGTGAATGTAATAACTGCAATAGTTGATGGTCAATATGGATAATGGTCTCCTTCTCCATCAAATAGTTATTCCATTTATTTACACTTTGTACCAATTCATATAAATCTTTGTCGTAGGTGGGATAGTTAGTCACGGCTCCATTAAAAATTTCAGAATGAAACGAAATGGGCTTACCATGCTGCATGAGAACTGCTCCCATGGTGTAATCACTAGAATATGTTTAAATATCAAATGGTTGTCTAAGATACAGAAGAGACAATACCAATACTAAACTGATCTTTTGTTTTAAAGCATCAAATGATGTTTGTTTCATATCTCCCAAATGGAAGACTTTCTTGACACTTGTCAATGCATGTAATGGAGTTGCAATGGAAGAAAAAGTAGCAATGAATTTCCTCCAATATTATGCTACCCCGAGAAAGATTCTTACCTTTGTAACTGTATTGGGCTTGGGCCAATTCATAATGACCTCAACCTTGTAAGGGTCCATATTCAACTCACCTCCTCCAACAATGTGTCCCAAATACACTTAAGAAGTCTTACCAAACTCACACTTTGACATCTTTAAAAATAACTGTTATTTTTTTAAGACATGAAGTACCTTGTTCACATGCATGACATGTTCATCTCTTGATTTGATGAATATAAAAATATAATCTAAGTAAACAATGACGAAGTCATCTATAAATTGTTTTAATACATCATTCATAACTCTCATGAAAGTAGTTGGAGCATTGGTAAGACTGAATGGCATAACTAGCCACTCAAACAATCCTTGTCTAGTTTTAAATGTGATTTTACAAATGTCCTCTCGAGCTATTCTAAATTGATGATAACCACTTCGTAAGTATATCTTAGTGAAATACTTTTCATACCTTAACTGATCAAGAAAATCATCAATCCTTGGGAGTGCATAGCGATTCTTTACTGTGATTTTATTAAGTGCACAAAAATCCACGCACATGTGCCAAGTTCCATCCTTATTTGGTACCAAAACAATTGGTGAACCACATGGCAAAGTATATGGGCGCATGATACCTTTTTTCATCAATTCTTGAATTTTCTTCTTGATTTCCATGATCTCCATTATTGACATGCGATACATGCCAATTTTTGGAAGTGGAACATCTTGTTGCAGTTGAATCTCATGTTGAATTCCCCTCTTGGGAGGTAACCCATTTGGTTCCTGAAACATCTCGCCATGCTGACTTACCACATCAAACAAATCAGGTTTTAATTTGTCATCACAACCTTCAAAAGATTCATATTCCATATCATTCTTTTTCTTGATCATGAGAAGCACAAATTTTTTACTGCCATTAACTAGTCTCTTCATCTGCCCTGCATTAACTAAAGAAATATTCAACTTTTTGTGATGAGCTCTCACAATATACTCCACCCCATCCTTGAGAAAATGATATTTGTTCTCATGGAAATAAAATACTGCTTTACTATCATACAAATATGGACTTCCCAATATAATTTCTGAAATGTCAAGTGGAACCACATCTAACTCAACTTCATCAACAAAATTTGCAGTAATGGAAAATCGGAATATGTATTTCCTTGTAACCTGTAAATTTGCATTCTTGACTATTCAACCCAAAGGATATGGCTTATGATGCAGTACAGTTTCAAGGTTAAGCTTTTTGACCAAGTCTTCTAAAATCAAGTTTGCTTGTGACCCACTATCAAATAATACATCAATATTTGTATGATTTGAAATCGCCCTTACGTGGAACAACTCTATCCTTGTTTCTTCATTTGGGGTGTTATTATGACAATTTTAGGAACTAGTTCTTGCTATGGCTTATTTTCCCTTTTTGACCATGGCTATAATCTTGGTCTCATCACCAGAATCAGATCCAAGATCATTTTTTGTGGTAGCAGTCATCTTTTGTTTTCCCTTGTTATATGGTTTCTTAGGCATTAGTTCGAGATATAATTTCCAACAATGGGGTTCATCATGCCTCTCTTTGGAACAATGTTTGCATGAAGTTTTCTTCCCTTATTTCTTAACACTTGCATTCTTCTTTCCCTTCCATTTTCCTCTCTTCTCTTTCCCCTTACCCTTGAATGGATTCTTCTTACTACCCTCTTCCTAAATGTTCTTTCCCCTTTCTTCAAGACGTGTGGCTTGCACACAACCTTCATATAAATTTCTTGGGTTAAACATAAGGATAGTATGTATCAAGTTGGAATGTAAACCCCCAATGTATTTCAATAGAGTGTCTTGGAAATTCAAGTTTATTCCTAACAACAAAGCCCTTTTCCTAAACTCCTGGGTATATTCTTGAACGGTTTGACCCTTGAGTTGCCTAAAGTTTTGCCAACTCATAATGAATTTTTTCATGTAAGCTAAAGGATAACACTATATTTTTATTGAAGAAATAAGCTCAACCCAAGAAATGGACATCTTACCATGGATTCACATTTCCTCTTGTGTCTTTGCTTTCGACCAGACTAGTGCTGCTCCTTCTAGCCTCAATGAAGCCAACTGAATCTTTATGTCATATTCTTGTAGGTTCTGAATTTTGAAATAAATATCCAATTGATGAATCTAATTTTCCAACTTCTTTGCATTTACCTCACCATTTTACATGTGAAGCTCAAACTTAATGTCCAATTTGAGTAAGGGAGTTTTTGAATGAGTATGGGTGGTTTTTGTGGTGGAAGTGGAAGATGATGTTGATGGAGATGATGAGGATGGTGGAGATGGAGGAGGATTTCCTCCACTGCCCTTTGAATCCTTTCCTTCATCCTTCTTGCCTTCTGAGGTTCCCTCTCCATGTGGAGACTTAGAATTCTCTCCAACCATCATGGTGTTCCTCTCTTCAAAGAGGATCCTAACCCTCTCAGTTAGGTCATAGAAAGCTTTATTGAATGCTTCCTCTTCTGAAATACCTTCAGTCTCTCCTACACCTGACATGATAGCTATGGATTCAAGCTCAGCATCTGGTGCAACTTGTACTTCTTCAATCGACTCAAATTCTGGTGCAACTTGTACCTTTTCAATCTCAGTTAGAGATAAAAATTGAGGTACTTCAAGTGTAGCTGGGAGTGAAACTTTGGGTGGATATGGTGCTCTTGTGGCTTTCCTTCTTTTGGTCCTAGCCTCAAGACTAGCAACCAAAAGTTTCCCTTCTCCTCTCTACAAATTCAACCTTGTAAGCATCACAAATTTGCAACCATTAAAACCCTACTTGTATAAAACTCAAGAAAATAAGCTTTGCTATGATACCATCTTGATCTGAATTTGAATGTTAGTCTTGCTATGCTAATTTCATCTTCAGATTTATATTAGAAATGTTGATCTTTGCTTCATGTAAATGGGTTTATTGAAGTGTTTATGATTGTTTAAAAAGTAAATGTATGGAGATTATGTTGAATTCTTGAACATAAAAACATTAAAACATAATGTTGAACAACAACAAAAAAATATACAAAAAACCGTCACAATTGATCCATTAACACAACATTTTGATGAAGGAGTTCACCCCTCCTGGGCTACACCTCCTTGGTCCAGCTTCCATGGATTGGGCCTATGTATTAGCTCAAATGTGAAAAAAATGTTGTTTACATTCACCTACTGCTCCTGAAACCTACTCCAATGTGTTCAGAACATCAAAATCTTCTAGGATAGACTCTTCATGAGCCAAAATTGGTCGACATTTGCTCCAGTTATGCTTCATTCAATATTTCCGTAGAATCATCCTCCAAAAATAGAGAGAACTCAAGTTAATGCAGCTAAAATTGGGATTCCGCTGAAACTAGAAGACTCCATAAAAGCCGTCGCTATATTAAATCCGGATTAATTAAAAGTTAAGCATAAAATTAATGTGGATAAGCCTTGTGTTTAACTGTGCATAAGCATGTTTACAATAAAGGAAGGTTTAAGACTTAACCCCGAGATTATGATAATTAATCCAGGTTTATTTTGTTAATCTCGCACTTTAATTGTTAACCCTCCATCGAACAGTTGTCTGCTCCGCCAGTGGTTAGGTGAATAGGTCATATGGGAAGGGGGCTTCCCCCCTCAAAACCCCACTGGTGCAATTGCAAGAGTTGAAATATATGTTGAACCCCATACATTATAAGAACTTATGTAGTGACTCGGTGGTAAGTCGGTCGACTTGCGCGGGGGAGGTCGTAGGGTCAACCCCAACCTTCGCCCATCCATTGAATAGTTTTTCTCCGAAATTTTTGTGCCACTTTGCCATATAGTTTGAAACTTTGGTATATATGCAGACTTTAATATATAACATGTTAACGAACCTTTGACATTCAGAGTGTAAACCATAATTTCCAACGCTGAAATTCGACCATATAATTTCAATTCAAACTTTGGATAAGGTCCATCAGATGGGGCACATGGTGGCCCCTGGCTGCACCACGTGTCTGCCTCTATTTGAACCATTCCAACTATAAAAAAAAAATTCTCGTTCAACCTTAGGAGAAAATAGAAAAAAAATTCACCTTCAAAACTAGCTAGTGAATCCTGCAATGACACTTGTCACAGTGTCATTGGGAAAAAATGAAGAATATTCGAAAAAGGTACCTTTTATGCTGAGTGGATTTCCATGTCATCATTCTATCGTGTTCTGCAAATTTTTTAGTTGTCTAGGAAAATGAACAACATATCATAACTTCCTCATACAAAGTCGGTTTTTGATGAATGAAATTGCATCGGATTCATGGCGACGAGCTCTTCGTTCTCATTCTGGTTTGGAGAATTTCTAAGAAATTTCATTTTTGAGCTTAACACTGATCCTTTGATCATTCCATAGGCCCCATTAGTCCTTAGTTGATCCAAAGTGGTCCCTGTCTTAGTAATTCTGAAAAACTCTAAAGAATTACTGCATTGGCTTTTGCTTGTTTCTCCTATGTCTTCATGATTATGTCGTTATTTGCTTTGCAACTCCTTATTGATTCCTTAAAACTCCTCAATGTGTCTACTAAGTCAGAAAAGTGCCCAACACCACGTTGCTCATCTGATTCATAGGGAGAATCTCTGTAGTATACCATCTTACTAGTCATATTTGATTTGTTTTTCCTGCAAGTTATATTATGTAAGCTAAACCAAATCATAAACAAACCTGGGTACCTTAGTATAGTTCGGGGAGGATATCTCGTCTGAAATACCGACCAAATTAGCACAATACACACACACACACACACACACACACACACACACATATATAATCATATCAACATATAAGCATATTTTCATCCATTATCCAGTTATCAATGCATGAATATGTTGATCACATGCCATGACTTCATGCATAATGACCATCATCTAGTCAATGTATGCATAAAAACATATAAAGATTGACACACATAACCAATGCATGACTGACATACACTCAAAACAAATACATTCATCAATGACACCATCAACTTTCAAATAGAAACACCACTGCAATCATGACCAACACCATGCATACACAAAAAGCACATAGACCACAAGCACAATAACCTACATGCAACTGACATGTACATGCTACAACACATTCATCCAAGGAGAATGTAAACTAGACATCTCCCAAGTAGAACATAACCAAGCTCTAATACCACTCTGTAACACCCTCCTCCCACATCTACCCAAGTAATCGACCAATCGGGGTTAACATGTCACGAAGAGTTACTATGATATTATTCAAATCCTAATGCATTAGTTACGAAAGTGGAACCGATGGAAACACAACCAACCTGACCTTCCACATGTGCAATAGAATCCCTAGGAGCCATCCAACCCTTCCAGGTGACTAGTCCCTGAGACAAACTGAAATTTTATTGCATTAAATCCTCAGTCACTCCCATGAAATGGGCATGGATGCAACTAGGACCCTAGACCAGTCGCTCCCACATAAAGGACATGTTTGCGACTGGGGAATTGTATAGGTAGTTATGTGCCAGCGACTCCGGATTTTGTGCCACTTATTCAGGGCCAGGACTCAGGCCCCTACTTGAAACCCCATGAAACTTAAAGGAATGATAAATAACACATAAAAAATATGCTAATGCAAAAAATTGACTAATGCATTGATTGGACCCCTACTAGCCATGACAGGAATTTCGCCAAACATGTCACACATATGCAGACTACAAGCCATAACAACATCTCTGAGCATAGGGGTATCACACTTAGCTAAGAATCACTAAGAAGCATTGCCTCATTACAATAACTGCATTACCATCTATTAAGCCATATATTCATTTTAAATTCATTGATTAATCAAAACATGATGAAAGCCATACATCATTCTTGTCATATAACTCACTCATAACCAACATATAACCAACATAAATATCAAGGATATAACAACCATATAAACCACATATAAAAAAGTATATTTACCCATAAAATAACAAGGAAATATATATTTTATTGATGATTGCATAGGTCGACCAGGTATGGGATTTCCATGAACCACCCGACCATAGAGAGGGTTGAACGAAATTTCTCTTTCAACCAATCATCCATTTGCCATATTCCAAGTATGAATGTGGGATATCATAAAACAACTCAATCAAAACCAAACCAGGGCTTCCATAGGCCAAACCACCTCAAACCTCAACCAATTATTCCACATCACGGTTGGACATCACTCACCATCACTAGATTGGTCTCTACCCAGCTGTCCAGGGCTCCTGAGCGTTTGTTCCAACCAGGGCTTCTAGGGATAGTAACTCAACCCACAACTATTGTCGGGCTTCTAGATAATTTGTCCAACCAGGGCTTTCAGGGCTAGTAACTCAACCTACCAATGGATTCTGAAGCGTTTTTCCAACCATGGTTTCCCGGACTAGTAACTCAACCAAAGTTTTTGCAGGGCTTCTAGAGCGTTTTTCCAACCAAGGCTTCTAGGAACTAATTACTCAACCCAAAACCATAGGCATATGAAAACCAACCAGAAAACAAAAGTAAAACCCACAACACCATGGCTATCTAGGAAATTAAAAGGCTAGGAAAAACCTCTATCAATCTAGGCAATCCTCCATGCCAATAACATATCACAACCAAGAAACAACATGCATGTGCCATGCATGCCAAAACTAGTAAGGAATTCATACATGAAACTTGGTACCTGCTAGAAAAACCCATTGTAGTTGTTGATCCCAATGTCCTCTTGCACTTTTTTGCTTTTCCTTTGCCTTCTTGATCCAAATCCCAAGTATGCTAGAATCCTCCAAGAGTGCTCCAAGAAAACTCTAAGTGTCCAAGGGTATGAGAGAGAGAGAATAGAATGAGAGCTCTAAAACCGAACGAAAAAATTATGTAAACTCATCCTCAAAAGCCTTTTTATTAATGAGGCCTCTAATTTCTTTAATTTTACATTATTTTCCTTCATTTTCCTCCTCACATGCAACCTGTGACCTTTCACCTTCCTTTTCTCGTATTTTCCATTATTTTCATAAATAAATTCCAATAAATGTCACTTTTCCTTTCAAAAGCCTTTGCCATTATCTTTGTCAATTTCCATAGCCGGGTAAAAATGCGAAGATGGGTAACACTTTTGTGAGAATCAGGGGTAGAATTTTTTTTTCCTCAATAGTTCGACCGAATATTCGTCAAAGTTCAGTTGAACTATTCAAGAGTTCAACCGAACTTTTGAAATTAGTTCAGCCGAAATCATTCTGCCGTTTACATTGATGACGTACTGACAACAATGGAAAATAGATTTTTGGCCGGAGATTGAAAAATCGGCAGCAAAAGTTTGGACGAACTAATAGTTCGGCCGGACTTTTAAAATACTTCGGCCGAATTATTATTTTATAAATATATCGCCCACAAATTGTTGCAGGTAACTTGTTCACATCTGTCTCGCTTGACGAGGTCTTGTTCATTGATTTTAGCTGATTTGGTGTCTTGTGAGATGAGGTCTTGTTCGTTGATTTTAGTTGATTTGGTGTTGCACCGCGACAAGGAGGGGAGTTTTGTTGATTTTTTCCTCGACACTGAGGTAAATTTTGTTAATTTTGTAATTATTTTTTGTTGGTTTTTTTTAATTTGATTTTAATTTGAATTTTTTTGTTTGCAGGAATTTGGTTGTCTTCCACGATGTCTTAAGTGTCTTCAGGAATCGCCCGGGTTCGTCTGCAAATTTCTGCTACTTTACAGGTATGTATCATGAATTTCTTTCCACCTTTTGCATTGAAAATTCATTCTAATTAAAGAAATCTCCACCGGCAAGAAAATTCATCCCATTCAAGAAATCTCCACCGACAAGCCATACACACTTGTTTTTTTTTTTAGTTAATTAATTTGTAATAAAGATTAAATATTTTATCTAGAACTAATTTTCATAATCCTGTGGGATGTATACGCTTTATGTATGCTTTATATCCACATTTAGTCCGTATTCTTTGAGCTTTCTATTATGTTTGTCCCTTTCTATTCACCATATTCTGTTCGCATTCAGTTCACCTTTATCTAGATATGCATTTGCTCGACCATGACCCATTCAGTTAGTTAGCCTAGAAAAGACAAAGTGGATGTCATGATCTCCAACTATTTTGCAAAGAATAAATATTCCACCTTTTTATGATCTTTTCATGAAATTAAGCCTTTGCAAAAAAGATAATATTTCTTATCATATCAGAAATTCCTTCAAAAAAGATAATGTTTCTTATCATATCATAATTTCATGAGTTGATCATCCCTAGAAAAGACAGAGTGGCTGTCATGATCTCTGACTATTTTGCACATAATAAATATTCCACCTTTTCATGATTTTTTCATGAATTTAAGCCTCTGCATTAAAAGGTAATATTTCTTATCATATCATAAATTCCTTAAAAAATGATAATATTTCTTATCATATCAGAATTTCATGAGTTGATCATCCCTAGAAAAGACAAAGTGGTTGTCATGATCTCTGGCTGTTTTGCGCAGAATAAATATTCCACCTTTTCATGATATTTTCATGAATTTAAGCCTCTGAAAAAAAGATACTATTTCTTATCATATCATAACTTCCTTCAAAAATGATAATATTTCTTATCATATCAGAATTTCATGGGTTGATCATCCCTAAAAAAGACAGAGTGGCTGTTATGATCTCCGACTGTTTTGCACAAAATAAATATTCCACCTTTTCATGATCTTTTCATGAATTGACGCCTCTACAAAAAAGATAATATTTCTTATCATATCATAAATTCCTTAAAAAAAGATAATATTTCTTATCATATTAGAATTTCATGAGTTTATCATCCCTAGAAAAGACAGAGTGGCTGTCATGATCTCTGACTGTTTTGCACATAATAAATATTCCACCTTTTCATGATCTTTTCATGAATTTAAGCCTCTGCAAAAAAGATAATATTTCTTATCATATCAGAACTTCCTTCAAAAAATATAATATTTCTTATCATATCAGAATTTCATGAGTTGTGATCATCCCTAGAAAAGACAGAGCAGCTGTCATGATCTCCAATTGTTTTGCACAGAATAAATATTCCACCTTTTCATGATCTTTTCATGAATTTAAGCATCTATAAAAAAATATAATATTTCTTATCATATCAAAACTTCCTTCAAAAAAGATAATATTTCTTATCATATCAGAATTTAAGCCTCTACAAAAAATATAATATTTCTTGAACTTCCTTCATGATATCTATGGTTTCTCACCTTTGTTCAATATTGAGTAAAAGGTCATGGTCTTACCTTAATTTCTATTCTAATTCCCTTTCCTAACTTTGATTTTACTTTTGACCTTTGAGATAAACCCAATAATTAAATATGATAGTCATCCCTTCTAGGGAACATAGTATGGGTTTCTTAGTAGTTTCCAACCCTTATGATGATGTGAGGTGGTGTTTCAAACATGGGAGTAACTTGTGTTTGCATGTGATGCTCACGGGCCATGGTTTATTTTGTGGGTTATAGACGGTTTAGTTCTACCTCCTAAGATAAACTTTCTAAAAAACTTCCCTTTATTCCTTAAAGTCAAAATAGATTTATACTAAGGATTACTCTTTATACGTATTTCTACCATATAAATTCTAACAACAATTAATCACATATGTGTTAAAGTAGAATATGAAATAAGCCCTTTTTACACTTGGCTTGGCTCTTAGGTACATAGATGGATGGGTTTGGGAATGTGGTTCACATGAAAAGTAATAGGGATGGATTTATAAGATCAGGACTCAAACAATGAGAGAGAGAAAAAACCTTTTATATTCAATGCAAAACACATGAATTAACATATAATTGTTATATTTTTCCCTTCTTTCCAACTTAGTCCATCCTTCTAGAAAAATATCTTTTAAAGAAGCAGATATATCCATAGTGATCCACTGATATTTGTTCACAAACAACTATTCCATTTTGGACTTATATATTTGAAAACTATGCTCATTGAATTTATGCATCTATATCTTTAAACTACTCAACTATTTTATTACACCATAGGAATTATTTCGATATATCTCCCATTTTAATGGGGTCTATCACATTTCGAGAAAAAACACATTAGCCATAAAAGTTTCCCATTGAAACCAAAAGTGATTTGATACAAAACATAAGTTTTAACCTTATATAGTTAATTGTTTCAAATAGATTCTTAATAGAATGAAAAATTTTCAATGTAAAACACATGCATTAACATATAATTGTGATATTTTCCCTTCTTTCCAACTTAGTGGACATCCTTCTAGAAAAAATCCTTTTAATGAAGCAGATATGTCCATAGTGATCCACTGATATTTGGTCACAAACAACTATATTCCTTTTTGGACTTTTATATCTCAAAACTATGCTCATTGAATTTATGCATCTATTACACTTGAAACTAATTTATTACACCATAGGAATCATTTCAATATATCTCCCATTTTAATGGGGTGTATCACATTTCGAGAAAAACACATTAGCCATAAAAGTTTCCCATTGAAACCAAAAGTGATTTGATACAAAACATAGGTTTTAACCTTATATAGTTAATTGTTTCAAATAGATTTTTAATAAATTAAAAAATATTCAATGTAAAACACATGCAAACATTAACATATAATTGTGATTTTTTCCATTTTTTCCAACTTAGTGGACATCCTTCTAGAAAAATCCCTTTTAATGAAGAATATATATCCATAGTGATCCACTGATATTTTTTCACAAACAACTCTTCCATTTTGGACTTTTATATCTCAAAAATATACTCATCGAATTTATGCATCTTTATTTTTAAACTACTTCAAACTATTTTATTACACCATAGCAATCATTTCAATATATCTCCCATTTTAATCAAGTGTATCACATTTCGAGAAAAAAACATTAGCCATAAAAGTTTCCCATTGAAACCAAAAGTGATTTGATACAAAGCATAGGTTTTTAACCTTATATAGTTTAATTGTTTCAAATAGATTTTTAATAAAATGAAAAATATTCAATCTAAAACACATAGTATTTAGAAACAAAAAGTAATTTGATACAAAACATAGGTTTTAACCTTATATAGTTAATTGTTTTGAAAACAGATTCTTAATAAAATGCAAAATATTCAATGTAAAACACATGCACATTAACATATAATTGTGATCTGTTCCCTTCTTTCCAACTAGTCCATCCTTCTAGAAATATCCCTTTTAATGAAGCAAATATCCATAGTGATCCACTGATATTTTCTCACCAACAACTATTCCATTTTAGACTTATATATCTCAAAAATATGCTCATTGAATTTATGCATCTACATCTTTAAACTACTTGAAACTATTTTATTTCACCATAGGAATCATTTCGATATGTCTCCCATTTTAATGGGGTGTATCACATGTCAAGAAAAAACACATCAGCCATAAAAGATTCCCATTGAAACCAAAAGTGACTTGATACAAAACCTAGGTTTTAACCTTATATAGGTAATTATTTCAAATAGATTCTTAATTTAAAATGAAAAATATTCAATGTAAATCACATGCATTAACATATAATTGTGATACTTTCCCTTCTTCCAAACTTAGTGGACATCATTTTAGAAAGATCCCTTTTAATGAAGCAGATATATCCATAGTGATCCACTAATATTTGTTCACAAACAACTCTTCCATTTTGGACTTGTATACTTGAAACTATTTTATTACACCATAGGAATCATTTCGATATATCTCCCATTTTAATAGGGTGTATCACATTTCGAGAAAAACACATTAGCCATAAAAGTTTCCCATTGAAACCAAAAATGATTTGATACAAAACATAGGTTTTAACCTTATATAGGTAATTGTTTCAAATAGATTCTTAATTTAAAATGAAAAATATTCAATGTAAAGCACATGCATTAACATATAATTGTGATACTTTCCCTTCTTCCAAACTTAGTGGACATCCTTTTAGGAAAATCCCTTTTAATGAAGCATATATATCCATAGTGATCCACTGATATTTGTTCACAAACAATTATTCCATTTTGGACTTTTATATCTCAAAACTATGTTCATTGAATTTATGCATCTATATTTTTAAACTACTTGAAACTATTTTATTACACCATAGGAATCATTTTGATATATCTCCCATTTTAATGGGGTGTATCACATTTCAAGAAAAACACATTAGCCATAAAAGTTTCCCATTGAAACCAAAAGTAATTTGATACAAAACATAGGTTTTAACCTTATATAGTTAATCGTTTCAAATAGATTTTTAATAAAATGAAAAATATTCAATGTAAAACACATGCACATTAACATATAATTGTGATACTTTCCCTTCTTTCCAACTTAGTGGACATCATTCTAGAAAAATCCCTTTTAATGAAGCAGATATATATCCATAGTGGCATTGATATTTGTTCACAAACAACTATTCCATTTTGGACTTTTATATCTCAAAACTATGCTCATTGAATTTATGCATCTATATTTTATTACAACATAGGAATCATTTCGATATATCTCCCATTTTAATGGGGTGTATCACATTTCGAGAAAAACACATTAGCCATAAAAGTTTCCCATTGAAACCAAAAGTGATTTGATACAAAACATAGGTTTTAACCTTATATAAGTAATTGTTTCAAATAGATTCTTAATTTAAAATGAAAAATATTCAATGTAAAACACATGCATTAATATATAATTGTGATACTTTCCATTTTTTTAAACTTAGTGGACATCCTTTTAGAAAAATCCATTTTAATGAAGCAGATATATCCATAGTGATCCACTGATATTTTTTCACAAACAACTATTCCATTTTGGACTTTTATATCTCAAAACTATGCTCATTGAATTTATGCATCTATATTTTTAAACTACTTGAAACTATTTTATTACACCATAGGAATCATTTTGATATATCTCCCATTTTAATGGGATGTATCGCATTTCTAGAAAAACACATTAGCCATAAAAGTTTCCCATTGAAACCAAAAGTAATTTGATACAAAACATAGGTTTTAAACTTATATAGTTAATCATTTCAAATATATTTTTAATAAAATGAAAAATGTTCAATGTAAAACGCATGCACATTAACATATAATTGTGATACTTTCCCTTGTTTCCAACTTAGTGGGCATACTTCTAGAAAAATCCCTTTTAATGAAGAAGATATATCCATAGTGATCCACTGATATTTGTTCACAAACAACTATTCCATTCTGGGATTTTATATCTCAAAACTATGCTCATTGAATTTATACAACTATGTTTTTAAACTAATTGAAACTATTTTATTACACCATAGGAATCATTTCGATATATCTCTCATTTTAATGGGGTGTATCACATTTCAAGAAAAACACATTAGCCATAAAAGTTTCCCATTGAAACCAAAAGTAATTTGATACAAAACATAGGTTTTAACCTTATATAGGTAATTGTTTCAAATTATAGATTCTTAATTTAAAATGAAAAATATTCAATGTAAAACACATGCATTCTTATACACCCTATGTCTACGTAAAGTAGTGTGAGTGATTCCATGGGTCCTCTACACCCTTCATAGGGTATAAATGGGACAGGTAGTGTTAACTTCCACAAGTTCTATAGGTAGAGTCTGTAAAGGGCCAGGTAGCCTCTGGATCTCATCTTTTCTCAAAGGTGACATATCCAGTAAATGCCCCTACAGTAAATCTCTGTAACAGATCTAAATAGAATTTCTTCATTTTAATATCCATAAACCTCAACCACTTTAAGGAAAACTTTGTACATGTGTCATTTCTCCCATAAATTATTTGGCAATGTTTTCTAAAGCATGTACATGTCATGTTGGCTTTCTCCCATTAACTTTCAAGCATGTTTTTTGTAAGTGCATAAGATAATTTTACAAAGCATGTAAATGTCATTTCTCTCAAGCTTTAAGGCCTAAAAATTGAACCTAAAGTGGCTAAACTCTCATAGAATTTTGAACTTCCATAGGATTTTAGTCTGTCTGTTGAGTGTTAACTTCTATAAGTTCTAAAGGCAGAGTCTGTAGAGGGCCAGGTAGCCGTTGGATCTCATCTTTTCTCAAAGGTGACATATCCAGTAAATGCCCCTACAGTCAATCTCTGTAACAAATCTAAATAGAAGTTCTTCATTTTAATATCCATAAACCTCAACCACTTTAAGACAAACTATGTACATGCGTCATTTCTCCCATAAATTCTTAGGCAAAGTTTTTAAAGCATGTACATGTCATGTTGGCTTTCTCCCATTAACTTTAAAGCATGTTTTTTGTAAGTGAATAAAATAATTCTGTAAAGCATGTAAATTTCATTTCTCTCAAGCTTTAACGCCTAAAAATTGAACCTAAAGTGGCTGAACTCTCATATAATTTTGAACTTCCATAGGATTTTAGTCTGTCTGTTGAGTGTTAACTTCTACAAGTTCGAAAGGCATAGTCTGTAAAGGGCTAGGTAGCATCTCATCTTTTCTCAAAGGTGACATATCCAGTAAATACCCCTACAGTAAATCTATGTAATAGATCTAAATAGAAGTTCTTCATTTTAATATCCATAAACCTCAACCACTTTAAGGAAAACTGTGTACATGTGTCATTTCTCCCATAAATTCTTAAGCAAAGTTTTTAAAGCATGTACATGTCATGTTGGATTTCTCCCATTAACTTTAAAGCATGTTTTTTGTAAGTGGATAAAATAATTATGCAAAGCATGTAAATGTGATTTCTCTCAAGCTTTAAGGCTTAAAAATTGAACCTAAAGTGGCTGAACTCTCATAGAATTTTGAACTTCCATAGGATTTTAGTCTGTCTGTTGAGTGTTAACTTCTATAAGTTCTAAAGGTAGAGTCTGTAAAGGGCCACGTAGCCTCTGGATCTCATCTTTTCTCAAAGGTGACATATCTAATAAATGCCCCTACAATCAATCTCTGTAATAGATCTAAATATAAGTTCTTCAATTTGATATCCATAAACCTCAACCACTTTAAGGAAAACTGTGTACATGTGTCATTTCTACCATAAATTCTTAGGCAAAATTTTTAAAGCATGTACATGTAATGTTCGCTTTCTCCCATTAAATTTAAAGCATGTTTTTTGTAAGTGCATAAAATAATTTTGCAAAGCATGTAAATGTCGTTTCTCTCAAGCTTTAAGGCCTAAAAATTGAACCTAAAGTGGCTGAACTCTCATAGAATTTTGAACTTCCATAGGATTTTAGTCTGTCTGTTGAGTGTTAACTTCTACAAGTTCTAAAGGTAGAGTCTGTAAAGGACCAGGTGGCCTCTGGATCTCATCTTTTCTCAAAGGTGACATATCCAGTAAATGCCCCTACAGTCAATCTCGATAATAGATCTAAATATCTCTGTAACAGATCTAAATATAAGTTTTTCATTTTCATATCCATAAACCACTACCAATCTAAGGCATTTATCCCATGCATTTAATGATCATGTGTCATTTCTCCCATGCATTTGCAATAAATGTCAATTTAATATATATTTTTATTGAATTTGTTTTTTTTTTCAGGGATAAGAAAACCATTAAAGATGGTTGAAAAATGGAAATTATGCATAGAAGTTTCTTGTTATCGCAATCAAGGGAAAGCAGTGATTACATATGTGCTTTCCAATATTGCGACTAGTAGAGTCATCCAAAGGAAAATGAATATACTGGGAAGAACAAAAAACAACGAGGCATATTATATTGGATTGATAGAAGGCTTGGGAACAACTATGGAGTATGGATCAAATGGAATTGTAGTTTTCACCAATTCTGAACTTGTGTGCAACCAGATGAATGGCGTGTACCAAGTTAAGAATGAGAGGCTAAAAGAACTGTATGGAATAACAAACAATATTGTTAGCCAATTTCAATTTTTTAGTAAAAGACATTGTACAAATGTGAATAAGATGTCTGCTGATCTATTGCGTGGGGCAATGCCAATTCAGGATTCATCTATCAAAGATGAATTCATAGATGAATTAGAATTATATAGGGCAATGACAATGCAAGATTCATCTCTCAAAGATGAATTAGTTTGAGATGCTCTTTTTCAAAAAATCAAGATTCATCTCTCAAAGATGAATTAGTTTTGAGATGATCTTCTTCAAAAATTCAAGATTTATCTCTCAAAGATGAATTAGTGTTGAGACGCTCTCCTTCAAAATTTATTGATGGACATTGTAACATATCTTGGATATGTGTGTGTTTTGTACTTATAAATGTGTCTTTCTTAATGACCATGTGTTTTTTTCAATTATATACCAAGTGTGCTCCTACCGCACCATGTAAAGTGCAACTTGGCGAACTTCACATTTGCAACAAGTGGTGAACTTCACATTTTTATAAAATTAAAATGCGGGGACTTCAACAAATTTTTGTTTAAATGGAGTTTGTTTAAATGAAGTTTCACTTATTTTTTAATGACAATGTATTTTTTTAAATTTTATAACAAGTGTGCTCCCACCATGTGAAGCGCAATTTGGTGAACTTATCATTTTTATAATTTTTTTTGCTTAAATTGAGTTTCACACATCAATTAGCGTTTTTAAAGTTGTGTTTTACATAATTTGTGTACACTAAATTAAATTAATTTTCTGAAATTTTTTTGAATTTTTTTTAAATTAGTCATTTAAAAAAATAATTGTAAATGTCCACCATAGATATATATATCATGGAGCATGAATTACAAAGTTCAACAGAATCTCATATATTTACGAGAGGGGGGGATCATGGATCGAGGGATGTTCATGGTATTCAAATATAATCTTAAATCTCCATACATGTGTGTACATATGGAATTTATTTTTTATCAACTTTGTGATTTAAATGAGTTGTTAATAAGTTTCATTTTTTATTGTTTAGGAGCTAAGAGGAGAAGGGTCTCTACTCCATCCATGGAGCATGCCCATAGTTCACCCAGTCATGGTATGGTTCATGCAATTTAATCAATGAATATGTACGCGTATTTATATGTATGAATGAATTTTTCAATTGATTATAAATTCGTATTTGTTTATGAAGCTTCTCTCTCGTCTCGAGAGGTTGGTGGTGGTTCAAATCCCCTTAGAGGGCCATCAATAAGTGCTAGTAGGTTGCATGAAGGTGGTGATATTTACTCCCCCAGAGGCCAATCAACGGCTGGTGGTGTTGGTTCTCAGCAGGGTAGTTCTGGTTCTCAACAGTTTCAGGGTGGGCAAGATGCTAGCTAACCACATTGAGGTTGCCATCAATTTGATTTTTTTTTTCATTCAATTTGTAAAAAATTGTTTACATGTGTTTTTTCTAATATACAAAATTTTATATATTGATGCAGAGGCTGAAAATGCTTCGAATGTTGGTCGAAAAAGACCTAGGGCTGAACGCTTCATTCAAGAAGAAGGTTTTCCACCCACCACGACATATTCATCCGACATTTCCGATATATCGTGGGAAAGAAACATGCATCAATGCACCTTAGAAAGGTGTCAAAATATTCATGTAAAATTGAAGAGAGATCTCGTTTCTTTGACTCTACCTGCTGAGAGTCGAAAAAGGTTGGAAATAGTTACACATTCTTTAGGCAAACTAGTAGATGTGTACCAAAATCTTGGGCCAACCATGGATACTTTTGCGGATGTCATGAGAAAAATAAAGGAAATAGTGATGGGACCCGATAAATGGGAGGTTGTTAAAGAAAGAGTTACAACAACAATGGAAAATTCTATGTTTAATTTTAAAGAAGGGCTGAAAAGAAAGATGCTGAAGGTGAAATATTTCAAGCACCCTGATATAGCTCACTATTTGCATGATAGACACCTTGCGGCTTATGGAAGACTCCCATGGAACGATGAGGTTCCACTTTATTTTGAAAAATTATTTTATGCAGAATTCTTTTTGGAAATGAAACCCAATTACAATGACCTTCCCTCTGAATTTTTGGTCTTGGGAAAGGTCGATTGTGTGACCGTAAGGGCGCTAGGCGTGATGCTGAGTTGCCTCGTCATGAGCCACCTTTGGTAAGTCGATCTATTTGTGTCGAAACTTTGTAGTCAAAGATGGAAGCCACTTCTCAAATTAGTTAAGAAGCAAGCGATGCCATCATCAACAATGTTCACAGTGGATTGGGTGGAGTTGATGTTTGTCTGAATCGACAAAGAGAACGTGAGAATGTATGCACCAATTTTGTGTATTATATAGATGAAGAGATTGACAACATGAGTGTTGAAGATCTCAAAACATATCCAAAGAATTTTCGCAGTGGTTGGCATGACCTAACTGTTCGTAAGGAAGAGGGCATGGAAACAATATGTGTTACTGGTTATGATTCAACTATTTTAACACATACATACAATTTGTAATAAATACATATATATACATGCATTTATTTTTATGTACATTAATCTAACAAAAATGTATTATTATATGTTAACACCATTTCCAGTTGTCATGCTTGATAAAGAAAATGTTAATATCACGTTCAGAGCCACAGGTTCAAATAATCAAGATGGGTCTCACCATCAAGATATGTTGGTAAATGTTAGTGTTTTTTAAACTCTATATTTTTAAAATAAATAATTGTGCACACATGTATATATAATAAAATGTTTTAACAGATTCCGATTCCGTTCGATGTTTTTGTGATGGCAGTACCTTCTTCTTCCTTGTGAGATGTACCTTCTACTTCCTTAGGAGACATGTCAGGTTCATAACAAGTATGGACAATTTTTCACTTTTAAAATTTATATGTTTTTAAGTTATATATATTCCACCTCAAAATGTTCCGTTAAAAAATGAGATATATCTATAACTTGAGTTATTTTAAATTTTTTGAATTTTAGGTTTTTGGAGATTTTCTTTTGGAGCCTCTCTTAGGAGATGTGTCAAATCCACCTGCAGAAGTGTTAAATTATTCACTTTTAAATATATATGTTTTTAATTTATATTTTATAAATTGAAGTTTAAAAGTTTTATTATAAATTGGGATCTTGATCTTTAGTTATTTTATACTTATATTATTTTTTATTTTTTTTTAGATTTCTATAGAGGATTTATTTTCTCCACGGACTCTAGCAATGAAGATAGGAACATCCACAGCATTTCAACTATTTGAAAAAGTTGTCTATTTATTTATTTTTAATATTATTGAAAATAAGTTTATATATATATGCATTTTCATTTGAAAATTTTTAATATATATATATATATAATTGTACATGTATATTGTACAGTTTACTGTTGGAGATGTTACCATGGAGGAAGTTGTAGCTGATGAGCAACAAATGGAGAGGGAACCTCATGAGGTATTATATGATTTGATTTTTTTTTTTACATGAAAATCTATATATTCTCACTCAATTTTAAAAAATCAAATTTAATGTTTGTATGCGCATTGTGTAGAAGTTCCCCATGCTTCGCAGGATAGCTCACGGATTGAGACTTTGATGGGAAAGACACTACATCCATTTGTATTTGATGGATGATTTCTAGTCTTAAATTTACTTTTTTATATATTATCTAGATGCAGTCATATATATAACTTGATACTTGATACTTGTGAGGTCTAAAAATTTTGGACATATTTTATGTGAACTACATTTGGTACATGTGAATGTGATATATAATGTTTTTAGAACTTAAGTTTTGTATGGTTGAAGTACATTTGGCATGTGAAGCAATGTTGTGTTATAATTTGTTTGGTTTTTAAAACTTAAGTTTTCGATAGTTGAACTACTAGTAATGTTGTGATCTATAAATTAATGTTTTGCTTTTGAACTACACTTGGCATGTGAAGTAATGTTGTGTTATAATTTTTTTTGTTTTTAAAACTTAAGTTTTTGATGGTTGAAGTATAGTTGGCATGACATGTGAAGTAATGTTGTGAAGTACAATAAATAAATAAATAAATAAATAAATAAATATATATATATATATATAAACAATCATAAGATTCTAGGTCTTGTTAGATTTGTTGAAAACAATCATAAATTTTTAAAAATGCAATCTATAATGTATATATATCCAGTATTTTTCATCAATGCACATGTATAGAAAAACTACTTTTAGTTAATTCCATTCTAGAACATATATATCCAGTACGTGCAACATTTTTCATCAATGCACATAGAAAAGCTATTTGAATAGTTAATTTCTTTCTAGAACATATATATCCTGTACTTCAACATTTTTCATCAATATCAATAGAATTAAGCTACTTTTCATTAATGGCTATAGAATTTAGCTACTTTCAGTTAATTGCATTCTAGAACACACACACACACACACATATATCCAATACGTGCAACATTTTTCATCAATGCACATAGAAAATCTACTTTCAGTTAATTGCCTAGAACATATCCGACCATTGGACAGACAATTTTTGTACTAAATTTTCTATCAGGAATAGAGATGTGGGTCAAATCCCACCAAAAGTCAGAGAAGTGCTTCGATTCTCTTGTCTGAAAGGAATCTTCGTACAAAACTATATTGTGGATGATTTATTTACGTTCCATACTTTTTACTAGGAAATCCCATGAGAAAACTGGTCACATTCAGTCTGTGTATATATCCAGTACGTGCAACATTTTTCATCAATGCACATAGAAAAACTACTTTCAGTTAATTGCATTCTAGAACATACATATTCAGTACGTGAAACATTTTTCATCAATGCACATATAGTAAAACTACTTGAACAGTTAATTTCAGTCTAGAACATATATATATCCATTACATGCAACATTTTTCATCAAGGCATGTATAAAAAAGCTACTTTCAGTTGATCCTAGTGTGCATGTACCAAAACAATTTGTACATGTGCAAACACTTGCACAAATAACATACAAGGCAGCTCCATTTTTAGTTGAGTTCTGGAAGTTCTAAAACATAATCCAAAGAGAAGAATTTGTTGGGCAGTTCAATCAAAAAAATTCCAATGGAATGCCATCTTCAATGATCCATTCATGATCGGATTTTGACATTTTCCATTTCTTAATTTTCATTTTTTTCTTTGATTGAACCTCTATTAGCTTTATGTGTGCTGCACACACCAAGTGACTATATTGACAACTTATGACATTAGGTTCATAGTCTTCAAAGTAAAAAAAATCCCCACTTTTATTATTTTGTCTGAAAAAATAACCTTTCAGTATAATAGATCCTCTTTCATATGGAAACCCGTGATCATTATAGTTTTATAATAATTTCATTTTTTGTTTAGTGCAACGCATCAAATAATACTTCACATTTTCATCGTTGTCAGTAGGTGCAATTACAGCAAAAACATCTCCTGCACAATAAAACAAACTTAACAAAGTTATGTATTCAAATTTATTTCTAGATACTTATCATTTTGAAAGAAATTCAAATGTTACCTTCTCTAACAAGATCAGAAACTTGATCACCATCGGATGATATTGTAGTCTCCTCTAATTTCATTTCTTCAAACATTGCAATGGACATTTTTCCCTTTGTATTTAGCTCTATATGTTTCGAATCTTTTACATACATTTTTTTTCACAAACGTCTTTGGATTCTGTGTTGTTTATGCAAACATGACAAAAACAAGAATATTTTATTTTATCCAATGCAAACACATTTATGGACAACTTTGTTTTAATTAAATGCAATTTTCGAGTCACTTTTATTATTTCAACGTCATTTCCAATTGATCTATCTACTTCTTCAATCCCAATATGCCAAAAAAACCTTTATATGGAAAATTCAAAGAAGAATTTAAATATGATATCAAAATACAATCAAAGATAATCAAATTGTGATAAATGTACACTGTTTAAAATTAGATATCCAATAAAAATTAAATTGAATGTACCTTCTCACTTCCCTTGATCGGTTAGTCTCATGGCTTAGAGCAGCGATGCACCATTGAACAAATTCTTTAGCGTCCACAAGTTGGCTTGCAGAGAGGTTCATTTGATATCTTCGAAGTGCTCGTTTTATGCATGCCCCTGCACCGTCATGTTCTCCTTTCCATGACCAGTCTCAAAGAAATTCCAACAATGTTTAATGCAGGTTTTCTTATGAAGACAACATAACCAAAAGAATGATCATGCAGATTTGAATTGAACTGCGCATCCATCTGACCATATCCAATGTTCATTGAATGTTATTCCACGACTTTTCAAGGAGTCATAAATCTTTCCAAAACAGTGTTGTACAAAATATGTATCATGTGTACAACCATCACTGATATAAAAGTGATATTCTTTAATAACATGTCGATTTTCACTGGTGCTTTCTATATGATCAATGTTTTTTTCAGCATATCTATATAGAATATGGACGAGCATGGATACTTGGTCAGAATGATAGTATTCACTCTGAATTTCTTTTTATGGAACAAATGTGTAGTTTTCTACAAAATCAATTACTGAAAAAATGGTCCCTAGTGGAAAAAATTCACGGGATTTTTTGAATTACAAGTCTTTCCATCGAGCTCTATGGGAATGCTTGGTGTATTTATAAATTTCCGCCTCAAACTTTCTCAAAAAGTCTATCACAAAATTTTTTTCTTTTCGTAATTCAATTCTTTTAGCACTATTTTCACCTTGAATCGATGTATGGATATATTCATATCTCTTCCATTTCACTTTCTTGTTGGACAATGATTGATAATTTATATCAATACGATATTTGTTTTGAAATTTAGTCAAATTTCCACAATCATCGCATTTTTTACCACCAACACATTTCTTTTCGTAAAATAGTTCATCGCTTTGTCTTTCACATAGAATTTGAGATATGAAATCACGGATAGTGGAAGGAGGAGGTGAATCCTTCCAAAATATTCTACCAAAATTAAGGAATGTGTCATAATATAACTCAAATTTCACATGATAATGACAACAACAAGTGTCGTGTATGGTTATAGGTTTTATATACCATGGTTTTTGTTGGAAAAAAGCACTGATTAACACATGAATTTTACAATTCTCTTCTTTGAACTTGTTGAACAACTCTATTTGAGTGGTTTCCAAGAAATGTTTTTTCATGTTGTTCATGCTGATTTCATGCTATTCTTCTTCGCATCACATGCTTTGCAGTTGGCGAAACACGCAAATTGTTCTTCCAATATTCATATATTATTTTTTAACATTTTCTCCAAGTCTATCTTTGTATGGTTGTCTACAAATATCTCTCCAACAAGCGATTTCATCATTTACATCTATTTGCAACCAAAATTTCCGATGTTTGTGCAAAGTTTTTCGTGAGGTTCCTAATGCTTATGCCATAGATTTTACCAAGTGATTCTCTTTAGTACCTGATGAAACCACTGCCATATGTATTGCTCTATGTACAACTGAAACATTTTTCTGTCTAGATCTTCTAATTGAATTTATAACACTATTTATATTTTGTATCACATTTTCCTTCATTTTTTTATATTTGGTTAATTTTCGAATACCCAATAAAGTCGTAGCTTCTTTTAATTCCCTTAATGATAGGAGACCTTTTAACATTTGGGCTTGAACTGTCACATTTTCCTTTATGAAGTACGTATCAAAAATGTGGTTAACACGATATCGTATATAATGGTCAGCTCTTTTATCTCCATATGTGTGAGTGTCAACATTTTCTAACATCTCATCATCGACATTGATTTCATCTGTACATATTTGAATGAATAATACATAATAAGTTTACATATTCAATAAATAACTAAATTAATAAATATATGTATAATTTCAATAATACGTGCATGTGTTCAACACACACACACACACACACACACACACACATATATAAGTGTGTGTGTGTGTGTGTACATACCTTGTGATTCAATTTCTTCACTTAAATTTCTTTCAACATTTTCACCATCTTCAATCATTGGTTCAATATCTCTTTCACTTTCTCTTTCAAAATTTTGTATCTCATCATCAATGTTTTGAGGAATATCTCTCTCTATTTACATTGCAAAATATTTTTCAAATTAGTTCATCAAATAAAAATTAAGCTTCACATTTTACACTAGGAAAATTTTAAATATATCAAACTCATAATATTTACATTTACATACCTGCTTCAACTTCTAGTTGAGGTTGATTTTCCCCTTCAATATTTGAGAGTGCTTCTATCTTTCTTTTGCGAGATTGTCTCGTCTCTTCTCTACATTCCTCAGGGTCTCTTTTTCGATCATATTTTCTCGTAAAATTCCTTCGATTTCCCATGATAATAGAGTATGAAGTTCAAAAAATTTCCTTCAAAAATTTAGACAAAAACTCAATTAAAAAAAACATCACAAAAGATTTAATTTAAAAAAAAAACTCATTTTAAAAATTTTGCAAAAAATACATACTTCAATCCAAAACACTTACTTAAAAAAATCCGTGAAAAAAATGTCTTATAAAAATGAAACGAAGCTCAAAATATTTCCTTCCAAGTCCTACAAAAAAATTTCATTTAAAAAGTTAGACAAAAACTCATTTTAAAAAATCATTATAAAATATTTACTTCAACCCAAAACACGTACTCTAAAAAAATGTCACTTCAAAAAATGCCTCCAAAAAATGTCCATTGAAAATTAATTCCAACTTCTTAAAAAATTCCACTTTAAAAAATACTTCAAAAAAGCCTCTAAAAAAATTTCACTTTAAAAAATACTTCCAAAAAATTTCCTTTGAATATTAAGCCTAAAAAGAATCCTTTCGAAATCAAGCCCAAATCCATACCTTCAAAAACAATGAAAATTAAGCCCAACTCCATACTTTCAAAAAAAATGAAGTCCAAAAGACATCCAAAAAATGTATCACATACCTCCAAGAAATGTCCTTTGAATGTACCTCCAAGAAAAGTCCTTAAACCCATAAAAATCCTTTGCAAAAATGTTCTTTGAATGTACCTCCAAGAAAAGTCCTTAAAGCCAAAACAATTCTTTAAAAATCAGACCAAGACCTTTGTAAAATTAGACCAAATGTGCAAAAATATGTTAAAATAATGAATGATTTCACGACAATTTATATTGCCACGAAATGTTTTTTTGGAGGGGCTCCGTGGTATTTTTTAGCCGACGAAAAATTGGGTTAAAATTTCAGCCAAAATTTTATCCAAAATTCGGCCTAATTTTTATGTCGTTAGACTTGACGGGCCGTCGGCGCAAAAAACAATTCGACCGAACATTTTTTAGGAGTTCGGCCGAACTAACGTGTTAGCAATTACACAGAACCAAGCTCTAAATACATATCTTCAACTTTGGACTGATTAAACTCCATGAGACATTTTGAATTAACCGTCGGAACCAAGACAAGCATTTTCAGAATTGATTCTACTTTCAGGAAATATAACTTTTATGGAATTTCATAAATATTTACTACTTATAATTAATTTGTATGTCGCAGCAGTACAAACAATTAGAGGTCATTATGATTCAGTCAAATCCATAGTCTGTCTTCTAATCGGTAGTTTTTAGTTTTTTAGTTGATAACTTATATGCTAAGAAATTTCTTGCGTCGCGAAACATATTCAAAATATGCATTTTTTTCATATTGGACTAGTTCAAAAATTTCTAGTAATTATGATATGCATTCGTTGGCTTTGTAAATATGAAGAAACTGAAGTAGACACTGTCTAGATTGTTGTAACACATTTTGTTTCTCAAAAACACAAAGTTTCAAAGAATACAACATTTTGTATTAACATGACTTCTTATGAATCCTTTGATTGTTAAAAAACACACACTCAAAGAAACGCTAAGTTGACATATCAAATGTGTATAAAAAAATTCCAAAAAATAAGAAATAGAAAGCTAATAAAATTTCTGACAACTTTATTTTTATCGCAAAATCAAATTCTAAACACAAAAATTGTTTTAGCTTGTAGAAAGTTGAAGAACAAAAAAAAATGAAAGTTTTTTCTTAAAAAAGGGCAAAAAGTGCAACCCAACTTCACATTTTCACCCAGCCATAATAAACCATATGAACATCCACACTAGGATGTTTTTACCAACATTCAGCTTGGAATACATGTCTCATGACCAAGGTCTTATTTTACCTTTATTGAATTTTACATGGATTTTTTACCAGAATTGTTACAGTAGCACGTTTTTTTCCATGTAATGGCAAACATTTAGTTTCACTACTCATTTCTTCTTGTATACATTATACTATTCAAGGTTAGCACGTCCAAAACATATATTCATTTAAATTGTGCTATTAAAGGATCCGTCAATATCCATTAAATAGTTATATCTTTTTATCAAGTAAGAGAAGTTTTAGGGGAAGCATAATTTCAAGCATGCCATATGATTGTCTGCAAATTTTTCAGAGCATTGTTTCATCCTCAGCAAGGAAACATACTTCTGTGTGAGTGTCTGTAGAACATTAGTGCAATCTTCAGCCCTATGTTTAAACACACACTCACAGTTTCAAACTTGTACCATTCTTTATCTTCTAATTGAGTTTCAAACTTATATGGTCTTCCCCATAATGTCTATTTGTTGCATTTGAGAGCCTATTTCCTCCATTTTCACTGAAACCTTTAAAGAAATATATGGTGTGTTGGCTCTACAGTTGCAAACATACTACAAAGCATTTTCTGTACACATCTCAATGGAGTTTGCAATAGACTGTTATTGATAATTTTCCTGCACACATTTCAGTTTGCAATTGCAATTGACAGTTGAGCTGAGAATTTTTCAGTAACACATATCAATTTTCAATTGTAATAGGCAGTTGAAGGTTAAGATACACAATGATTTTTAATAATTGGAGATATGACAGATGGCAATTTTTAATAGGGTCTAGAAATACGACGAAGGTCCGAAGGGAACCCTCCCCTTAAAATAATGCCTTCGGCATAATCATGTGAAGGCATGTACATTATATAAATACAACCCCCCAAAAAAAACCTATAGACCACTCAAATTTTCTTCGTTTCGTTGTTGAAGCCTTCATAAATTGGAATTTTCTCTGTACTTAGTGCTGAAATTATATTAACAAGATCCTTCTATACTTTAGTGATCAAATTGTATTAACATGATCCTTATTTTTTTGTAGAGAACGTAAATTAATGTATAATGGCAATGTAAGGACATTAAATTAGTTCAAGATAATCATAGCTAGCGGGCATGACCCATGTAAGGTAAAAGGACCTTGAATTTATACACCGAAATAAATGATAGAAATACTCAAATGACACCAAATTGCATCACCTATGACCTAAATTTGACCTAACGAAGGTGTGGTATATATATATATTTTTTAGAGGAAAAAAAAAATGGATTTTATATTAAAAGCTTAAGATCTAGTACATACAGTCATAGTAAAACATAAACTCCTATATTTAGTTTCTCATCAACTCTGAGCTATGATAAAAAACTGACATAAATATTATAAGCCCACAAACATAGAGTGTTTATGTCACATGATAGATAAGTTCCAAACACACTATAGTAAAAATATCAAAAATAGAATACATGGGAGCTATCATATGTTATGGGAGATGGAGAAATCCATCCTCTCTCATGTTGTTTTCATCTATTTACGTGTACCTCATGACCCTAAAAAATCCACTGAGACCCTCTTTAGAGAATGAGTTTGCTACCATGTTAGATTCACAATAGATGTATTGTACAAAAATGACCTAAAGAGTCCCCATGACTTGTTTGATACGGTCAATCCATCCTGATAAATAAGAGGGGAGGATTGAAAGTTGTGTGTTTATTGATCCCATCAATGAGTGTTCTCAAATATCCATAGACATGTAAAGAATTTACCTGCATTTTTTTAACAAACCATGGTAATCCCAATAATGCCATTAATTCTTCCTTTGTGTTCGTACCTGGTATGCCATTCTAGTGGAGCTTATGGTGTTTCCTTTCACTAATCTTGAACCATGCACCACATCCACAACTTCCATGTTGCGTCGCTCCATCAAAAATACCTACAGGAAAAAACAATTGGTGGAATGTTGCAGTAAGATATATCTTTGATAGAACCTTCATGTCTAGGAGGAGTAGATAACCAGGAGATAATACGATGGAATATTCAGCTGGTGTTTATTGGCACACCTTCAACCAAACAATAATTTATGGCATTCCATATCTCCCAAGACAGATAAAAAGGAACTTCTTTGTAGTTGTTATCTCCCACATCCCACTCTGAGATGCATTGTTCAATGCTCTATGTTGGTTTATCCATAATGTGCAGAGCCTATGTGGTGCTCCTCCAAATGATCCTAGTGGTAGGAAAAAAAAAGAAACATATGAATGCAAGTTTCCAAATAATTTCTACATATAATACAACATCGAGGTCCCAAGTATCCTCTTTTCAAGAGATTGTCCCAAGTAAGAATTTTATTCTTCCAAACTAGCTAAGTGAACATGATTTTATTGAGAGGAATATTCCATTTCCAAATGTGGCTATACCATGAAGGGGTTTGTAAATAATATGTCTTTGCCATATAAAATTGGTATGACCCGGGCACCACCATCGAATATCTGAGAAGTCACCCACTCCAAGTGATATGATCTCCCTATATGTTGTGACAAAGGACATACATGCGAAAGAAGTTAATATAATATTTCCACTCTTCAACACTTCGTCCTTGTAGTCCCATATCCTCTGGGTCCTTCCAGATTGGGCAACATGCTTTCCAGCGGCTGATGATTTGATACAGACAAAATTAGCCTCTATAACGAATCATATCTCCAAAGTATATTCTTTTAATCTTGCATCTTGTTGGGCACCCTGAATATTTTCCAAATCAATGAGAATATTATGACCATTTCCAAATGCCCGTTTCATTCTCATCTTGAACCAGATCATTACTTTAGTGAAGCTCCTCCAAATGTATGACCCCTTTAATCTTTGTTAGGTGATTGTCTCTATACAATGTGTCAAGTTTATATCCTTTGAGATACTTGTAGTTGATAATGTCATGCCAAATCCCATGTCCTATCAGTGCTCTCCAGAATGATTTGATCAATAAGGTCTGGAAAAAAAACCTTATTATCAAAAAATCCCCATCTTCCATATTCCTTTGGATTTGTCAATGTTTCCCACTTACACAGATGGAATTTGTTGTCCTCTCCCACACAAGACCATAGGAAATTTGTAATGTTGGATTTTATTTTGGATGTAATAACATATGGCAATGAAAATAGGTGTGCCTAGTATACAATAATATGTTGTAAAAAAACATGGACAAGAATATATCTTCCTCCCATAGTTAGCCATCTATGGGTCCAATAATTTAATCTCTTCTTGTACTTTTCAAAAAATAAAATCCCAATCTGAGTTCTTGTAGTTATTGGGCTTGAGTCTAAAGCCTAGATATATGAATCCATCAACGAGGGGAGAAATTATCACTCTAAATACGCCTGCAATAATAAAAATATCCTTCCTGTCACCATTTGAAGAGAGTATTATAGATTTGTGGCCATTTTTCATCATACCAGAGGCTACACCATAGTGTGGAAAGATAGTGTAAAGTAGACCATTTTTCTCTGGAAACAATACCAAAAGTAAGAATCTCATCAACAAAAAATAAATGAGTGATAACCACTTGTGTAGATATAGAGATACCCCCTAAACTGAGCATCCCTGATCTTCAGTCTAAGTCCATCAATGAAAAGAATAAAAAGAAAAGGGGAAAGGGAGCATCCCCGACGAAGTCCTCTACCTACTTGGAAGAAAATTGAGGGGAAACCATTAATCAAAACAACATAACATACCGAATAAATACACGACATTATCCACTCAAAATTGTGAGGATATAAACCATTCTTGTTTAGAATGAGGCATATGTATGACCAGTCCACACATTCATAGGCCTTATGTAAGTCAAATTTCATAACTAGTGCCTCCAACTTCTTAGTATGAGTAGTATGTATGCATACTTATGCAATAGAAATTGCATAATGAATTAGCCAGTTGTTCAAAAAGGAAAATCTCTCCTGGGATATATGTTCAAAGAAGACATCAGTGATACGCCTTGCACCCACTTTGGAAATAAATTTGTAAATGATATTGATAGGCCTGAAATCCTGGAAAATGTCAGGGGAAGAATATTTCAGAATAAGAGCTTAAAAAAGTAGAGTTAATTGTATGAGTGATTTGTCTAGAAATATTTGATTCTTCTACAATCTCAAGAAGACTTTCTCCCATTAAATTGAAGAAATGTATGAATAGCTCCACTTTCCAGCCATTCAGACTCAAACATTTGCCTTTGGAAAAATATTTAAGAACCTGTAGAAATTATTCCAGAAGTACAGGACGATACAGGGATTAATTTGATGCCTCATTGAATATAGTAGGATATAGGTCGAAGACCCATATTTGATCCATGATATCTACTCAAGATCTGCACTTATAAAAGGTCTCAAAATATGTTACAACTTCTCTTTGGAATCTCTCGAGTGGCATATTTAATCTCCCATCGATTGTCTCAATGTGCCACATAGAATTCATATTTTCTTTGATTAGCATAATGATGAAAAGATTGGCGTTCGTCCTCTCTTAGCAAGATGACTGATTTTGAGTCACCGTGTTGTTTCACGTATCTTAAGAATCTCATTCTTTCTATCTTCGCGGGCTCTTAAGAAATCGAGTTCATGTTGGGTGGGTTTTAATTTCCACGGACCTTCAAATTTGGATATATCATGGTAACCTATTGCATTTCCATGATCATCTTGTTTTTTCTGTCCCAAATTCTAATCCTGATTTTTAATATATGAATTTTCTGTGTAATGGCGAGCATGCCATGGCTCCCTATGGACGTGCAACCTAGGTCCATGTAGAGGTGACGAGCTCATTATAATCCCGATCTTCCAGATTCATTATAATCTCATTATATGTATTCATCTTGGGCAATCTCTTTAAGTTTGGTGAATTTTAAATTGTTCGAAAAAGTGCATTAGAAATCTCCAATTTGTTTGCTGGTGATTCAAAACACTAAACTTAATATGTGTTGGAATTTCTGATGATTAGAACAAAAGTGAGAGAATAATACTCTCCTTCAAGCACGAGAGAATAAAAAAATTGCTCAACGATATACGAGTTGACACAAACTAGTTCTATTTCATTAAGCCGGAAAAACTATTACATAAAATTTGATCTTCCTCTATCGGAGGATTACACTATAGGCTGCTACAAAACGCGGTCTTAAAAACTCTCTCTTTGCTCTTACAAGAAAAATGCACACTCTTGTGCTTTTCCATACTCTATCTCTATGTTTGCCTTGGGCAAGTAATATTCTTTTTTATTTCTTTGTGTATTTTCTTTTTTTCATTAAGCCTTCGGGCTTTCTTTTATATATGTGTGCGTACATATTTGAACCAACATACAACTAAAAAAAAAAAAACCTAAGTATAGGCCTTCGAACCCACATTTACAATGGCGCATGCCAGTAGAAAGTTATTAAAACATATATATATATATATATATATATATATATATATATATATATATTATAAACTATCAAAGTTTATAATATATATTATATCGTTCGTGAATATAACATAACCAATATTAAAAACATATGGTTCATCGCGCGATATAATGACGATATAACGTAAAACTTATAACAAAACTAAAAATCAAACCTTCATAGGACTTCAAAAATAATTAAACCAAATCTCAATCAAGGTCGTATTTACACTTTGCCTTACGTCATCAAGGCCCAAAAAATTGCACGAATGCCATTTGATTGGCAGTACAATTGGGGCACTTGGATTCCAAACCAAAATATGAACGGAATTAATGAAATCTTCGTGTAACAAACTTGGTCGGTAACGTGGAGCCAAATGTTATACGAAAACGCCTATTGCAATTGATAAAAGTTTTCGGGTCCGATTTCAGGTGTCTTGGCCTTAGGCACCAAACTTACGAAAAATGTTGAATGGTCCATGTGCTCTATCCTCGGGTGGGTAGTAAAGTGGGACAGAAGTGGCCTTCGTGGCCCAATTCAAAAGTTTAAAAACAAGAAAATACAAAATGACGTACAAAACACTTATGTTCCCAAAAAAAGCGTAAGGGGCTTTAAAGCTCGAATGAACCATTCATCAAAATGGAAAGCGGTTGTTGTTAAAAATCATTAAAACAAAATTAGAAAGTGGGTTTTGCTACGGAAGTAGTAAATCACTCTTTTAACAGCACACTTTTGTGTTGCGGGTTTACGTGTCCACTTGAGTTGAAATTAACATTTCAACAATATGTTGTATAAATAATATACATTTTTAATTATTTTAATCCGAATTTTATGAAATGATTTTTAATTTAGAAATTTAATTTTTAAAAATTTAATATTTAAAATTTTTAAATAATACAACTCAAAATTTCCATTGTAATAATCTAGAATATTTATATTTTTTCTTACATGGTGGGAAAATCTATCATAATTTGAGTTGTCAAACTACTAGTGAAGAGAACTATACATGCTATTGCTAATGCAAATTGACCCATCACAATCACGGTTATTCAAGGAAAACCAAGCCACAGGTTTGGGTCATTAACCTCTTTCCTTACCTCCCGGAAAGTTGGGCTGCGAGCCACCCAAAAGCAGCGGACTTTCACTCTATCCACCTTGAAGCTCTTAGCTGCAAAAGCAAGGTTTTAAAAACTGGCTCTTCGCTAACCAAAAACAATTTTAAAACAAACTCCGGACCCAAAGTATCTATAAATTAAACTATTGATTTCATTCTAATAACCCAAAATATCTATAAATTACACTTTTAATTATAAAATTAAATTTTTTATTTTTAAATATTAGAGGGTATTTTTTCATTTATTTTAAAATATTAAATATTAAATAATATTCTATAAACTTTCTCAACTATAAAATTAAATTTTTAATTTTAAATTGCCTTTTTCACATCCTGGAAAATTCTTACCATTTTTATGCCAGAATATAATATAGTAAATTACAGTTTAAGATATATGGGGTTACAGTTTCAGATCCGCTTTTAACCCCAATCCATTGAAGATTTTTGAGGCCTTCAACAAAGGAGCTATGGCCTCCCGAAGAATATGTCGCGGGTTTTAGAAACTCGAGAAAGTGGGAAACACAGAATCCATCAGATTATGGAAAGAGAAGGAAAACGAAAGACGAAAAGGAAAAAACTTGCAATCCACTCATTTTTCTGGGATGTCTTTCCTATGAAATCCAATTTCATTCGAACTATTAAAACATATAGATCTCAACTCGCAGTGCATACAACGCATAAAAGAATAACTTTCGGGGGACAAAAAATTTCTTCTTGATATAATACAAATTGAAATTGGTACAGCATACTGACTGTCCAAATCCCGTATCAATTCCTTGAAATAACTTTGTGATCTAAAGATTTCAAAATGCCAGACAAAAAACTTCAACACTCTGCCGACATAAATCTTCGTTATCGCCTTCATCTTCGAAGCTACAGACCGCAGAAAAAACGAGAGCGAAGGCCATCCATGAGCTCGCCGTTGCTGAGACTGCGCTCTTCGGCTATCGGCTGCAGCTTTTTCTCGAAAGACCGTCGTCTTCTCACACACAGCTTCCGCGGAGGGGCGATTTCCATCCACTGCATATCAGCTTTTTCTGTCGTCTTGGGAATCGCCATTAATTGGTCAAAAACAATCTTGAAATGAAAATCCCTATTAAATTCTAAGAAAAACTCTTGGCAAACTGCAACTGCAAAAATGCGCAGGCACGCAATTCAGGAAATTTATCGCTCAAAGGAAATTTTGGTGTGATTTCCGCTACGGCTTATGTTGGATGTGCTGCCAATTTAAAGGTGTTGCAGTGTAAGTTTCCTTTAACACGTGAAGCAAAGAAGGAAGCTTGGTGTGTTCATTCGCCGAACCTCCCTAATTTGACAACTGTAACTCTCTCTGGAAGCTTCTAATGATATTATTTCCAAGAAAAATTCCTCATGAAGTCATGATTTCGACGCGCGATGTTCGCTGGAATGCGCTTTGTGCTATGAATGTGAATTTGAAGGGGGGTGGCGAGTAGCTTTCGGTTAACGCGCTATTGCTGTGAATCTGGTTCGAAAGCGGAGGTGAGTAGCTTTCATTTAACGCGCCATTATAAGAAAGAGGAAATAGACTATATTTATCTGTACGTTCGCCAAAACTACTTAATTCGTGAATACGTCAGAAACAGTTGGCAAAACGACCGGTAAAATAAAACATTAAAATGAAAAAAAATATAAGAAATTCAAAGAGATACTTTCCAAGTAGCATATTAAAAAAAATCTCCATTCAAGTAAAAAGTAATATCATATTAATTTTTTTTATTTAATTTAAAAAGAGTATAACTATGGAGTTGTCTTTAATGTCATTTTTTGAAGTGTTTTGTGAATTTTTCTGATGCGGCTGAAATGAGGGTGAAATCTTGATTTGTGTTATTTAAAGTGGTTTTTATTACATATATAGTTTAGAAAGTACTTTGAAAAATTTTAGGACACTTTGATTGTGCAAGTTTACCTTCAAACTTATGATTTCAATGAATTCATGCTATATTTAGTAAATTAGATGGAAAAAAAATTGGAAAACTTTTCAAAAGTCTCATTAAAGATAACTCGGTAATGAAGTGTTGTTTATAGGGTTTTTGGTAAATGTGGACAGGTGCTCTCTTAAGGCATTTTTTGATGTAAGAGTCAATGGTTCAATTCCTTGCCCCAATCTCGGTGATATGATTGGGTGTATACCCAGTAAGACACTCTTTGATATGAAGTCACTCCGTTTCAATTCTCCACCCCAATCCTACGATAAGTTGGATATGTTGAAAATGTGATCTTGCCAAACTTACAAAAATAATTTAAGTGTTACATAGTAAAATAAGCTTTAGAAAATGATTATGTAAAAAAATATAATTTATATTAGCTAATGTTAAAAACTAATAAATTGAGATGTGAAGTGCATAAACTAAGTACTTGTTTAATTTGGTTAAATTTTGGTGGGTTATAACCACTTGTAAGTCTGCATTCTAATTTCACTTGTGAAAACCTAAATATTGATGAAAGTAACTTGTTGTATGTATATTTATTTACATTTAGTTTTATCTATTTTTTATGCAAAAACTTGCTTAAACTATGTTGAGAAGTAAGTAATGGTAAATATGTTATTCACTTTGCTATAAATAAAATTTCTCAAAACTTCAAAATAAAATTACTACACAAACACCTAAAAATCATGAGTGAATATTACAACTATATTCCATAAAATATGTAAAATATCATACACATTTTATTATATACGTATATTGTGTAAAGACTACAATAAAATTTTAAAATTATAATATAATCAAATATTTAAAAAATAAATTTTTAATAAGTTGAAAAATAAATATTTATTTTCCAAAATTAAATATTATAAATTATACTGTAAATTAATAATAAAAATTTGTTATCACTCTGTATACTTACCTTATCAAGATTAAAGACATACAGATAAGTAAAATTTATCACTCCACGTATCAAAGATTAAAGCCATAGAAATAAAAGTAAAATTTATCCGTCAGAAAAGACTAAAACCATAGAAATCAAACTAATTGAACTATTCATAATACAGACTGGTGTTAATGAGAGTTGGTCAATTGTACTTTATACAGCTAGTCTTTAATGCTGTCCTAATTAGTCGCACTCAAGACCTGCCTTGGCAAAGACTAATACCAAGACCTGCCTCAAAATAAAAGTCATAGAAAAGAAAAGTTGTTTTTTGTTGGAATTTTGGAATTTTGGTTTTGAAATTTGGTTGAAAATTTTTGATGAAATATCAATTTATGTTATTTAAATTAATTTTTTTATTTTATATATATTCAATCCTTTAAAAATATCCTAAAATATTTGAATTGGACAAGATTACCAATCCTACGGATTTTTAAAAAAATCGGCCCAAAAAAATGTCTAAAAATTCACACTGAAAACAACCTAAAAAAACAACTTTCACCAAAGTATTCTTTACCATTTTTTTTGGTTGACTAATAAGTCGCATCCAAAAGGATTCATTTCAAAGAAAAATTCCCGCATCTCTAAGCAAAATATTTCTTTCAATCAGAAATTTCGATATAACTCTATTTGTCAATGCGAGAACTTATCCAAGTTTGTTTTATTTCTCTAGAATGAATGCGACCACTGGCCCTTAAATTCACAGCACACCATCGTAAGGAGTCGAGGAAATTTGAGACTGCGACCTTCTGGCAAAAACCTGCCCGCTATCGCAGAAGAGAGTCTCAGCAATGGCGAGCTCATGGATAGCCTTCAACCTGCTTTTCACCTGCGCTCTGTGGCCGCTTCAAAGCTGAGGCGATAATGGAAGATCTGCGTCTGAAACGTCTTGAATTTTGTCTCTACAGTAGTTTTGTAAGTGGCCGAGGGTTTCTTTTATGCGAATCGTTACTGAAATGGATGGTCCATATCTAGGAAAACCTAGCAATGTACCCAATTACAGCATGGCGTATGGACTTGTATCATATTACAGAAAATTTGTAAGAACACTATAAACAAATTTTCCCTTAATTTCGTGCTCAAGTTCCTTGGTAAATTTGTGTAAATATGTGCATCGAACGGTCATAATTTTTTAGAAATTGATATCGAATGATGAAACATCGTCATTGGGAACTGGAAAACTGTATAATTAAGTAATAGGAACAAGATCAATATGTGAGTGCTTTGAATGTACTGAGATCGTTTGTTTAGTATGTGATATGATAGATTTAATGAATTGGATTGAGAGGGTTGATATTTTTAGAGTGTGTTATTATAGATTTGAATATTTTTATAACATTATTTATGGTAAGCTTAATAACGATTTTATAATGTGGAATAAATACTTAAAAAGATTGAAAAATAAATTTTAACGCTCAATAAATCATACCTCCAATCATTCATGCTACTCACCTCAAAATGTATTTTGTGTGCAAGCTTTTGGTTGTTCATTATATGGAAAATCTGCGAGGAGAAGATGGTGATGTATGCCTTGTATACAAGTTGTTGTTGTTTCCCCTTCTTCTCTCAAGAAAAGCTGAAGGGACTTCAAGCCTACCTTACCGCTCTAACTTGATGGTGTAAAGCTGAAGGGGATTGAGTTAGTGAGGTTGGGGACCAAACATAAGTATTCATAGCCAAGCTTCCATCAAGCTTCTATTGGAATTGTGTAAGTGTTCCATGGATCATGGTAGAGAACTACAATAGGAGTAATGGACTACTTCGGAAGCACCCAACAAGGAAGTTAATTAGCTGAGTTGATTACTTGTAATTTAGAAATAGCTGGGTTGGTTTTCCATAATTTAAGGAAACTTTCCGGGAGAAATACGAATCTTTGGGAGGGAGCTTAACATTTATAAATATTTTTGATTTTGAATATTAGGGATTGGTAAGAGTTTTCATTTTTTTGAACTTTAAGATAAATTTTCAAGTTTAAAATTTCTATACAAAATAATAATAACAGATAAAAAAAATTAATGGTGACCTCCAAAGAAAAATGAAAATAACTATGTAAATAAAGAAATTACAATACAATTCAACACAATGAATCTAAAATCATACTCCGAAATCTAGTAATATTTTTTATAACTAAATATTTGTAAAATAGATCTTTAAAGGAAAACCCATATAATATGGATATATTAAAATCTTTAATGAAATAAATATTTAGTAACATTTGAAAATATTAATTTTATTATCATGTCATGTTTCAATATTAAAAGATTAATATTGATACAAGCCTAGATTGACACGAATTAAATCTCTGAAATACAAATCTCTTTTACTATAAAAGAGATTTGATCTCTATTGACACTTCATAGATCGAGGTTAAGATATGTGACAACTTCAATTAGAGTAGATATGTGACAACTTCAATTAGAGTTAACTAGTATTCACTAGTTAAAGACATTTGTTATTTTAATTTTACGGTAAAAAAAGACTTGAAACTTTTGTTGTAGATAAAAAACAAATTACTTTGTTGAAAATCATTAAAGTAGGATAACTAGAGTAATGAAAAGAAAATCTTTTAAGTTGTTGGTAAAAGTTCTGAAATAGGGGGTGGTTGGGAACAATTGGAGAAACGATTTACCTCTCACGAGGATAAAGTGGAATCCCGGAGAGGAGTGGGGGTTCGCAGAATTTTTTTAAGAGAGGTGAAGTATTTTCTAGAGCTCGTGGAGGACCGATTGAAAATAGCTTTCTGCAACTCTTGTGAAACTAGTTAATACGGTTACTGATGGATTGGCCATCCGGAGGGTCACGATAGAGATCACGATAGAGAAACTCCCACTTTGATAACTTGGTAACAATCCAGTTACGGAGCTAGGGGACAAGTGGAGGACGTAATAGCCTCCCTTGATGGTTGGGAGGACAACAAGTACATTTGGAATACGGTAATTTCATATAAGTATTCTTTGTGAATTTAGAAATATTTTCATTGTTTGAATCTTGAATGGTTGTGTTTGAGTGTAGAGGAACGTTAGTTAAATGTTGGCCGTCTATGGCTAGTTATTAAGATTTTTATTGCATAAACAAAAGGCGGAGTGCACTTTATGGAATCATCTTCTGCAATTAATTAAGACGGAGAAGAATAGAGTAGTAATAATATATCTTTTCTAATAACGGTGTTCGCCAGCATGTGGAAAGCGATAAAAAAACATAGAAAGTACGGTGGCCGACATTATTAGGAAAGCCAAGTGATAAAATTAAATAAGTAATAGTAGTCTTAATATATTTATGTACTCTTGTAACATTTGTCGAAATATGGCCACATGTTCGTGTGGTAGAAACCAAACCCTTAAAAAACAAGATCTCGCGAGAGGGATATTTAATATAGACTATCTTTCTTTCTAAGTATAATAATGAGAACGGGGGATAAACATATTTACATGAAAAAATAAACAATGGCAAAGTAGTTAACGGAAATAGTAGAGTAAAAGCCAGGTTACGAAGCGATATATAAAGAAAAACGAATAAGAACATTGGCAACAAGAAAACCTCAACGGGTTTGGGATAATTTTGGTTTCGGAGCCTTAACATAAATAACTAAAGTGGTATACTTTGCCATAAACGAACAACGGTGTGAATATCAAATAAAAAGTACAACGATATCACTATTTTCTCAAACGATAATCTACGAGGCCGAACTTCACTTGAACGCCCATTTGTCATGCAACAGAAGGTTTAAATATTGACAATGCAAATCCATCCTCGGGTAAAACCCTTAAAGAAAATAAAAATATGTTTCCACATGTTGCTTCTTAAATAGCAGAATGCCCCAAAGAGGTTTGTAAAACCTAGCTTGATGAGAAAAACCCTTAAAAATTGTTCTACAGCGGAAGGCGTAAACCCGAAGCAATCGACGGAGAATCACAGAAGAGTAATTATCCTTTGGAAGTTCTAAGTACTGTTAAGTTTTGGACGGAATGTTAGCCGTGGCCGTTGCGGAATTCGTCATCCAAGGGATGCCATACGAGGTTAGATTCCTCATACCAAAATGAAAACGACCGGCCATGAGGTTAAGCAAAACGATGGGGTTTACGGCGAAGTTTCGCATTTGTTTAAGAACATAGTTCAAATTCGGCGAAACTAATACAGTAAGAAATAAGCACATCGCGGCCGACCTACGGAAGTCATGAGACGGGGGGTTTAAATTATCATTTTGAAAAACAAGGGTATCAAGCGATGCGAATGACATGCCTCGGTCGGATATCAAGCGATCTTTCGGAAAGAAAACATATGAACGAGACACGCAGAGCATTCGGGGTGCCATTCGGTTTTTAAAAATATATATATATGTATATTGAAACGATTAAACGGAGAAACTAAAACACGAGGCTAGGTAAGTTTGCCGAGGCTCGGACACAGTATACGGGTTCATGGCGGATGCCGCGGCACCGAAGAAGTCAAGCTTGTGTGAGCAGAAAAATCAAGGAAAATCAAAAACCCGTTTATCTCACAGTCTGGTAGTGAATGCGGTGTTTAAGCCCTTGGAAGGATTGAAGAATCCGAGGAAAATGTTAACGAACGTACCGGGGCGGGATAGCCCGGTATTGCCGAAGAATGGTGGAAATGTGACAAACGGACCACGAAGGAGTGGAAACGATGCCAAGTGGAGCATTACTCATCCCAAGATCTCCGAATTAAAATATCACCAAATATAACGAATGGCATATCTATCGAATGTACGGAGTTTGCTCGGATGTATCTTGCCATAACTTTGCACGTTTCCAAGCCCGAATGGAATCAACTATAAACATTGGTATAATGTATATATATCAAAATTATTACGGTACATACCTTTTCCGGGTTTAGGGTTGAACAAGTTCGTATATATATATGTTTATCCATTTGCAAAGTTTGCAAATTAATTATTTTCTTATGTACCACTCGATATTGTGGTATAAGCTTTGTAGGTAGTATGTAAAGTAAATGGTGTTTGTCAAGTTAGATTGGTGAATGTAATAATAATAATTTTTTTATTATGGTAATTATTGTCTTGGTGTAAGTGACAAGTGGTATCAAAACGGTTGCTACCTTTGAGATCTAAGGGTCTACTAACAATGAAGTTGTGTATGTGTTTAGTGCAACGAGGGGAAGCGAGTGAAATGAGGAAGTTACAACATCTTAGACACAACCGGAGAAACTCAAGTCCCTACGGTTATGAATCCGAGAAATGTGGGTTTAGTGCTTGTGGAACGGCCTTTTAAAGATGAGTCGGCGCCGAGGAACAACGACTAGCTACATTTTACCTTTCGTCATTTAACAACTACAGAAGAAATGATAAGTGCGGAGGGACAATGAGAGAGGTTGCTAAAAAGATCAAGAAAAAGATTCTAAGAAGTTTATACGATAAGCAAAATCGAGAGATGGGACATCTGGAAGTCTTTGAAAAAGAGTTATCAACGGAACAAGAAGAACAACAAACTAGAAACAACACTACTAGTAGGGTAGAAAAGAGGTCCCTCCCAAGAGAAAAAACAAAAAATTATAATGAGGCGGAGTCGGGCAATTTGTCCAACTTGACGAGATCATAAGAGACGGAGAAAGTGGAGGCTGAGAAGTTTCATAGAGTAAGCCACTAACATTTGATGGTGAGGCGGAGGGTGGTGGGCTTTGATTAATCAATATAAATAAGTATTTCGGTATATGAATATAACGACGATACGAAGGTCGGATTGGCTATATACCAATTGCGGGGAAAAAGCCACCCTGTGGTGGAGGAGAGTGAAAAATGTACACGGCGGCCATTGATGAGCAAGATATCACATGGGAACAATTTCAGCAATACTTTAAGGACAAGTACTTAACAGAAATATTTTATGATGACAAAGCTAAGGAATTCCATGATCTTCGATTAGGAAAAATGACCATGGATGAATATGTTGCAAAATCTACTTCCCTGTTACGTTACGTTCCTTATCTCCGGGAGGAAAAAGCCAAGGTGCAAAGGTTCTTAAGTAGTTTACCTACCCCAATGAGAGAGCGGATAGAATTTGTTAACCCGCAAACCATAGATGAGGCTATCCGTAAAGCACAAATGTGTTATCAGCAGAACAAGGCTAAGGGTGATGGAGGAAAAAGCTAGCAGGCAAGGAAACATCAGAAAAATAGCTCCACTTTCAAAAGCAGTAAAAGTAGCAATGTTAAAGGCTCAGCACGGAATTCTGTTAGCAAGCAGTTTGGTAAAAATCATCAAAGGATTAAGTGGCCAGCGGAGGAGAAACCCACAGAAGCATCCAGCAAGCCGGAACAGGGACAGATTTCAAAACCTCCCCTACAATGCTGGGGCTGTGGGGAGGCTCATTATTATAAAAACTGTCCCCAACGGAATAAAAATGAAGTTGTAGCAAATTTGCAAGAGGCATCTACAGTGGGGGACGTGGCGCGAAATATACCTCGTATAAATGCAGCCTTGGAGGACCGACAGGCTGATTTTCAGCCCATAATGATTGAATTGGAAGGTACTATACTAACTAAACCTGTTTCGATTTTAATAGATCCTGGAGCAAGTTTAAGTTATGTAAGTCCTAAAATAGTGGAATTATGCAAATTAAAAGAACAAAAATTTAAGAACTCATGGTTAGTTCAATTAGCTACCTGGGAAAAACGCAAGGTAACTGCAAAAATTCCTAATTGTATATTGGAAGTGGCAGAACAACAGTTACAAGTAGACTTAAATATTTTACCATTGGGGGAATATGATGTGTTATTGGGAATGGATTGGCTGGAAAGACACTGGACCGTAGTGGAATGCAAAGAAAAGATTATTTATTTCAGAATGCAAGATGCCACGCATAAAGAAATTCAAGGAATTAAAAAGCCTGTACAACTACGCCCAATAACAGCATCCCAAATGGGCAAGTGTATCAGAAAAGGATGTTGTTGTACGCAATTCAAGTACGATATGTAGATTCCAAGGAAAGGCTCCAATAATGGAGGATATTCCTGTAGTGCAGGAATTTTTGGATGTTTTTCCAGAAAATATTCCTGGATTGCCACCCAAAACGGATATTGACTTCACCATTGAATTGCTGCTAGGAGCCTCTCCGATGTCAAGAGCTCCTTATAGAATGAGTATACCAGAATTAACAGAGCTGAAGATATAGTTACAAGAACTGTTAGACAAAGGATATATTCTCCCAAGTGTGTCTCCTTGGGGAGCACCAGTTCTTTTTGTTAGGAAAAAGGACGGAACCTTATGCATGTGTATGGACTACAGGTAGCTTAATAAGCTAACTGTTAAGAAAAAATACCCTTTAGCAAGAATTTATGATTTATTCAATCAAGTGAGAGGGACTAAGGTGTTCTCTAAGATATATTTAAGATCTGGATATCACCATATTCGGATTAAGGATGAGGATATTTGCAAAACAGCATTTCGCACTCGATATGGACATTATGTGTTCGTGGTGCTGCCCTTTGGACTGAAAAACGCGCCAGCAACCTTTATGAGGTTGATGAATGTTATTTTTCATCAGTTTTTGGATAACTTTGTACTTATCTTCATAGATGACATACTGATATACTCAAAAAGCGAGGAAGAACATAAGGAACATCTGAGAGTAGTTTTGGAAATGCTAAGGAAGCATCAACTTTATGCTAAGTTTAGCAAGTGCGATTTCTTTAAATCAGAAATCCAATACTTAGGACATGTTGTATCCGCTGAAGGGATAGCCGTTGATCCTGAAAAGATCAAAACCATTATGGAATGGCGAGTACCTCAGAATGTGGCAGACATTAGATCATTTATGGGTCTAGCTGGATATTATAGAAGATTTATAGAAGGGATTTCTAAAATTGCTTATCCTATTACATCTTTGTAGAAGAAAGGAAAGCCTTTCAAATGGACGAATGAATGCCAGAATAGCTTTGAAAAGCTGAAATAGCTCCTAACCACAGCACCAGTACTGAAGGTAGTTGACCCCAGTAAAGACTATGAGGTTTGTATTGACGCAAGCAAGGAAGGAATTGGTGCAATATTAACTCAAGAAGGTAAAGTGATAGCCTATGAGTCTAGGAAGCTGAAAGAAAATGAAAAAAAATATGCTGCTTATGACTTAGAACTTACAGCAGTAGTGCATGCCCTCCGAGTATGGAGGCATTATCTACTGGGTAAAATATTTGTACTTAAAACAGACCATAGCAGTTTGACTAATTATTTTAAGCAAGCAGATTTAAATTTTATGCAGGCAAGATGGAATGCCTTTTTGAGTGAATTTGACATGGAAATACAGCATGTTAAGGGAAAAGAAAACCGAGTTGCAAATTCATTGAGCAGAAAATTGCATGGTATTTATGAAATGTATTACAGTCAATTAGAAAGTCAACTGTCGGAACAGTTAAAGGAAGAAGCACAAAAGGACCCTAAATATAAGTTCTTGTGGCAGCAAATGGAGAATGATAGTAAGCAAGGCAAGACATCAAAATTGGGAAAGAACTAAGATCAGATGTTGACCTTTCGAGGAATAATATATGTACCTAATCGTGCAAGTCTTAAGGAGTTAATTCTGAATGAATTCCACCGCAACAATTACATTGTCCATCTGAAATATCAAAATATGCTCACTGCAATAAGAAAGGTATATTATTGGCCAAGCATGCGTAAGAATATTGCAGAGTATCTAAGAAAATGTTTGGAATGTCAGCAGGTTAAGGTGGAGCATCAGTCTCCTGCAGGACTACTATAGCCCATACCCATTCCTGAGTGGAAGTGGGAGGTTATCTCTTTAGATTTCATCACAGGTTTACCACGAACAAAGAGGCAGAATGATTCAATCATGGTGGTGGTAGATAGATTAAGCAAATCTGTCCATTTCATACCTGTACAATCTACATACAAGACATTACAGATTGTGGATATATTTATGAAGGAAATATTTAGGTTGCATGGCATACCTAAGACTGTAATTTCAGATCGGGATGTTAAGTTTACATCTACATTTTGGAAGACTTTGTTTTCTGGTCTGGGAACTCAGATATACTTTAGTACTGCCTATCATCCTCAGACCGATGGGCAGACGGAACGAGTAAACCAAGTTCCGGAAGACATGCTGCGCATGTATGTGATGTAGCAGCCAACTAAGTGGGAGGATTACTTGCACCTGGTTGAGTTTGCTTATAACAATGGATATCAGGAATCTCTGAAAATGATTCCCCTTGAGGCATTGTATGGTAGGCAATGTCGTACACCTATAAACTAGAGCAGTCCTGAAACAAAATTATTGTTGGGACCTGAAATACTGGCTGATATGGAAGCTGAAGTAAAAAGAATAATGCATAATCTGAAGGTGGCGCAAGATAGACAAAATATTTATGCAGAAAAGAAAAGGTCCTACCATGAATTTGTAGTAGGGGACCACGTATACATAAGAATTAAGCCCAAGAGGAGTACCATGAGATGGAATTCCTGTGCCAAATTGGCTCCCCAGTATTGCGGACCTTTCCAAATACTGGAAAGGATGGGACCAATAGCTTATAAACTGGCCTTACCCAGTCATATTCAAGTACACAATGTGTTCCATGTTTCCTTGCTGAAGCGATATGTGCATGATGAAAAACATGTGATTCATTGGCAAAGTATTCAGGTAGGAAAAGGAATAGGAATCCTAACTTAAAGTTCTGAAGAATAAAAACATACTGACTTGGAAACACTTTGATTTTAAGGTAGAACCGGACGGAGAGTTTATGGTCGAGCTGCAATGCATACTGGATAGAAGAGAAATCGAACTTCGCAAGCGAGCAGTTATCTAGGTGAAAGTGCAGTGGAAGCACTTCGGACCAGATGAAGCTACTTGGGAGGATGAGAAATTTATGCAAGCAGCTTACCCAAAGCTCTTCATAGAACTGGGCTAAAACACTGGGGACGGTGTTACTTCCAGGGGGGGAGATGTGACAGCCTCATTAGAGTTAACTAGTGTGCAAAAGTTAAAGACATTCATTATTTTACTTTCTGGTAAAAAGACTTTAAACTTTATTGTAGATTAAAAAAAAACAAATTATTTTGATGAAATCATTAAAATAGGACTAGTTAATGAAGAGAAAATATTTTAAGCTGTTGGTAAAATTTTGCTAAGAATATAAGGTGGTTGGGAACAGTTGAAGAAATAGTTACCCACTCCTTTGAGGATAAAATTGAATCCTGAGAGAGGGGTGGGGGTTCTGTGAATTTTGGGAGAAGGAGGGAGAAGTATTTTCTTGAGCTGGTGAAGGTCCAGTGGAAAATAACTTTTTGAATCCCTTGTGAAACCAGATAATCTGTTTGTGACTGGATTGGCCATCCAAAGGTCACAACAGAGAAACTCCACTGTTAACCCATGGCACCATCGAGATTATGGAGCTAGGGGACAAGTGGAGGACGTAATAGCCTCCCTTGATGGTTGGGAGGACAACAGCTGGGAATCTGTTAATTCAGATAAGTATTCCTGTGTAGTTTTCCGTTAATTCATATAAGTATTTCTGAGTAATCTTTGTTAATTCAGATAATCATTACTGAGTATTATAAATATTATCATTACTGAATTTATAAAGGTTGAGAATAGTGTAGCAGACAGGGTTCTTGTTTTATTATTATACAAGTGTTTCTTTTGGGTTTGTGTTGTATATGCGAAAGGAGAAATTTGAACTATGAAAGCCTCTATCCTTTTCTTAGGATTAGAAAAAAAAACAGATGAATTTGAAAGAAGTAACATATTTCTTCTAATAGCAGTGCTTTCTGTAGCCTGCGAAAGGTAGTAAAGTATTATAGAAAATATAGTAGCCAGCACTAATTGGAATGCAGAATAGTAGACAAACAAGAATAGCAGACTATAAATGCTATGCGCTACTGTGGCATTAAACAGAATGTAGCTAAACTTTTCACGTGGGAGAATTTTATCCTTAAAACCAAGATTTAGCTGAGGTAATGCTATTTACTATTTCCTCCTCTTTCCTCATGAAGCATAAAAATGAAAGACAGGAAATAATCGAACAACTGTGGAAAATAAAGGAACGAAACCTAAACGGTTTAATAGAGTATAAACAGAGCTTCTTGAGCAAATTACTAATGAAACTGATTGCAATAATAAAAACCCGAACAGGTTCGCAGATAGAGAAGTTTAGATTCAGAACCTTCACATCATAACAGATTAAGTGGTATACGTAGTAACAAACGAACAAGGATGAAAATGTATAGTAAAACATAAATGATATTTCTTTGCTCTCAACAATATTCACGGGCTGAACTCAAATGTCGGAACCCTTATTTTTTTCATGTACAGGAACAGTTTAATTCTTGAATGTAAAACCAACTTTGGGTAAAAACCCTTAAAAGAAATGCATGTAAATTTACACAATTATTGCCTCTTACAAAAAGAGTACTCAAAGAACTGTAAAACCATAGCTCGAGTGGGCAAAGCCCCATAGAAATAAATCTACAGCCAGAGGTCATAACCCTGAAGCATTCAACGGAGAGTCTTGGAGAGGGTAAATACCCTTTGAAAGTTCTAAGTACTTGTTAAGGATGAACGGAATGTTATCCATGACCTTGCAAGGAAAATCATCCAAGGGAAGCCATATCGAGGGTTATAATTTCTCCTACCTGCCACAGAGAAAGACATCCCGTCACGATGGTTGAGCATCACAGTAGGGTTTTAAAGAGGAATTCACAATCTAATTAAAAACTTAGCTCAAAATCAGAAGAAGTATTACCTGACAAGAAACAAAACCTGTCGCATCCATCCACTGGAGAAGTAAGATTTGCGGGTTAGAACTCTTATTGTTTTAACGAAAAAAAATACAAGGGTATAAACTGCGTTATAAACCTGATACCACCGAGATAGCCTGTAGGAGAAGAATTACCTCCGGTATTACAGTAAGAACTTGGTACCGGTGTGAGACGTGTTTTGGAGCCGGATAACAAAGCACAACGGGTAGCATTCATGGGGGCGGAACCCTATAAGAGTAATCAATGGGGTCATTCGACTTTAAACAAAGTGTAAACATCAAAAAAAAAAAAACAAATAAACCAAGAAAGCTAAGCCATAACGTTGGGAATAAGAGTTACCAAGAAACTCAGACCTGATATACAGGTTCAAGGCGGAGTCTGCAATGTGAGGGTGCCAAAACTCGAGAGAGCGCCGAGGAAACCAAAGAAAAATCAAAGGAGAAAACTTGTTAAGTCACAGTCCACTGGCAGAGAATGTCGGCGTGATAAAGAATCCAAGGGAAAATCACACAACTGTACCATAGCGGAATAGCCCAAAACTGCCGAGAGTAATTAGCACTGACAGCCGGACTGCGTGGAGTGGTAGTGTTGCCATGTGGAGCATTACTCATCCCAAGGGCTAAGAGTTAACGATGTCACCATAAATTGTGCAGTTAGTATAATGTACGAGTTTAGTTCAGATGTAATGACGCCCAAACTCGCACGTTATCCGAGCCCGTAAGGGAATCAATATCAAACGTTCAACTTTAAACATTGGCGTAACATATATACATATATCCAAACTAAACACTGTACAAACCCTTGCCAGGATAGGGTTGAACAATTTCATTTAGATGCGTTTTAACCTTAAGCCAAGTTGGCGAAATAAATATTATTTGATTCTGTACGGTTTATGAAAATAATGCGAGAATCAAGAATATTGCCTCGTATTGCTAGTGGAATGGTATGTATTTAATTCGATTTAATTGTAACATCAAAATGGGGTTTGACAAGCGATTTTTTTTTTGTTGTTGTGTAAGTGACACACACAGATATATATATATATATATATTCCATTAGAGCAGAATTTTTTTTAATTTTATTTATAGAGTATTTCAGTTTTATTTTAGAAGGGACATGTGTCAACTCCAAGTCAGTGGTTTCCTTTATATAGTCATAGAATGCTCCTTTTGGTGAAAGTTTCATATCTCTATGTATATAGTTACATAACTTAAATATGAAGTTATGAAATATAATGGTTACAAAGATGAATCACACAATTTGTTTTCTTCATTTTTATTTTTTTGTAATTCACAAAAAGCAAATTAAAGCATGGAACATGATGTTGATGGTGCACATGGTTCACTATAAATACCCATTTTATCATATATCAATGTCCTTCATCTGCTTATGTCCATGATACTTTTACCTTTGTTATAATTGGCATCCAAGGTATTAAATTTTTAAAAGGTGCCAACTAGATGATAGTGGGTTTCCTTAGCCCAAAGACAATAGAAACATGCATAGGTATCTTACATCCAATATATGGTAGAAATATTTTTTCCATTAAATATATACTTATTTGAGATAGAAATATTTTATTTATGGACCACATTATCCAATTTGAAATGTTTTGTTGTTATTCATATATTTTTAAATACACTTTAATAACAAAAATTTATTTAATGCTACATAGTGAAATATTTTATTTATAATTCACAATGAAATTTTTTATCATTATTAATATTTTTTAAATGCCACATATTAAATTTATATCAAAAATTGAATTAATTACACATTTCACAATGAATTTTCTTACATTCAGTTATATGTTTGTCTTTGAACATTGAAATGTTTTATTACATTGTCAACATTACAATATAATTTTCCCTCTATACATATATATGAAATTGATATTGAAATCAATTAATTAACATGGATATTTAAATATTTTAGTTTAGTCACGTATTGAAATGTTTTTGAAAAATAAAGAATGGCACATCTTCCTCTCAAAAGTAAAAAATAATATTATTTTATATTTTATTTAGTTTGTTTTTATATAAAGTTAATATAAAATTGTGTTGCTTCACATGGACAAACAACCATGTCCTTCATTCTGGATTGTATTATCAACCACCAACAAGAATGCTAGTGATATCGTTGACATTATACTATAATTAAAAGTAACAATATATATATATATATATATATATATATATATATATATATATATATATATATATATATATATATATATATATATATATTATAGAGTATTTCATTTTTATTTTAGAGGGGACATGTATGAACTCCATGTTACTAGTTTCTCTCATATTATCATAGAGTGTTCCTTTTGGTGCAAGCTTCATATCTCTATATATATAGTTACATAATTTAAATATGAAGTTATGAAATATAATGTTTACTAATATCAATCACCTAATTTTTTTTCTTCATTTTTTTTCATGTTGGTTTGAACCATGTGGGGATCTAAACTTTGAATCTAATGATTTACATGACTAATTGAGCTCTCCTCATTGCCTGAATTGGTAAATTCAATGTAACCATTGTCTTAGTTGTTGACAAATGGTTAGACTATTGTTAAGAATGGATTAATTATGACTGTTATTTTATTGCAAATAGAATATTATGAACAGAAATTAATTTTGGTATTGGAATAAAAGATTACTTGTGAAATTAATTTCATGAGTAAAAACTGATGGTAAAAGTAATTCAAGATCTAGAGTTAGTTGAATAGAAAAATAGTTCCACAGTTACCCCAAGGAAAAACTCTGGAATAAATAGGATTCTAGGAGAGAGTTTGGGGTTCTGTGTGAAGGGAAAAAAAAAAGGAAATCTGTCATCCTGGGAAGTAACCCTTGAAGGGAACTTGCAAGGGAGATTGTTCCACTGGAGTTGGAGAATTGGACCGGACTGTCCCGAGTTTCTTCTCTAGATTTTTCTCTGTCTTCAATGAAGACTCAGACTTGGTTGCACGGGGGAGAGTTGCAGGACGTAATTTCCCAAATCGTGGAAGAGAGGAAACCAAAAATCATCAGTCAGATTTAAGTACAGATGAGTGGAATATGTATCTTTGTCAGTAGAATAAGTGATTATTTTCTTAAACTAATTAAATGGAATCTGTAATTTTGACAGTAGAGTAAATGATTGTTCTTAGTTTATTAGATGGAATTTTTTGTATCCTTGACAGAAGAATAAAGGATTATTTTCTTAGTTTTTTTTTTATAGGAAAACTGAAATGTTGTAAGGGCTGAATAATTTAGGAGTCTCAGGTGCAACAGATAGGAAAGAAAATCTAGGATGGAATTTTCTTTTACACTCTATATAAGAGAGATAACTCTGTTTAGAAAAGAAACAAGCTACCATCTAACTAGCTAACCGAAGGACTGTTAGCCCAGTATCCGTGACCAGATTCCTGGGCTGGTTTTCCTTCATGATCTATGATAATACACAGACAAGTTGTGGTCTGGACACGATTCACAGATAAAGAATAGCATAACTGAGTCAAGATAAATTACTAAGAAGCGAACTTAATCACAATAAATAGTTCCTCATTAAGCAATTAGGAGAGGAATGCTAACAGAGTGTATAAGACTGCCATATTCAGTTATAGGAAGAAAACAGAAAACTTCAACGAGAAATGTATTTATATAACATAAGCTTTGGTTCTTCTGTCAAATAACTTCTTTATGTTCTCCTGAACTTTCACAGCTCTGTTGTAGACCTCTTCCCTTGTTTTCTGGAGATGAACTGTCTGGTTTATTCTCCTCACCATGCTATCTTCTTCTGTCTGTATCTCCTGAACAAGTTTGATCACTGTTATTCCAAGGCTGGTTGGAAACACTGCTTCTGTCCCATAGACGAGCTGATATGGTGACATGCCAATGGATTTCTTTGTTGTAAGCCTGTCAGCCCACAAAGCATGCACTAACTTGTTATGCCATGACTTTTTGTTCTCTTCCAGCAGCTTTTTGATGATATTCACCAGGCTCTTTTTTGATGATTCAGCTAATCCATTTCCCTGAGGGTAATAGGCAGTTGAATGACCGAGTGCTATTTGATACCTGTGACAAAAATCAACCATTTTCTTGGTTCCAAAAGCAGCAGCATTGTCAGTGATTATTTTCGTTGGACAGCCAAACCGAGAGAGGATATGACCTTCTAGGAAACTAATGATGACTGAATCTGGGCATTCCTAGTAGGTATGGCCTCTATCCACTTAGTGAAGTAGTCTGTGGCTGTTAAGATCCATTTGTGTTGTGCAGAAGAAGCGGGGTGAATTTCTCCTGTGAAATCTAGGCCCCATTGCATAAAGGGACCCTCAACAGTGATGGGTTGTAGAGGTAGGGGGAGGAGCTTTCTTTTGCCTTCGAAAATCTGGCATTTGTGGCAGGAAATTATCATCTTATGGATATCATTGAAGAGTGTAGGCCAATATTAGCCAGCTCTGAGTATTTTGTTTGCAGTGGCTTTCCATTTCAGGTGACCTCCACACTCTCCTGCATGGAACTCTTGTTTAATCCTTTCTGCTTCAGACTCAGGAAAACATTTAAGCAATAGGCCATTTGTAATTTTTCAGTATAAGCATTCATTCAGTATGCAATAGCTTTTGGCTTTTAGCTTTAAGAATTTGGCCTTGGTCTTTGATAGTTCAGGAGGGGAATTGAGGTGTGTAAGCACATACAGAATGTCAGAATACCAAGGAGAGCTCTAAAACTTTTCCTCAACAGTGGGATCAGGCAATCCCTACTGCTCATCCAAGGCATCTACCATGTTAATGTCAAGGGCTTGTATATTTGATTCAGCCATTAGCTGAGCTAAGCCCTGACCCTTGATCAGTTTGGTGGGTTTTATCTCGAGGTCGTACTCTAAGATCACAGCAATCCATTTGCCCCTCTTCCCATCTGGGTCTTGGGACAAGATGTCTTTAACCACTATATTTGGCACATAGGCTATGGTGTCTGAATGCAGTATGTACACCCTAAAGTATTTCAAGGCCTTAACCAGAGCATAGGCCTGTTTTTCCATTATGTTGTATTTCAAGGGTGCATCTCTGAGTGCTTTGCTGAAGAAAGAAATGGGATGTTCCATTCCCTCTAGATTTTTCTGCAGCAGAACTACAGCTACTGTATGCTCAGAGGCAAATGGAAAGATGAGGAAATCCTTTGATAAATCTGGGCTGATTAGGACAGGAGCTCGGGTGAGTGCAAGTTTAACTAATTCAAAATATTTCTTAGCTTCAACAGTTCATTTAACTCCTACACTTTTCTTCAACATGTTTGTCATATTCCTGAGGTGTTCAGCTAAGTTGGGAATAAACCTCCTGAGGAAGTTAATTTTCCCAATAAAGGACTATAACTCCTTGATGTTCCTCGGGTGTGTGATTTGTAGTATTCCCTCAACTCTTTGTGGGTCTATCCTAATCCCCTTCTCAGATATGATGTGGCCAAGAATCTTACCTTCTTGCAACCCAAATACAGTCTTTTTGGGATTTAATGACAGACCAAACCTTCTACATTTTTCAAACACTCTTCTTAGGTGTTCTAGGTGTTCTTCCTCAGTCTTGGAATAGACGGTTATGTCATCCAGATAGATGACAATGAAGTGTCCTATTTCATCTGAAAAAGCTATGTCCATCGCTCTTTGGAAGGTTGCACCAGCAATCATCAATCCAAAATGCATCTTTACATACATAAAAGTGCCCCATGGAGTGGTAAAGGCTGTCTTGAGTTGGTCTTCTGGGATTACTAAAACTTGGTTGTAACCTGAAAAACCATCTAGCAGGGAGATCCTTTTTTAGCATACTACCCTCTGAAGGATGTGTTCCATTTTTGGCAAAGGGTAGTTATCCTTGAGTGAGGCTCTATTAAGATTCCTAAAATCAATACACAGCCTGATCTCCCCTGTTTTCTTTCTCACAGCCACTAGGTTTGATACCCAATCAGAGAACCTCATAGGCACAATTATACCTGCCTCATACATCTTCGTAATCTCCTTTTTCACTGCAGGCAATTGTTTTGGGTTTATTCTGTGAAGTTTTTATCTGAAGGGTTTCTGATTCTCTTTCAAAGGTATTTTGTGTTGTATGATGTTCTTTTCATAGGCCCTTAAGTCCTCATAACTCCAAGCAAACACATCAATGAATTCCTTGAATAGGTCAATGTATTTATTTTTCATGTTTGCAGGCAGGGACTTAGCCAATTTGATCATCTTGGGTTTCTCTTCAGTACCTGTGTTGCATTCCTCGACATCAAAGTCTGCATGTTCTATAGTGGGCTTTTTAGCTACATCATCAAAGTCAAAAAGGTCCTCTAAAGGTGCCAGACCTCGAGGTATTTTCTTATCCTTGGCCTGCAGCACCTCTACTTCTTCACTATCTGTGTTTTCACATTTTTCGTTTGGGTTTCCAATCTGTTCGTTTAAAGTGTTTATTTCTATATTATAGGGTGTTTCTTCCTCATCTAAGGACTCTTCACTTAGGCAGCTACTTTCAGATTTAGAGTTTGAATCAGAAAATTCAAACTCGTTTCTTTCTACCAGGAAATCTTCAATCTGTTTATCGCCATCAAAGACCTGCCAATATTTTTCATTGTCCAGCATTGCAGGTCTGAATTTGGTTTGAATGATGATATTTTGGTCACTGGGAGGCTTATGATATGAACTAGCCATACAGGCTAGTCCATTTTCAATTGTGTTTTGTCTCCTAGGGAAAAACACCAGATCGTACTCTACAAAGGTTTTCAACAGATCCATGGCGTCATTTCTGTAGGCTCTCAGCCTGGGATGTTTCGCTGTGTATTCACCATTCACATGTTTAATGATCATCTCAGAGTCCCCATGAACAATTATCCTATGGGCTCCTAATTTTCTCAACAGGTTTAAGCCTAGGATAAGAGCCTCATACTCTGCAATATTATTTGTACATTTGAAGTGCAGGTTACAGGCATGGCTCTCTGCGTAGTCACTCTCTGTGTTATGTATCCACACTCCTGCTCCAGCAGTTCTCTTGGTGCATGACCCATAGAAATTCATCTCCCATAAGGTTTCATTCTCGGGTTTATCATCGTTTCGTTCTTGGTGTGGTGTATGAAATTGTGAAGGGTGACTAATCAACTGGTTGCATTCTTTTCCTGGTTCACTCTGAGTTTTTGTTTCAGCGCACTGTTCAAAGTTTTCTATATCATTCTCCTCCGAGTCTAGAGTAGCCATTATGTTAAAGTCCATGGGCTCTGTTCCCTTGTTTGTATCTCTGTTTTTGGACTCTGACCCCTCTAAGGATTCATCATTATAAAGGATGAAGGAGTCAAGCTCTGTATGTACAGAGTATAAAGGAGATTTTTCAAGCTTTTCGGGGCTACTGACCAGGAATTTCATCTGTGCCTCTCTGTATAGTCTTATAAGTTGGCTAAAGACTGGGATTGTGGCATAAGCCCCATCCATCTGCATTGTACCCTGCAGCTTGGCTCCCCATGATCTCGATAATAACATGCCGTACTTGGGTGGCACATCTGCCACGACAACATCCATGACCATACACTTGGCTGGAATCTGGGTAAGGCTCACACACAGGTCTTTGATTAGGCCTAGACATTCTACTCTACTAGAATCAAATAAATATAAATCCTTGTAGGGTCGAGTTATTTCTAGGCCTAACCTTTCCATAACTACTTTAGGCATTAGGTTGTGCGATGCCCCAGAATCATGCATTGCATTGTGGAGGATCTTATCATGGATATTAAGACTGATATAAAAAGGGGGTACTACCCCTTCCTGAAACTTTCCTTCTATCTTTGGAGCAAACAGAAGGGCTGGTTGATCATCACTCAAATTTACTGTGTCACTTTTCTCACCTAAATTTAATGCTTTCAAAATTTGGCCTTTATATACATCCTGAGTGGCCAGCTCAGAGAGTGGTATAGAGATTTTAATTTTTGCAATCTCACTTTCCAGATTGAAAGTGGACTAACTCTTTGGAATGCTCGACTCTCTTTTGTTAGCCACTGCCTTGGTGGCTGAATCAGTGTGCTGATTCTCATTATGTACAGTTTTGATGACAGTTTTATCAGGAGCACTAGCTGTAGTGCTAGTGCTGCTAGTTGGTTTACCTTGTTTATCAGTGTTTTGATTGTCTCTTTCTTTGTTCTTTCCAGAACTCTCAGCTATTGATTTGTTACTCTTAGTAGTCACTTTAGAAGTTTTCTCAGGCCTTTTCTTGATGGTAACCTCAGAATCTTTTGGTTTGGCAGTGTCTGGGCTCTTTTTGCTTCTAAGTTCATATTGTTCTCTGACCTGCATGATGGCATCTTCAAATCCTAACCTGTAATCCTAAGATTCTAACCATTCCTCATCCCAATACGAGGGTGAGGGCTGATCTTCCTCTGTGGAACAGTTGTGGATTGATTTTTCCACTTCAAACATGTTTATTTTGTTTCCCTCACACTCTTCTATGATTCCCTCATCTTCATCAAGAAAGTTCTCTTGGAATGGGGGAATAACTTGCTAATCTAATTCTCTTTGTCTGTTGGGAGTGGTGTTGTTTCTTCTAAAGTTCTGGTTCTGGTTATGGTTTTTATTTCTGTTTTGGTTACTAACTGTGACAACCATCTTTTCCATCATTTGTTGTAGCTTTTCCATATTTTTGGATATGCAGTGATAATTGGGGTCAGATGTGGAAGCTACATTGTCATCTCTATATGTTACCCTTTTCTCAGCTCTCAATCTTGCTTTCTTCTCAATCAGATTTGCCTCTACACTCATTGCTCCCTTTTGCATGTCTTCCAATGTGTTGTAATCCCTCTCCCTAAGCTGGTAGGCCATGTCAGCATCCAAGCCTTCAAGGTATTTCACTAGAACCATACCTAGGGGAGGTTTCATGTGTGGAGGAAGAGCATTATAAACGTTGTTAAACCTTGTAGAGTAGGCTTGGACACTCTCTCCTACATTTATTTTCAGGTTATTTTATTCAGCTAGGATTTGGAGAGGATTTTCCTTAACTTCCCATTTGTTTATGAAGGTCTGATATAAGGTTGGGAGGTCTTGGATACTATCAGGAGGAAGGCCTTTGAACCATTTCTTCACATCACCTCCTAAGCTCTGGGAAAATATTCACATTTTGACTATATCATCATCTATCTCCATGTAGTCAAAAGAATCTTCCATCCTATCTACATGGTACTGAGCTGTGGTAGACTCTTTTGCAGTGAATTGTGGGATCTTTGATTGGTAATCATTGGGTAAGGGTACTAGAGGCTGAGGTAAAACTAGAGGTGCATACCAAGCTGCCATGATGATGTTTTGTGGAGGTAAAGGGTTAGCTTGAGTAGCTGGTATATGGATGACAGGGATATTATTACCATCAGAAAACTGATGAGAAGATCTAGGATGACTGACCCCCAAGTTATGAAGTGAATATCAGGGGGTGTGGATGGAGGGGTCTGTCTATTCCAATGGTTTTTACCACTTTGAGGTGGTGCACTAGGGAGCTCACGATCTGGCTGTTCTAGGACACTGAATGACCTAGCTCTTGGTAAACTGTTTTGAGAGCCTAGGTCAAAAAATGGGTCAGATAGAGCTATAAGGTCTCCTGGTGTAAAGTTAGCTCTATGCATGTGGCTAGAAATAGTTGGTCTTATAGGTGCAGGGGATCTCTTGAGGATGCTCTCAGGATTGTCAACTATTTCAGGTGGTTTTGGATTGGGATAAGCTCTCGTGTGAATGGTTCTTGAAGCGAGAATGTTGTTTTCTAACAAAGCATCTTAACCCTACTTGTTCCTTCTATTGTGGCTAATGTTGTAATGGAGGCTGGTCTCCCAGTGGAGTCTTTAAATTGTTTAGGAATTATGAAGTCGCCAGGTGGAAGGTTTAGGATGCTTCTGGGGGGTACACTGTCCACCACAGTGCTTATGAGATGTCCCTTTCCAAGGATATCCTGAAAACACATCAAACTCTAACCAGAGATTGACTGGGAGGGCTTTAACTAGATATGTCACCTCTTAAAGAGTGTGAGATCTGGAGGCTACCTGGCCCTTTCCAGACTCTGTCTAAGAGTGTAGGGGAAACACAACAAATGGTATAGAGGTTGATCTATGAATAGGAGTGTTTAACTGCCAACCTAACCAGAGATTGTAGGTTTCTGAGGCTCTTATGATGTAGTAAGGTGAAATTACTCAGAATATTCCCAGAGGAGTTGCCATTATGTGGTGACGACGATGAGAGATAGACAAATGTTATCAGTTATAGGCTCTCAAATTTTTCCTAGTGGAGTCGCCATTATGTTGGTGACACCAATGGGAGACAGACAAATGTTATCGGTTACAGGCTCTCAGATTTCTCCAGCGGAGTCGCCATTATGTTGGTGTTCCCATGTTTTAGCAAGGCTGGTAATACCAAAAGATGAGACAACATCAAACCACTTTCAAACCTCAGGATCTAGCCCTCCTCGGTCCAGAGAGGGATCTCTCTATATAAGCAAAGGTTTTATATCTTTGAAGCTCAAAATTTAAGATGTTAGGCTAGTTATAAGGCTCGGAGTTTGTTTGTTTGTTTGTTTGGTTGTCCGGAATCAAGGAAGAAGGGTTCAATATAAGATAAGGCTGGGCAAAAATGATTTTAGGTAGAGGAGAAATATTCCAGGGAACATTCAAGACCATGGGCAATGGAGTCAGGAAAGGGTTTACTTGCTGTTCAATTTGCAGGCTTTCAGTTGGGCTAGTCATCTAAAGCATTGGGTCTTAAAGATGATTGTGTGATATGAAATGGTAGGAGAGGAGGAGACAACACAAATTTAGAACACAAAGTTAAAGACCTAAGATCAGAGAGAGACTTTGAACTCTCAATGCTTCAGCCTTTAGCTTGAGGGATCTTAGAAACGTTCAATTACTTGAAAAGGATCCTAGTGAGATAGAGACATAGTTCTAGACCTCCTAGTGTTCCCAATTCATTCAATTAAATCCTAACAAGAACATCTAAGAACAGATTCATTTAATTCATACATCAGCTAACAGGAAATGTCATCCACTACACTGGTTAAATTAACTAAAATCAACTCTTAGGTAACACATTTAGTAGAAAACATTAAAGGCAAGGAGAGCAGAAACATAGGGTACCTAACAAGGGTAAATCCTATGCCAGATTTCTGATGCAAGCCAGTAGAAATGAAATGAAATGAAATAAAACACAGAGACAGAAAAACATCACCGCATCGTTAGATCAAGATCCAAAGAAATGTTCTTGTCATATTAAAGAGCAACACCAGTTAAGTACAACATTACCAATGGCTGAATATTTAGTCTGAAAACATCTTCTTCTGCCTATATTACAACTTTACACAGAGACTATGTCTCAAAAGAAACAGCTTGTAATTTCTCTGATAACCGATCAACAACCGTTACAATGAGTTCCTTCATGAATTTATAGCTCAAGTGGAGCAGAGAAGGTAGGTGAAAAACTAAATGCAGCATTAAAACTCAGAAGAGGGAGAGGGTCGAGGCCTCATTCTATTTTAAATTCTGAGCATTTATCTCTAGTACTCTTTGGATGAAAGAGTGGTCTTTGTCAGGCTTCCATTTACTCCAGGAATATCTCTGATGTACTTACTGTAACACTCTGGTGAACTAAACAAAAAGGTAGAATAATGATGCTGAGGTCTGCCATACTGTGAAACAAATGCTTTTGATAGCATAGGACTACTGTCAGGGGGGGAAAATTTACTTGGACACAATGTAGACTGAAACAATAATGTGTACCGTGTCCTTTCATGGAGAAAAACATTATGCTGATGTAGAAAACCTGACATACATTAATTTATGCGCTCTGTATCCTTTGTGTGATCCATGATATCTTCAATTTGGTACTTTGCCTCTAAACCAATGAGTTAAGGCTCAAAGATCTTCATTTTCATGCCTTAAACTCTCTACTGCTCCATTTCTATCTCTGTTGGTGAAATCTTCCCTTTTAATGGCTCTGGGGAGGTTTTACAAAATTCAAACCCTGTTCTTTTAATGCAAGTCCTGTCATGGCTCCTTCCCAGGCTTTCTTCATGATTTCAGCCTCTGAAAAAATGGTCCTTTCTACGTTTTTGCCGTTTTAATAAAGATTGTGTAATCATGGCGGCTTTCACCATCTGATATCCCTGCAAAACATGAAAAACTGTTAAGAAAACCATGCATGGAGGTGGTGGATGCAACGGGGATGGTGAGAATGGCTGTGCAGACTGGTGAGATGGCGAAAAAGTGTAGGATCATGGTGGAACATGCAACTTAATAGTGGAACATGGTCTGGAGGACATGGGCAGAGCGCAGCAAAATTTGAATGCAAATAGTTGAAAATTGACTTTTGAACGAAATATGAAAGAGACGGATGGACATGTGGCGAAGACACGTGGAATGGTGACGTGGCGGGACGCGTTGGTGGCGGGGCTGACTTTAAATCGGGACCGTACGATCTCAGGAGGAGATCGACGGCTGGGAACACATCGGAGGGCGACAGACAGTGAGCCAGGTGTACAGTTGCCTTGGTTTTAACTCCCATGCAACTTCGCGGAGCGATTTCTGTTGGATGGCCTGCCTCAGATCGGACGATGCACAGCGATATCGCGCCGGGGCAAACGCTGATCAATAACGCGCGATGGAGGGCGGTTTATGAATAGTGCACAGAGCCACGTGTCATGTGATGAGTCGAATCTCTCCGAAACAAAAATTACCACCCAACCTCCAAACGCGGTGCGATGGAAACCGGTGGTTTATGAACAGTGCGCATTGCGGGGACCACCAGAAGGAGGGAATACAGACCATCAATCTGCGGGAAAATGGATGGTTGATATATGATCGGGCGGCGAACGGGAGAAGATGGGTGCGAAGAGATTTTGCGACAACCGTCAGATCTGAACAGATCGACGGTGGAAAAATCACCCGATAACCATTTGAGATAAGCGCCTTCCGCCTTGGCGCCTGGTACTGACGCCGGGTCACGTGGAGGAAAAGGGTGAAGGGGCTGGGGCCGAAAGGTGCTAAGCCCTCAATAGACATGAAAATATGGTTAGTTGGCCCATTTTTAGAGCATTTTAAGGCATATGAAGGGTAACAATAGGGGGAAGAAAGGGAAATTAGGCCAAACCAGGGGTGTGGGTAGGATGTAAAGGGAGTTTTGGGGGAATTTAGGGGATAAAAGGGGAACTTTGACAGAGGGAAAAGGAGGCTAAAATGGGCATTTTGTAGGGATACAAGGGGCGAATGTAGGCCTTTAGGAACAAAATTTGTCAAAATCAAAGAGGCTTTTTGGATGGATACAGCTGTAGAAGTAAATCACAGGGCAGAGGGCATGAAGAGGCTTTCAAGGATGATGTGTCTTTAGGGGAAATGCATTCCTTGAAGGCTCAAAAACGATTTAGCCCCCTGCTTGCTTGTCAAGAATTTATAGGGGGCTAACACCTGCCCTTTGACATGTAATGAGCTGATTAAATAATTTCTCTTTTTAATTTAGTCATTTATATATGACTGTGTAATCCCCATGGATTATTGTACTACACAATTTATCTATTTTTTTTCTATAATTGGAATTTTGGATTAATTTTTCCTCATCATATTCATGATGGATATATATGTACCTCTATCAAAACTTTTTAGAATGAGTTCATCAGTTATGAATCCTTCCATATACTGTATCCCTCCAGAATTCTCTTATTTTAATACTCGCTTACTTGGTTAGTTTGCTAGCAGTTGTTTCATGTATCCAAAATTTATACCTAAATGTATTTGTAATTTTAGTTTTCTGCCTCTCATTCTATTATTAGATAAATGTTTGTCCTATTTACTTTACTTCAACATATACATGAATAAGTACATAGTAATTAACATCTAACCATAACCCTTTGGGTTTATAATTACACATACTGTAATTCAATCCACTTATAGTACCTTAGATTTTATACAGAACACAATATCGACATTGTATTTACTATAGTACTCACACTATACAATACACATAATTTATACTTTATAATACACTTTACTAATATTGTATATATTATTAACCAAGCACATGCTGCTAGTCTATACCAAGAATTTATCACTCAGTATTGATACTTTATGTAACATTAACAAGGCATAGACTATTGACATAACATTAATCCCTTATATACAGTGTAGAATTTTGTCTATTAACTTAGACAAAATGTTGTTTTAGCCCTTATTAACACATAAGAAATTAAATATAAAATCTCGACATATGGCATACCAATTTGTAAAGATGAATTCTCCTCCCAACCATAAGCTTCTCGTCATATCTCTCCCTCGAGCAGAGATCAATATTCCCCAGTGTTTACAACATCTTGTCACCCTAGTGATGGCACTTTTAAGCCCACTTTCCCCTGCAAGTTTCTATAATGACATCAGGTTATTATGTGATTAGAGGCTCAATATTTTAGCTCAAAAATGAAAGTGCTCATAATTGAATGAAACCCAAAGGATAGCATCCAGACTGTCGCAAGGAATCCAATGCAGCTCTTTTCGTTGAAAACCGAGTTCGGATGAAGGAGTTATGGTCTGTTGATCGTCATTTAGAACACACAAACTTTTATTTAAAAATTGTAGAACTTGTAGAAGTTGATGACATGGAAGCCCAGTCAGCATTCAGGGAATTTTCTTCAGTTTCATCCAATGGGACTGTTACAAGTGTCAGTGCAGGATTCACTAGTTTGGTTTGTGAAGGTAAAATTTGTCTGATGACCTCCTAAGGTTGAACTTGCCTTTATGATATTATGTGCTAGAAATTTTTATTTTTTATTTTTAATTAATTAAGGTTATATATATATATATGGTTTTTCAAACCTCATATATATATATATATATATATATATATATATATATATATATATATATATATATATATATATATATATATATATATATATACCTTAAATTTTAATTATTTAGAAACCTTAATTTCAATGGAAAACATTGCAAATTCCGATAGAAAATGTATTCATTAAACATTTCGAATGACATATTAAGGTTTGAGGTGGGCATATATAAGTCCAATGGTGGGTCCAACATCTATCAATGATGACATATATTCCACAGATAATCCATATGGGTTAATTTTAATATTTGGGCACAGTATTAAAGTTCAGGTGGTCTGTTGGCGTCGTTTCAAAGGTTTCCAAAAAACAATACGGGAGTTGATGTTCGGGTTTGAACCTATGACCTCATCCCCAACAACCCAACGCCCTAACCAATACGCTGCCACATGTTCATTGGAATACTATGCTCTGATATTAAATTTTAGTGCATGTATGCTCTAGTGGTGGGAACGAAGGGGCCAGCCCTCACCATAAGACCATGACTCGCGAGCACGCCGGGGGCTCTGAACCATTAAGTGCAATTAGCGCTAACTAAAATTAATTAACAATTAATACCAATATTATCATTAATATAATGACGTAGTTAGTTTGGCGGCCAATTTGGCAAAGCGCCATTTTCGGCGGATTGTCCAGATTTAGGGGACTTATCTAGACATTTTCCAAAATTAGTGGAGAAATTGTAGGAAAAATTCGTATAACTGAGACATTTTTCGACCAATTTTGGCTCAAGAAGAGTCATTCTTGGTATATTTTGATGTTTTGGAGCCATTGGAATAGATTGCAGAGGCAGAAGAGGTCATCTATCAGAGTTTTTGTTTCCTTGAAGAATTTGAAGCTTAGGGCCACCAAGAGGGAAGGCTATGCCCAGAGCATCTGGTAACCAATTTGAGTAAATAAATAGTCATTTCTAATATATTTTGATCATTTTAAATTCATTGGAACAGGTTCTAAACACATTTTATGCATGTAAACAACACTTTGAGCACAATTGAGCTAATACAGACACCCAAGCTATGGAGCTGGACCAAGGAGATGTAGCCCAGGAGGGGTGAACTCCTTCATCAAAACTATGTTTTAATGGTTCAGTTTGTGATGGTTTGTTGTTATTTATGTTTATATTGCTCAGCATTTTAAATTCATGCTTTATGCTTTCAAAAACACTCATAAAATATAGTTTTAATTATCTCTTTGACACACATAATCAACCAGGGAACCTACACATCAAGCATAAGATCAGTAAATAATTTTTATATCTGAAATTGAAATTAACACAGAAAAACTAACATTCAAATTTAGATCATTATGGGTTTTTCTTTCCCATAGCCTAGGCTTTAATTTTGTTTCTTTCACAAAATGTTTCTTTAAAACTCAGTTTTCCTCACGCAGTTTTTCTTACATCTTCCAAGTAACTTTCCTCTTTATTGGGGATTTTCTTAGATATTTTTCTTCCATCTAATTTAATATTTTTATATTTCTCCAAAAGATTTTTTTGGAGAATTTTGGGAAAGTATGAAATTCTATCCTATCCTCATGGATAAGAATTTATAAATCTCAATTACTCTTGTCTTTACAAAATTGCCATAACTTTCACAAATAATTATTAATTTAAAATGTTTCTGCTAACAGCATAATAGATGCACGTAAACCTTGGTCTTATTTACATAAACATAAAACATGTAAATCAGGGTATTACAAAAAAAAATTACATATAAAGAAAAGAGAATTCATCGCAATTTTTTTTAGAAAACATACAATGCAATAGGGAAGTTATGTATTCATTTCTTGTTCACCATTCCAATAGAACAATCCTCTTAATTGAATAAAATATTCTAATGAATATATTCAATCTAATTATTCTAAAAGAGAAGGGAGTTCACTTATGTCAAAACTCTCGTTCGTAACCCATTTTTTTTTTCTTTTTTTCCTACATCAACACTATACGCTATAGGATAGTAATGATTTCATTTCTTTCATTTATTGCACTGAAAACTGTATGAGCCACTTACTAAGCAATATTACAATGTAACCATACTCCCATTACGAATTTATAACTTACATATACATTTATTCCTTTACCTATCTCACTTAGGTAATATGCATAAAATTTTCTCATTCTTATATTATAAGAGATCTCGGTAGACCTGTGGATATTATAGGCCTTTTATGTGTTGGTGAAGTCTTTATGTGTTTCATTTTTCCTTAACTCAATTGTAAGTTTATTTATACATACCTCCTTATTGGTTAAAACCTAACTTATGTTTTGTATCATCATAACCATGGGAGTTTGTCATTAGTTGGTCGCATTTATATCATGTAACAAAAGCTCTAAAGGTACACTAATTATTTCCTCCATGGTGTGTCCGACCTGTGTTACTATCCACACGACGATATATGAGGAAGATAATATGTCTGGCCCTGCATAACAAATCTTGTTTCACCACGTGATCATTTTTCACACGTCGATCACATGGGAGTTGAGGTGACTACCCGCCTTGGTTTTCAGTGGATGACTCAGATGGATCGAGGAAATATAACAGTTGATTTTTTCATTCTAAACCCTAAATCCTTTACACCATTTTTCCTGGTTATTGTGCGACGAATCTTTTGTTTTTTTGCCTGTGGTTTCCTGGGAGGAGCTCAAACATCGGTTAAGTAATACAACGTCAGTGTTCATGTGAAAGAGATATGTTTGATTTCTTCCATCGAGATATTACATCTGGAACTGCTCCTCGTTCTCAGGGTCTGAATTAACAACAGATTCATGAGAAAAAGGAACAAATGGTGCATGGTGTCTGTCCCTCTACGCTCTTGTGTACATTTATTCAACACTAACTCACCGCGCCTATATGATGGTAGATCCTACACCTCATCTAACTATTTAAGTTATTGGGTCTCTATTCTAATTGCTCATGTTTGCATTCCACCAATTTATTGTGATCATTATGTTAACTACTAAACTTGTGGGTATTTTTGTTCTATGTATAGGTTCTCTCACAGGTTCCTAATAGGTGAAACCCCCTGGTTGTATTTTATTTGTTCTTACTTTACTTTTTAGGAGACAATATGTATACATGTCCTTTCGTTTTGCGTTACTCCTTTAAATTTCCTAGTCCTAGCTCGAAATAGATCTTGGGATTTTTCCAGGGAGCGTAGTCTTGTGTTTGTGGCTTGTTCCATTAATATGATTTCACTGCACAGAAAATTCACTAGTAAGGGCTGGTTCTATTCGTCCATTGATTTTACTGCCATAATCCGCTCTATCAGGCTGACAGAATGTTAAGATTCTCTCATTCGTTAATACCATGGGTGTAGGGAAAATTCGCACAATGTCAATCTGGGTCTCTACTCTGAGTTCAGGTTCTAGAAGGCTAGGCATGCATGAGTTTTATTCACATACTTCCTCTGCCAGGTATTATCTTGTCTTACCAATTTGTGCCATTTTCATTAATTTCTGTATATTGGATGTATTTCCCGGGTAGTGTTTTATTCAATGCATTCTAAATTATATATATATATATATATATATATATATATATATATATATATATATATAGTGCTTCCATTCCATCTATGAATAAATATTCTAAGAATTATTTTTATAGGTAATAAATTTTATTTCTTGAATTTACACCTTTTGAGAAATTATTTTCTATTTTATTTCTTTTCTTACCATGCAGATTTGATTTCTTTGTGTTGAAATAGATACAAATAGGGAGGCATGCATTATCTTCTAGCTCGTTTACCCATCTTTCACTAGTAACACACGACTAATATCCCTCTCCATGTTCCAGGACGATGCTCCGCCCGGTTCCAAGTTGGTTCGATTAATTCATCTTGGGAATGGGTTTTATGACACTTTTCAAATGGAAGTGTTTCCGGGTATTGGAATTTAAATGATTGATCATCGGACTTACATTGCATTTGTTCTTCTTCTTCTTCTTTTAAAGGGTGTAATACCCGTTTAAATACAATTATCTTAATCACCTCCGAGATTAGTTATACTAAAAAAAATTCTCGAGTATTTGTATTTTATTTTCAGTTACATTCAAGGGATAGTAAATGCTTTATAGATTCACCAAAATCCAATTTGTACATCTATATTTGTATCGATGCTCATTGTTTGTTTTGTTTATTCCAGAGAAAGAAATACTTTTAGTTTGTAACAACGCCAAAAGTCATCTTAGAGTGCGGTACACACACAAAGATATCTATTGGGCCTGAAGATGTAGCTCACACATTGTGAGTGACTTTGTTAACAAATTTGGGTGCATTATCTTTATTGTACTATATGTGTGTGTGGAAATTTTTATAAAGTGGATGAGTTTCATTGTCCTATGTTATTCTCGTTGTTAATTATAATCAGTGCCATACTGCTCTGATTTGCTTTTATTTTATGATTGTATCAAATTTGTAATGGAGAATTTATGGGTTAGTATAACTAAGGAATGTGTTCATCACTTTCTAAGTTTTTGCTGCTCATGGTGTTCCAAAATATACAAGTCTTGTAGTGTTTACTTATATGAACTGCTTGATCATTAGTATGATTTTACACACACCAACCTCATCACTTTTTCACGTATGGTGTACATCCTACTCAATTTAATTATTTAATGTCCCTTTCTCATGTTCACTATATGATTAGAAGTCATTGTCATATATAACCAGAACGCCAAACTATATTTTAATGCCATATTTATCGAAACATAGTTTTTCTAGAGTAGCATGTAGCTAGTGTACTAACTGAAAATAACTTGGTTTTTTTTTAATCACTCTCTGTATATAAATTAGAGTGGATATCACCTGTGAATTGTTTGATATATTATTGGTAACAAGATACAATTGTCACTATATTTCTTTTAGAGATATTCTCTTATGATCTTCTTCATCTATTTTTGTGCTTGATTCTTTTATATAATTCCTTGATAGCTATGAATCAATAAAATGTATTTCTACTTGGTAAACAATAGTTTACCTAATTGGAAAGATATAGGTAACTCAACTTTTAAACAACCAGAAATCTAGCTATAAATGTTTACACACAAATCCACAGTTTTGAAGTTACTTGTGTGTGGTTACTTAAATATGGTGTATGCATTTTGCATAAGCCCCGAACTTTATTTTAGAGCAAGAATCACACTCCACATTGATTCATACTCCCATATTCACCGTGAATATCATCTCCTAATAACTGTATTTTTTAATCTAAACCCCATGTCTAACCCCATGTTTGTTATCAATAAGATTCATCTAATAATGGTTATCATTTCATCATAACCTTCCTAAGTTTTACTACAAATACCAATATGTGTATAATTTATCATATAGCATTAAGCTACCTAATGGGCCTCCAAATTAGAAATAAATTAATGCCCATCTAACATTTCTTAGGCACATAAAGGTTATATTAAATCTCCCCTTATACACTTAATAATGTATTTTAAGCTTCAATATCTTCTTAGGAATTTTTATAGATAATTGCATATTTTTGCCTAAGATTATTTATTTTTGAAGGATATTGTGAGAATATTGGGTAGATTATGAAGATTTGTAGAAGGCCATAATTTAGGGACTTCATACCCATTACAGGAGGATCAAGATTGGATAATACATAAACAAAATATCATGAAATTATTGAGAGATTCTAGAACTCTGATGATTGAGAAAATATAGGAATGTGTTCCCTTTAATTTAATGCAAATTCCTAGTGTTGGGAACCAGATCCACTATTTGAGAGATTTTGGAAGGGAAATGTTACTCCTTTCAAGGGGAACTGTAAATTTTTAAAAGTGTTATATGCTTGATGCAAATTTACTTCAAACTTCTAGGGCCTGATACCGAATAGAAATCACATAAACATGAAATTAAAATGTTGATAGAACATACCAATAGATCGAGAGAAGACAAGCCAATAATATACTTATCTTTTGTCAAACAGAGATAAAGAATGGTGGCGTTACGGTAGTCAACAGGATGCTTCAACCAACAAAGTCTTCTTAAGGTCAGCCAACCAAAAGTGTCACACAACCCTCACGAAAAATCCATAAATTCAACCCAAACTCAAGGAAAGTCAACGTTGTCCAATCAACATAGTTAATGCAAAACAGTAGCATAGAAAATTCAACACAACAAGGTCAAAGTCAACGCTCAACCTCAGTATGTGTGCTAATCAATGCGACCTTCGTAAATCAGACTTTTGGTGAAGTTTGGAGGAACTTGAAATGAAACCCTAGATAGATATGCACCAAAAAGCCCTAGCTATTGCTCCACACATGTGAGAAGAAAGTGCCTCCAAAAGTTATCGAACCAATCAAACACAATAGAGAAGTGTGTGATGAGTTGATTATCAAATGACATCCAAGTCTCTCCAATTTATATCCATCTATAAGAGTGAGTGACACATATGTTGGGCTCTCAAGCCTACATTACAATTCTGGCTAACCTTGCATATAAGTGGAATAAATTCAAAATAAACGTTCTCCTCATCCGATCAAGATGATATTTAGATAAATCTTGCACCTCTCCAAAAGAGGAATCTAATAAAAATATTGGCATCATCATCTGAGTAGTACAACATGGAGTTTGGATCTAGTTGCCCAAAATTAACACTCCCTCTCAACTAGGGAGAACTCCATCCACCAGTGCCATCCAAACATCGTGCATCATCCTTTTGTAACTTGCTTTGTTGCCTTATTTATTTCAAATGGTGAGTCACAAAAATATCACTCCTGGTTGACCAGAAGTTAGCTCAGAGGTTTGAAACCTCTGTAGGACTCAAAGGAGTCTCATACAAACCTGAACTTAGTTTTACTGACCTGGAGTCATTTGGATGTCCAAAAGCTCACTTGGACTCAAAAGAGTCATATACTAACCCGCAGTTAGTTTAAATGGCCTGAAGTTAGTTGGAGGTTAGAAACCTCACTAGATTTGATCCCAGATCAAGTGGTTGGACATGTGCCATCCTAGAAATAGAGAGTACGGAAATCTCTAATGCATCCATCAGTATTGCTATAGGTCCACCTCATTGGCCAAGATGAGAGGTACTTCCCATGAGTCCATGGGTAGGATGCATACAGGGCACATATCAAAGAGAGGTGAACCAACTCAATATCATCACGGTGCGGTAGAAACACACCAAAAAGGTTCGGCAAACCTAGCCCTGTGGTTTCTTATAACTCTAAGAAGCTATCCCCAAAGCCCCCTAGAGCTCCCAGAGCTCATCGTCCAATAGGACCCTTAGAATAGGGTCATTCCATGATTCCAATATTCTCACGGAAGGTTAGGAACTTGACCTTCCCCAAGGGCTTAGTGAGAATATCCACAACCTCCTCATCATTTCCTATATGATCGAGCCTTACCACACCTCACTATACCATGTCCCAGATAAAATGGAACCTGAATCAATATGCTTGGATCTATCATGGAACACAGGATTCTCGGACAAACAAATCCACTCTGGTTATCACAGAGGATAACGGTGGTATCTAGCACATGCTCGAACAACTCACTAAAGATCTTTTGAAACCAAATAGATTCAAAACATGCCATACTCGTTGCAATGTATTCAGCCTCAATGGTGTTCAAAGACATCGAATTCTACTTCCTACTCATCCAAGATATCGAAGCAAAACCAAGTGTGAATAAGCATCCATATGTGCTCTTGCGATCCACCACATTGCCAACCCAATCAGCATCAGTATATCCATGGAGTCTCAAACTCCTGGTAGTGTATCTCCGCCCATGGTATATCGTGCCTCGAAGATATCTCAAGATATTCTTGGCACCAACCCAGTGAATGTGATGAGGATCAACCATGTGTTGAATCAAAGTGTTCACTGCAAAACATATTTCCGAACAAGAGTTCACTAAGAACATCAATGCTCCTACGAGTTGATGATACTCGGTAGGATTTCCCAATGTGGGCCCAACAGCATTTCCACACAACTTCTTAAAGTTGAGTTCCATCGGTTTCGACACAAACTTACAGTCCACCATACCAAATCTCTCCAGCATCTTCACAATATATTTTCCTTCAGAGAGGAAATTCTCTCTAGGTCTCTATGAGACCTCCAAGGCTAGGAAGTAATGCATTTGTCCTAGGTCTTTCATCTCAAACTCAGAAGTGATCTCCCTCTTACATTGATGAATGAGAGGGTTAGCAATTTTCAGGAAGATATCATCCACATAGAGAACTAGAATGAGAGGCTTTTCTATATCAACCTTGAAGTAAAGGTTTGGATCAACATTACTTTGACTGAAGCCCAGCTTCATCAAGTAGCTATCTATTCTCTCGTACCAAGCCCTAGAGGCTTGCTTCAACCCATAGAGGACATTATTCAACCTGCATACATGAGAGTCTCTATCCTTGACTTTGAACTGCAGAGGGTGCTCCACATACACCTCTTCCTTTATCCAACCATGCAAAAGAGTGGTCTTTATATCCATCTGATGGAGACTCCATCCTTACGTGGAAGCAATGGAAATAATAGATCAGATGGTGGTATAGCAAGCCACAGGTGAAAATATATTATCATCATCTATGCCTTCCTTTTGAGAGAAACCTCAGGCAATGAATCATTCCTTGTACTTTTCAGCACTACCATCGGATCCATGCTTGATCTTATATAGCCATTTCGAGGTGACAACAGCTTTATCCTTCGGTCTCAAGACCACATACCAGACATCATTCTTCATAATGGGCTCGTACTCTTAGTGCATAGCATCCTTCCAAACTTGGTACTTTACAGCTTCTTCAAATGATCCAAGCTCAAATTATACGATTATACTCATGGCTGCTAGATAACCTTGGTATCTATTCATCTTCTTGCTTTCACGGAATGTCCCCCTTGGGGCCATATATCTCATGGCATCCTAAAGAGTATCCCTGAGCCATGAGGGTCTTCTCTTCATTAATGGAGGTGGATCAATATGGTCCATCGATCCTTCAACGTCAGGCACCATATCATCCTTCGGATCTTCCTGCTTCCTTGTTCTTTCATCATTGTCTTTCTTGGATCTAGGAAGATTTATCACTTTCCTGAGGGAAGCATATTCATCGAAGGTGACATCGTGGCATATATCCACTTCTATTTGACTAGGCACAGAGATTATATATGCCTTCAAAGTTTCACTTTAGCCCACAAACATTCCCTTCTTTCCAGAAGCATCCAGCTTGCTTCTCTTCTCTTTTGGCAAATGAAGTAAACAGGACAACCAAAAACTCTAAACTGAGAAACATCAGGGTTCTTACCAGAGAAAAATTCTTTGGGAATTTTGGAGTCCATAGTAGAATGTAGACATCTATTTTGTACATAAATAGCAGTGTTCGCAGCTTCACCCTGTAGAAACTTCGGAAGACCTTGGTCACATAGCATGGCACGGGAAGCTTCCACAATGGTCCTATTCTTTCTTTCAACAATGCCATTTTTCTCAGGAGTATACATGGTTGTGGTATCCCTCTTAATGCCAGCTTCTCTGCAAAAGTCATTGAACTTGTTTGACTCATATTCAGTGCCATTATTAGTCCTCAAAATCTTGATCTTATTTCATGTTTGATTTTTCACCAAGGCCTTGAAGGTACGAAACCATTTGAATGCTTTGTCATTCTTCTTCAAGAAATATATCTAGGTCTTGTGAGAGAATTCATCTATAAACGTCATGTAATAAGAACATACTCCTAAGGATGTCACGGGAAACATACCAGATAAGTTAGAATGTATCAATTGCAAGACATCAGACGTCTTTGTGACACTTGAGGGGAAAGGTCCCCTTGTATGCTTTCCTTCAGCACAACCCTGACATACAACTTCATGATAATTTTTGAATTCGAGCATCCCTGTCACCACCTTCCTTACCTTGGGAAGGGCTTTGTAATGAAGGTGTCCAAATCTTCGTTGCCATAATTCGGTTTGATGAATTGTATCACATGTCATAGCCCCCAATGGACTTCCTCCAACCTGGTAGAGTGTGTCAACTCTAAAACTAATAGTGAGAGCTTCCTTGAAGCTCTTCTTTCAGATGTGTACCTTTACATCAACGAATTCCACCTTGAAACCTTTGTCTTTCATGGCCGAAATAGACACAAGTTTAATCTTCAAATCAGGTACATAAAATACATATTGAAAATGGAGGACTTGACCTTAAGATAAATGGAGGGTCACAGTCCCTGTCCCTTTCATGGGGTAGGTGGCATGATCTCCAACGACAATTTGCAGATTAGTATCCTTCTTAATCAAATCAGAGAGGGCTTCTTTAAAACTAGTGAGGTGCCTTGAATCACCACTATCAATCAACCATACATGCAGGGTGTCGGGTGGAGATGCAGCAGAGAGGGAAGCTACAAGAATGAATTCATTTATTTTATTTTCAACAACATTATATTCATCTCTCTTGGAATTTCTAGACCTTTTGAAAGGTTTCCCATTTCCATTACGACTAGAGGGAGCCCTCTTCTTTCCTTTGAACTTGTGGTTCCTTTGATTTTGATTCCCCCTGTTGTTGTTGTCATCATCCCTTGGAGAATCCCTTCTATTAGGGAATTCTCTAGCACAATGGCCAAATGTGTTACAAGTGTAACATCTTCCTTTATTTCCTTTGGCCCCTGCTCTTCCATGGTTCCTTGGACCACCATTGTTCTTCTTCTTAGTACGATCAGTGAAGGAATTATTACCTTCATTTTCATATTCCATCATTCTTGTCTCCTCTTGAGTGCAGCTTGACAATACTTCATCAAAATCAGGAATCACATTATTATTGAGAATGGTAATATTGAATATGTTCCATTCAGGGGGGATACCTCCAAGTGCAATGAGAACGATTTCTCTATCAGCTATTGTTTCCCCAATATCGAGAAGGTTATTCCTTATTTTGGTCAACTTCAGAAAATAGGATTGAACGGATTCATCCTTGCCTTTCTTGATATTATTCAGTAGGTTCTTAAAGAAAAGAACTTGATTTTCATTGTTAGCCCTAAACATGTTGACCAACTTGTCATACATCTCTTTAGTTGTGCCTAGCTCAGAGATGTAAGAAGCCATACTTTTATGGATGGAATCCCGAATAATCATCTTAGCTTTGATTTCTCCTTTTCTATCCTTCATCTTTGTGACAATAGGTGCAGTTGATGGAGGCTCTTGGATTTTTCCTTGCACATAGTCCATGACATCTTGATCTTCTAAGACCAAATCCAAAGACATATTCCAAGCATGATAGTCAGAATTTTCAATCAACTTATCATCAGCTTTGAAGCCATTATAATTTGAGGTACCCATGGGTCCTTGAAAAATGCTACTTCTTCGATGATTTCTCTCAACATAAGCTTGGGCTTTGTCTTCACCTTAGCTCTGATCCCATGTAAACTTTTGAAAGTGTTCTATGCTTGATGAAAATTTACTTCAAACTTCTAGGGCTTTATACCAATTATAAATCACATAAACAAGAAATTAAAATGCTGATAGAACATACCAATAGATCGACAAAAGAGAAGCCAATAATATACTTATCTTTTGTCAAAATGAGATGAAGAATGGTGGCATTACGACAGTCAATAGGACGCTTCAACTAGCAAAGTCTTCTTAAGGTCAGCCAACCAAAAGTGTCACACAACTGTCAAGATAGCTCCACAAAGTCAACCCAAAGTCAACTAAATTCAACGTTGTCCAGTCAATGAAAAAAGCAACATAAAAAAGTCAACACAACAAGGTCAAAGTCAACATTCAGCCTCGATATGTGTGCCAATCAATTGATACTTCACAAATCATAATTTTGGTGAAGTTTGGAGGTCAACAAACCAAGCATTGACCAAAGTCAACGCTGGTCAAACCTGCAATAAATCCCTAGATAGATTTGCACCAAAAATCCCTCGTTGTTGCTCCACATGTGTGAGAAGAAAGTGCCTCCAAAAATGATCAAACCAATCAAACACAAGAGAGAAGTGTGTGATGAGTTGATGATAAAATGACATCCAAGCCTCTCCAATTTATATCCATCTGTGAGGGTGTGTGACACATTTGTTGGGCTCTCAAGCCTACATTATAATTCTAGCTGACCTTGCACATAAGTGGAATAAATTCAAAATAAATGTTCTGCTCATCCAATCAAGATGATATTTAGAAAAATATTGCACCTATCTGAAAGAGGAATCCAATACAAATATTGGCATCATCATTTGAGCAGTACAACATGGATTTTGGACCTAGTTTCCCAAAATTAACATGAATGCTTCATCATCATTTTGTATAGGTACCAATTTGAATTGGCCTCTAGGGGCATGTATTTATTAGTCTTATTGTGTTGAAAAATTGTTGTTTAGAAACTCCACTTTCTTTTCCTGCAAGGATGTGCTTGGACTGATTCAATAATGAAATTTGGTGCCATTTTTAGCTTATAAGGCTTTGATTCTTCCATAGGACTATGAATCATCCTTGTACTTGGCCATCCCATGAGCCTTAGATCCCTCTTGCAAAATTTATTTATGTTATTTTCACTTCTTATCCACATGGATATCTTATTTTTGTTTTTCATATTTTTGTATTTAGTATTAATGGCAGAAGTGTCCTTAGACATGTAATTTTTTTAATAGGAAAAGAAATTACATGAGAAATTTTCAAGAGTTTATACACGTACACTCCAACACTCTTGCAATTAGGAAAAAGACCTATTTACAAACTACGTGTCCTAACATATTTTAGTTATGGACCACTTGATAAAACAACAAGTTTCCATTTATAATAAATATCCTCCTAACAAAAATACTAACTTTTTTCCTATATTAGAGCCTAATCTACGACACTTTTCTAGACTTATATCTTTTTTTAACAATATTCTATTTCTAAGTGTCTCCAATATTAATTTGATTATTCTAATTTAATAAATATTTTATCATAGCTTTAAACTATGATATTTGGATCATCTAAGATTCCCCCCTATGATCCAAAGATACATTACAACATATACCAAGATCATCCTTGAACTTAGTGTTGGGTGGATTAATCAATCTTGCAGACAAGATCGATCTCCCTAGTACCAAAAGGTAATCTAGCAACAAACAGCCAAATAAACCTATCTTTCTCTAAACATATACGATTTATTAAAATAACTATAGAGGTGTTTAATAACTTACCGAAGATCCGATGCTTGTTTGAAGTCGTTGTCCCTCATGCACTTGAAGGAGTTATCTTTGTAAACCGACAGTCACAAACAAGCAAACATTAAATAGCACCTGTATAGTAAACATCATAAATCACGCTCATGATGGTGATCAAGGAATCCATGAAATAAACAGTTAACTAACAGCTTATTGAGAAAATTAATTCATTTGTATTAACTTTAAAAGAAGGAAAACCTTACAACCTTAGCCTTGATGTTGAACAGGCCTTCCCGGGGTCCAAAGAAGGATTATCCTCTACTCTGATAAGCTCTGCACTCCTCCAACCAAGACAGATAGAGGTATGTGATCTCTCCTCACAAAAATCTCAGTTAAATGAGTCTGAATCCCAACAGCACTTAACCCCAAATAATCTAAAGCTTGAACTCCCCTTGAGGCTACCCAATGCCTCTTTTTATAGTGGAAAAGATAAGGTTTCAGTTCCAACTATGAAGGGATAGAATCCTCCTTCAAAGGGATAAGCTCCTCACATCAAGGGGTTAGCTCCATAATGTAAGGGATACATGAACCTCAAAAGAGCGGTTCTGCCACTGCAAGATTCTTTCTAGAGGCTTCTATAATTTACTGAAAGTGATATTTTTTTAGTTTACTTGCGCCTTTTTTATCTTTACAGGGGTCTGCACCCATAACATAGATAAAGTGCGTTCAAGTATGCAGGAGTCATGAATATTAGGTGCGGGACCGCAGGCAAGATACAAAGAAAGTGCCATACCAGAGTTAAGGAGATTTTTAAGAACTTTTCTCTTATTTTCAAGGCTTGACATGAGAAACTGATGTGTTAGACTTGGAAAGGAGGAATTATGAGTGATAATGAGCTCATACACATAGCAGAATGTCAGGATGACAATTTTCAGTGCAAAAGATTGCCCCATAAAGTGCAAAGTCTAGAATAGATGAAGCTGAAGTCTGTCATATATGAAGAGTGCAGTACTTTATCATTTCAAGGATCATCCTATTGACACCCCATTCGGAACTTGTAAAAACATTCAATGCAAAATATATATATGTACATATCATCGCTGAGGTAGGCATTTCCATACTTAGATCAAAACTAACTAGAAACTGATTCAAACTATTCTGATACAGGAATGATTTTGAATACATCATAGTATAGACATGTGTAGACACAGTATGGATACAACCATCTATTTATGAATAGTCCACTGTATAAATGATAAACAAATTCCCCGCAGCTTGGATGGTAGAAACTAGATCCAGGGTTTTGATTTCCGTATCTCAAACTAGTACGATTCTATCCATGTGAATGAATGTGTCGAAGTCGAACATGGTAGAAACCACTTGATTATCAGTCAATGATGTAAACTGTTAACAAATGTGAGAGTAACCACCAGTAATGTCAATGGCTCTCAAAGTACCCAGTACAATCCATGAAATGTGAATGAATGTGTTGTAGTCGAACATGTCACGGAATCGTTCGATCGAAGGTCAATGATGCAACCTGTCGTCGAAGGCGAGAAACCTGCCATTGAAGCATGTAGATTTCAAGGTACTGACAATTTCTAGATCAACTTCCTAGATAATGAGCTGTCGTCGATAGAAACTGATCCGTCGTAGGCAATCCCACAACATGAAATCATAGATCAATTTTTGAAGAAATATATTGGCAAGGACTGACTCAGGGATGGTCAAAATGGATGACAGATATTTTTTAGATGAATGGTTTATTTGAACTGTCCTCTTGAACACATAACGACACTACAGATGGCTTGGTGACAATTGACCCAAAGTTAATACCTAGAAACTGAATGAAGACTTTCAATGTGGTTTGATTAACTGTTTAGGCAAAGGATTTCCCAACTCAGGTGAACAAAAGTGTCGTGTTCAATAGTGGTTAACTGGATTTTTGAAAAATCAAAATACAACAAACAAGTCCATTTTTCTCTCTTTTCCCCCACCATTTCTGGCAAGTACCTCTTTATTTTTGACAAGCTTGAGGAGGATAACATTTTCTTCTTTATAAGCTCATCCTTCGGATGAGTCCAACTTAGTTTAAGATTCAAACCCTAAGAAGGAGCAGTTCGTTCCTGTTTTAAATTGAACAGGTCCTTTACTGTTAAATTTTAATGAGTCCAGTATAGGAGAAACTCAGTGTTTTTCAATTTTAGGGAGTCAGAAGAAAAACTTAAGGAAAATCCATGGGTGTAATTTTTCGTAAATTTAGTCTCTCGAGCCTGAAAAAGGATAAAATAATGCAGGAGAGAACTCTATTGACCGTAATTAGTCAACGTATACCTTTTTCGTAAATAGTCCATTTCAGTCCGTAAAAGGGGTAAACTTATACTGAAAGGACGATCATTCATTTACTTTAACAAGTTCGAATAATCATGTGCTCGGCAATCTTTTCATGTTTAGAGAGTCTAAAAAGGGCTCAAAAGAGGACTCCAAGTTTTCTCTTTTTCGTAAATTTTTGAAAGAGTCCGAAAAGGTGATAAAAGTATTCTCTTTGTTGAAAAATGATCAATCTTCTTAAAAAATCCAATTTCTGCACAAAATCTCGAAACATTACAAATACCTATTTAAGATAAGTAAAAATGCTTTCAAAAATAACCTTTTTAAAGTGAAAAATAAACAAATTAAAAATTCATTTATTCGAAAAAACTTATAAAAATGGCTTTTCTAACTTCATTTTTACCATTTGAGTTCAGAGTGAAAAGTAAAAGCTTTTGGGTAAAAAAGTTCATGTGAAGATTCTGGAAAATTCATCCGACGAAATCGAGAACCGTCTACTCTAGGTAATCCATGACCTCTTAATCTTGCATTTCATCCATTTACATTTCATTTTTAAGGTTTAGATTTCGTTTTTAAGAGAAAAATATGTTTAAAAAATCGCCCGCGGGGGTCCGCAAGCGCAACACACGGGCCCTGCGAACCCCGAATTTTTCCTACATAGAAAAAATTCGTGGGTCCGCACTTGTCTCACAGCGCTCGTGCATTTCTACGCACTGTGTATGAGAATAAAGTGCAGACCCCGCGCAATTAAATTTCAAATTTAAATTTCTCAATTGCCGCCCAAATTTTTTTAAATTAGATTGTTCTAATATATATTTTTATGCATTGTAGGATATACAAGATGCTAATTTGGAGAGAACGTGAGCATGAAGATGTAGATGACGCCACAATGCTCCATTTTCCTACCATGCAAGCATTAAGAGCATGCGGTTTGTATAAATTCTGGGCCATTCAGGGCATGAGGGCACAGGTAGACCTCCTAACATGGCTGGTGAACAGGTGGAACGTACAGGACCAGTGTTTTATTATTGGCATCCATCGGCTCGAAATTGAGCTGGAGGATATTTATTTTTTGACTGGTTTTTCTAAGAGGGGCGAACAAATTTCTCTGTTTGGGACTAGACCAGGTGGCCAGACCGTCGCTAGTCTTCGACAAGAGTTCTGTAATGATCAGGCAGAACCTAGGGACAAACGGATTGACATAAAAACTATCATCCATCCCTAGCTTAAAGTTAGTTCATTTACTGTCACCAGATTGTGTGGGAGTGCAGCGTTGCATGTGGCTACCGGTTCCCAAATGCGCATTTTTGTAGACTGTTTTCGAGGCACCATTTTCAACTAGTGTGAAGCTGTGTTGGCCAACGTAAAAGGCCATCTAACCAGAGCAAATAATGGAAAGCTAAATAACTTTGGATATGGATCCATTGTAGTCACCTTTTCTCTAGATAGGATCCCCATGTTAGCTCCGTAGAACATTTTTTTTGATGTTGGACGACCTCGAGAACCTAGGATGGTTCATTGGGTTGCATTGATGGCCCGTCATGCTGCTGAGGGCGTTGAGGTTGTTCGATTTCCTTCTTCATATTTTCGTTGGTTGGAACGCCAAATTTTTTTTATAGAGGACTTTCCATACGTTGGGATAGATTTCCGCAGCGACCGAGAGATGGCTCTCCCAGCAGGGGAACAGTGGGATGAATCAGGTAAAAATCATTTTCAACAATTTCTAAGTTATAATTTTTTTTTGTATTTTAATCGTCTTGAAACTAATAACCAAAAGTTTTAAATGCAGATTTGGGCCCACGGTGACCAGCCCATCTCCAACCTTATGAGAAGAGGCATCCAGCTGCCACAGCACCAGCCCCAGAGGGCCAATTAGCAGATATTATATCTGATTTAGAGCATCACCTAGAGTGCCTGACTCTAGACATTCTAGAGATCGACATAGATGATATTCCGCTCAGATTACAGAGATATGTGATTGGTGTCCCAGGACCTTTTAGGAGGTTCCTATGTAGGGTGGCCTGGGCAGTGGTCTCTTATCGTGATCACCATCAGTGATAGGATGATCATGTCGCAGACTCATATTTTTGACCTTTTGAATTACCATTTTTGCCGATCATAAGGTTTTTCCAACCTATGATCGAAGACGATGTATATTTTTTGAAAGACTTCTATACTATGATATATCACTATTTACCGGCTATTTGTGTACATGTTATGAATGTTGTTTAATTTACTGTTTTAATTATTGAAAATGTTGATTTATCATACTAGAAGCAACTGCATCTACTAATGTATTTAAATGTCTTGGAATATGCTTGTTGAAGAGGTAAATCCCCTCTGCAGACAGAGGCGATCCCTACTAGCCCAGAATGGGTCTAGCAACAATCATCAAATGCTACAACGCAAGTTCCTAATTGCGAATAAACAAACCAACGATGGAGGCCTACCTGGAGTCCAATGCTATGATTCGTAGAAGAGACAGTGTTCCCGTTCCTCAGCCTCGGCAGATCACTATCCCCACGATATCCGTGAATGGACATCTGCACATGCAAGAAACAATACGAATACAAGCATAAAATCCAGAATACGCAACTATATATCAGTCAGAAAGGATATAACTCATCATTATCATAATTGAAAAACGGAGTGCAACCATAACCAGTAGTCATTCATTAATGAGCAATCGAAAGAGGGTACAACCAATGTTCTGACGCTGAGGTCTCCTTCGGAGGGGTCTCCAGTAGTACACATCTCGCAAAGCCTGCCAAGGATGGGACAAGCCTCTCTTAGAGTCTCTCGACGATAGTCTCCTTGCTTGAGTTTGGCCTTAAGGGAAGAATGAGGGCTCTTGCAGCATTAAGGCTCTTGGGAATTTGAGAACTTGGAGATTCAAAACTTGGGCACTTCAAGACTAGCTTGCAATGGCAATGGGCAAGCTTTTATAGATGGAGGAAGGGGAGTTGGGATCCCTATAATTGTGGGATTGGCCCTATCTTCAAAGAAGCTTCCATGAGAGGTGGCAAACCACTTCCCTTTCATGGAACTCCCGAAGCCAAACCTCCCAACTCAAGATAGATAATAGTTTCTGAGTCTGTTGAAATGAAACTTCTGCCATTTTATTTTAAAAAACACTCCTTAAATTGGCTGGCGCGACTGTGACTCTGGGACAGAGCGCCAGTTGGCGCGGCCTCTTTGTAGGATTTTCCCCATTGGCGCGAGTAATGAACTGGCTATCCGTGCCAATGCAAAAAGGGATGTTTTCATGGTTATTTGCAAGGAGATGTCTTCAGGGCAATTAAATCTCATATTTAGAGGAATGCAATGATAGTGGTTTCAAGGCATGACATTGCTCACAGGTCACAGAACGAGCCCTCCAATGTGCGGGACGGGGAATGGTAGGGATGGTGACAAATTACTGTGTAACAGATTCCCCCTAAAGCATGAGGCCCGAGAGAGAGAGAGGGGTGAAATGCTTTACGAGAACCTGTCCAACTGAAACTCCGTCGGTGGAAAACCTGCGTGGAGAAATACAACTGATATCTCAAGTACATGATGTGTATGTGGTATGGACGCAGCCATCCAAAACAAAGTATACAATAATCCAGATCCAAGGTATGGACACAGCCATCTAGTGAGGATCGATAAATAGACTCAGGTATGGTCGCAGCCATCCAGTGAATAAGTCATGTAAATAATAATCCACAAAATCGCAGCCTGGATTACAACAGACACAATCCAGGGTCTTGCGCTCCATCTCGACCCGAACAAAGTACAAGTTCAAGCATGCGAATATGTGAGCTGAAGTCGAACATGCAAGAACATCGTCTGATTACCAGCCAATGATGAAAGTTGTTAACAGACGCGAGAGGAACCACCAATAATGATGATGGCCCTCAAGGTACTACAGGTACAATCTACGGCATGTGAATCAATGAGCTGGCGTCGAACACCCGTAGAATCACTCGAGCAAAGGCCAGTGATGAAAACCTCACATCGAATGTGATGAACCTGCCATTGAGGCATGCAAGCTCCAAGGTACCATAAGGGAGTCTCTAGATCAGCTTCCTGGATAATGAGCTGAAGTCGACAGGAAGTGACCTTGATCGAAGGTGGGCCATAATGTTTCCCACATCATCGACATGAGACAGAGGAACATGATGTTTTTTTGTGAATCAGGATCATATGAGAATCAGAGGAAGGTTGATATTTGCAGAGGTCAACTTCTCTTGAACATATAATGGCACAAATAGTGGTTTTGGTAGTATTTGACATCAACGGATCATAGGTCATGGTGACGAGGCAATGAGCAGAGGAGAGGCCAAAAAGGATTATCCAAACCCAAGGAGGCAAGTGAAAAAACAAGATGAGATATCCCCAACCCGACACAAATGAAAACAAGTGCCATGTTCAAGAGCGACATACTGCCGACATGACAATGATGATGGTTCCATTTCTCCCCCACCATTTCTCGTGAGTACCCCAATTATTTTTTATAACAAGCTTGAAGGGGATAGCATATGCTTGTAATATAAGTCCGCCCTTCGGGCGAATCCATCCTAGTACATTTAACGAGCCCTAGGAAGGAGGAACTCAAAGAATGTCATTTCGACTGGATCCGATGTCATCAGGGTTTAACGAGTCTGAAAAAGGGAGAACTCGACGTCTTTTCATGTTTAGAGAGTTTGAAAAGACAGCAGAAAAGTAAACTCCGAAAGGGTCCCTTTTCGTAAATAGTTTCTTAGACTCGAAAAGGTAGAAAACAATATCCGAGAAAACCTCCTAGTCGCGATAGGCTAGGGTATTCCTTTTTCGTAAATAATCCATCCCAGCCCGAAAAAGGGGTAAACGTATACTGGGTAGATGTCGTTTCGTAGCCACTTTAACGAGATCGAAACGACAAGGGCCTCGGCGATCTTTTCATGTTTAGAGAGTCAGAAAAGCGCTGAAAGATGACTCCAAAGTGACTTTTTCGTGTTTTTACCGAGTTCGAAAAAGTATAAAATACAACTCGTTTCGCCGTTTACGTTGCAAAAAAAACCTGTTGCTTCACAGAAAGGCAAGTGTAAAATCCATTTTCGACAAAACATATGAAATTTTAATAATAAAAAGAAATGACTTTTTAAACCTAAATAGAGCTCAAAAAGTTATAAATAAGTCTAAATGGTAAAAATAAAATTACTTTCACTTTTTACCTGAGTGAAGAGCAACATTGGTCCATTTACTGTGCAAACGTCTGGCGGCGATTACGACTGATCCGGGCTACCATTCAGAGTTCCGTCAGTTCCAAGTAAAAGGCGCTTCCTCATACTTCATTTCAATCCATTTTTTAATAGTTTTCCATCATGCAATAGACTTCTGTGACAACGTTTTGAATTTTTAGGGCTCCGCTCATTGGCGCGGGTATCGGGCACGGACCCGCGCCAATGGGCTTTTATATGCAAAAGGCTCGCGCCAGCGACCGAACCCAATTTTCTGCCTAAAAATTTGACATTTTGATCAATTTGAATGAATTTTGAAGCTCAACAGAGATCTAATTAAAGGTTTATGACCATGTTGATGCAGGAAACCGAGCAAAATGGTGATTGAGTGGAAAGAAAGAGAGCGTGGGGAGGAGGACGAAATGGCCATGGAAAATGAGGATTGCATGAATGCCCTTAGAAACTGTGGGCTCAAGAAATTCTTCCTGACACCTTGTTTATGAGCTCAACCTGAGCTACTTCAGTACCTGGTGAGCATTTGGGATGAACAAGAACAAGTATTCAAGCTACGAGACCAGGTGTTAGAACTGGACGTTTCTGATGTGTACTTTATAACCAGAATATCGCGCAGAGGTCCAATACCCATACTGACAGGGAGCAGACCGTCTGGTGAGAAAATGGAGGAAGTGATGGAACGAGTGTGCCCACGGGCACAAATGGGATCAGGGAGTAAAAAGGTGGATATCCACACTATCCCCGATATGGCACTACGAGTAGTACTACATACCATCACGCGGGCTGCAGGATTGCAGGCACCGCACGAAGCGACGAAAGCCCAACTCTTATTGGCTTCAGAGTGCATGAGTCCCATACTGTTTGACTGGGCCATAACAGTAACGATCAACATCAAGAGACAGCTGACGAGATGCAAACAAGCCAAGCTTAAGTAGTTTGGCTACGGGTCCATCCTGGTATCGTTTATTCTGGAATGATTACCAATCTTCCAGGGCCAAGGGGTCGTTGTAGCGGAGCCGATACCACGAGAGACGAGAATGGCTCGCTGGGCAGCACTAATGCCCAGAGCAGGAGGAGGCCAACAGATGTCCTGGAGGCCAGAGTTTTTTGGGTGGTTGCGGCACCAGTTGATTGTAGTTGAGGACTGGCCTTATGCCGAGACAGACTTTACTGGAGACCCAGATCTCCCACTGCCGGAGGGAGAGGATTGGGACGAAGAGCTGGGTATGATCTGTTTTTATTTTTTATGTTTTATGATTTTTTGTTAATACATGTCCGTTATGACAGCAGTTACATGCGTATGCAGATGTTGGCCCAGAGAGACCAGCCGGGACATTTCCTATCGCACGGAGAACTCAGCTCGCAGTTGATCCTCATGAGGAGGGCACGGAAGGAGGAGAGTTGGTTCAGAACCTTGAGGGGATTGCCCGAGGGGTTCCGGACTACGCCCGGCTGGCGGATGTACCGTTAGCATATCAGAGACATATGGTGGGAGTGCACTTGTTATCATGAGCACCACGTAGACTAGCCTCCTAGGGTTTTATTTCATGCGTATTTTTGAGAGACGTGTCATCTCCGGATGTAATAAGATGAACATGTGTATTTTTTGATTCATGTGATGCACACTATGCAAACATTTCGACACACACATATATATATACATATGACTATTTTGGATGGATCTTTTACATGTGATGATGTTTTTTTTTTTTTTTGTCATGCAAATGTCTAATACAAATGTAATCTAATGTATCAGTTACATAACAAATGACCCAATGCGAAATGTATTCACACAATGTATCTAATCACACTTTTCATTTTTATGCAAGCTTAAAAGCACACATGGAGACACACATATGCAAACTATGCTTGAAAATAAGGAAAACAGGCATGCCCCCCAGCATGGTGTCTCAAATCGAGGAACATGCCCCCCAAGCTTCAGTACATTGGAAATGGAGTGAAGGTTCGACACAAGAGATTTGATCTAATGTTAACAAAACTCAAATTGAACAGGCCCGTGTTTCATTATTTTAATGAGGTTGACACACCTAAAAAACTATCCTCAAACAACTTGTTTCATTGTTTTAGGAGCTTGAAAGAAGTGGAGGAACTATGCTCCGACAGACTTGATTTCATTTTTTAAGGAGCTTGACGCAAGGAAACAAACCATGTTCCGATAGACTAGTCGTCATAATGAACAAGAAGTCATGGCTTCCAAGAGTCCCCTACCAGGTGGGAGAACGACATCTTGGAAATCGGGACCCAATGCCCCCAGTACACTATGCACGACGACGTCATCACTTAGTGCGGGCACAGGGTAGGTAGACACATATTTGACCTGCGGTGGAGCAGATACAATGGGTGGGTAAAAACCAGGAGGGGGTGATGGCGGACCAGTTGCCACATTAGGACCAAAGAAGGAAAGCTGAACAATGGTCACGATCTGTCCTTCATGCGGAAAACAAGCCACACGAAAAAGGGAGGAGATGAGCGCTCCCATGGCATAGGTGTAATCGCGCCCCAGGAGCAGATTGAAATCCAAGGGGCCTGGAATGACCATCATGTCCATATGGACGGTTTTACCTCCCAAAGTAACAGGTAACCTTGGGAGGATCCCCAATGGTTGACTCGTCCTTCTGTTAAAAGTCAGCAGATTCTGCGTAATAGGTGCAAGCAGTGGCAAGCCAAAAGCTTGCCAGGTAGTTGAGGATAGAATACTAACAGAGGCACCTTCGTCTATAATGGTGCTGGGTACGACCATACCAAGAGCCTGTATTGTGATCTCGAAAGGCACATAAGACGGAAGGCGGAATCCTGCAAATCGACTCCAATCAAAGGAGGCGACCAGACTACTCGGAGGGGCTACCATCGAACCGAGAAGGTCTTCCCCTGGTTTTACGGAAGAAGAAGCATCCTCCATAACCTCTATCTCGAAGGCAGGAGGGGTATCCTCCGGAGCCTCCATCATGGGAGGCGGAGGAGCAGCTTCTGGAAGTATAGGGATAGAAGAATCTTTCTCCAAGTCCGAAGAATCTGAAGAAATCAGAAGGACATGGGGGGTGTGAGATCCAATCTCAACGGAAAGACCTGGTGCACCGTAGAAGGGGCCAGCTCAACCGATCCCACGACCAATGGTTGGTCAGGGAAGGATTCTTGAATCCGAATTTCTGAGGGAGTGGGATCGACCAAAGATGATTTTTGACCAATCGTATCATCAGTAAGTGGAAGACTCAAAGAGATATATTTATAACCAGCTGGGAGGCATGGTGTGGAAACAGCCGGGTTGTCCAACACTCACTTGGCTTCATCCATATAGGGACAAAGGTGAATGGCATGGTGCCCTTCACACAACTTACAGGGATTGGTGATTTTACCCTGCTTCTTAGGAGCCTTATCAGCACCAGTTGAAGACGTGCCCCCCACCTGGCTCCCGGAAGTCAAAGGCAATGGCGGATGGCCGTTGGACCATGCTTCAAGCACCTTGGGGATGCCAGGGTAGTCTCGAATAAGATGGTCTCCCGTGCACAACATGCAAGGGAACTTGACTTTCCGCGGAGGGTTGGAAGGTTCATCAAGAGGAGATTCTTCCGAAGTGACAGCTGCATATTTAGCCTCTCTCTTATTAGACTTCTTCTTCTTTGTCTTCTTCTTCTTCTTCTTAGCCACCTAGTTACTCAAATCCATACTTTCACCAGGCGAAGTAGAAGAGGGGGATGCAGAAATAGGCGAAGAAGGGGAGAGGTCCACCTTAGAATCAACATGATGTTGTTCAGGCGGAGGAACTGATTGAACAGTAGCTGAGACATTCGGGACCACAGAGGTTGAGAACAACCAAACAGGGAACCCAACAGTTAACCCAAGAAGGGACAACGTTTCCATATAAGGAGCACCAACATTCCAAAAAGGAGGAAAAGTACTAGGATTCCCTTCTGAGGGGATTCCTTAGTTGGTAAACTCCGAAAAAGTTGCCATCAAAACTCAAAACCACACAGGGGCTGAAAAAGAGTCAAGACACACGATCAAACGGTCAACAAGCAAAGTCTAACAAGGTGTGTAATCGTGGGTGATTAATTTTTACCACATTGAAAAATAAGAAACTTAACTGTTTCATGTTTTAAGAGTCGAGAAACGGTCAAAAAGGTGACTCTATCTCTTTCAGATTTGACACAAGCGTGAAACGACAAGCGCTTGGTGATCCTTTCAAATTTAGGGAGTCATATAGGATCAAAATGACTACTCAGGAATACTAGGCAAAAAGGGTGTACCAAATAACTGTGAACTACAATATACACCTTGGTTTCAATAATGAAATAGAAATCAACCAAGGACTTTCCGTACGTGCAGGCAATCTCCTCGAATGCTGTGTCCGGTGTATCACGGGTATAGGGCGGCAGACTCAGCTTCCTATGGATAAAGGATTGAAACTTAGAGGGGTCTCCCTTTATATACGCGACGGTACGGGGAGCACAAGTTCGTACTAGTGCTGTCTAAATCCAAGAGGCGAATGACAGCTACTAGGTTTTAAGACGCCGGAACATGTCTCTAGCCTAGACCTCTAAATGTGTTTCGTTAGATTTCAATGCTACCTTAGTGTAAACTGAGTAGATTTTAAAGTTGATCTTCAATTACGTTTCAGTTTTCAGGCCCTAACGAATGTGTTGTCTCAAAAATCTCCTAAATGCAAAACTACATGCCACAATACATCATTTCATTCGATGAAAACTAGCTACAGAAGAGTTGAGAGTTTTTTACACAAACAAAATGATCAGAAGAAAATCAATGATATCTCTAATGCAACTAATGAAACTAAAAACTTTTCCTTCAAATTCACTAATTACTAGTAAAATCGAAAATATTTCAATTTGCACTAATCAACCAAAAGCAAAAGAGAATTTTTTTTTTTTTTCAATGTTCGATAGCTAGATGCACTAAACAAACCGAAAACAAACGAAAAGCAATTCGAGAAGTGATATTAAGAGAGTAAAATGAGTGAATTTCACTCAATGGCACAAATAATCAGATCTCAAATCGACCAAAGTCTCTCAAAACCAAGAAAAAGTCCCTAAGGCTCCAATGGACCGCGTGATCTAGGCCCAAAGCAAGACCAAATGAACTTTGGATGAAGAGAAGAGCAATCACCCAAAAATCGCAACGAAACTGTGAACAACTACTAAGAGAATGCGGAGGAGCAATCAGAGAATTGACTGGACTAACAAAACACCAAACCTCCTAAGGAGGGCTCGACACACAAAGCCACTAGATTCCCTAGGGCTTAAAACGTGAAATCGATGGAGAAAAGCAAACAACCAAAGGATGAAGGCAAACTCCCAGTCAAACAGGGCTCCAACACACTCAGGTAGCTGAAAAACCAAAAAGAAACACACTGACCAGACCCAGAGAGCTCAAAACTGAGCGATCCCTAATGCCTCACAGGAGTGGCGCAACTGTGAGGTTGTAACTGCCGCCAGAAAGCAATTGGCACGGGTAATACACAGGCAACATGCGCCAATTGGCGCGACTGTCGAGCTAAAAAGCGCGCTAGCCGAGTTTCTTAGCCAAAAATAAAAAGAACTACTCCAGAAGCAGATCAATGATATCCAAGAAAACCAAGAAGAAAAAACAGCAAAAGAACCCAGCCTAGAAGGCTAACCAAGCAAGGAAAACGACGAAACAATCAAAACGAGACAATCAAAACTAGACGATCCCCAGCAGAGTTGCCAAATTGTTGAAGAGGTAAATCCCCTCTGCGGACAGAGGCGATCCCTACTAGCCCAGAACAGGTCTAGCAACAATCATGAAATGCTACAGCGCAAGTTCCTAATTGCGAATAAACAGACCAACGATGGAGGCCTACCTGGAGTCCAATGCTATGATTCGTAGAAGAGACATTGTTCCCATTCCTCAGCCTCGGCAGATCACGATCCCCACGATATCCATGAATGGACACCTGCACATGCAAGAAACAATACGAATACAAGCATAAAATCCAGAATACGCAACTATATTTCAGTCAGAAAGGATATAACTCATCATTATCATAATTGAAAAATGGAGTGCAACCATAACCAGTAGTCATTCATTAATGAGCAATCGAAAGAGGGTACAACCAATGTTCTGACGCTGAGGTCTCCTTCGGAGGGGTCTCCAGTAGTACACATCTCGCAAAGCCTGCCAAGGATGGGACAAGCCTCTCTTAGAGTCTCTCGACGATAGTCTCCTTGCTTGAGTTTGGCCTTAAGGGAAGAATGAGGGCTCTTGCAGCATTAAGGCTCTTGGGAATGTGAGAACTTGGAGATTCAAGACTTGGGCACTTCAAGACTAGCTTGCAATGGCAATGGGCAAGCTTTTATAGATGGAGGAAGGGGAGTTGGGATCCCTATAATTGTGGGATTGGCCCTATCTTCAAAGAAGCTTCCATGAGAGGTGGCAAACCACTTCCCTTTCATGGAACTCCCGAAGCCAAACCTCCCAACTCAAGATAGATAATAGTTTCTGAGTCTGTTGAAATGAAACTTCTGCCATTTTATTTTAAAAAACACTCCTTAAATTGGCTGGCGCGACTATGACTCTGGGACAGAGCGCCAGTTTGCGCGGCCTCTTTGTAGGATTTTCCCCATTGGCGCGAGTAATGAACTGGCTATCCGCGCCAATGCAAAAAGGGATGTCTTTATGGTTATTTGCAAGGAGATGTATTCAGGGTAATTAAAGCTCATATTTAGAGGAATGCAATGATAGTGGTTTCAAGGCATGACATTGCTCACAGGTCACAGAACGGGCCCTCCAATGTGCGGGACGGGGAATGGTAGGGACGGTGACAAATTACTGTGTAACAATGCTGATATTCAATGTAATCAAATTCACGTTCCAAGAGACAAAATCTTAAAAATAACTGTAATAACACTGGATTTCTAATGGAATAAACCCTGTTAAGCTGTAATACAACAAGTTCAGAATCCAACCTACCAATCAAACTCTGAATTCCAAATGATATGGATTCAGATAATAACTCAATCACTACACTATACTCTGCAATGTTATTCATTGTTTGACCAAGGCTTACCCCATGCATGGATACTAACTCGTCAGAGGGTGAATAAATAACCCAAGCCGCGGAAGAAATGTTCCATGTAATACAACAAGCACCATCAACAAAACCAATGTAGGTTTGAAGAGACGTCGACATCTGCAATATCAAGAGTAAAAACTCAGATAAGAAGGAATAGTGATAAAAACAAACTCTAAACTAGGCATGCTTTTCTAATCTAAGACACACCAGCAGTAAAGAAATCTAATCTAATAAATCTCCATGCCAAGTTTAAGTATAATATCTCTTCAGATAAAGCCCATTTCTGGGTTTATCTAAAGGGACACCGTCGAAATCTATCAGCTCATAGGCCCCTTTTGCCAGCTTTCGCTTAACAATGAAAGGACCATGCCACATGGGCACGAATTTTCCAGCTCCTAGCTTATCGTTGGCTTGATCATAAACTAAGACTAGGTCTCCTTCTGTAAAATTTCAAGGGGTAACACTTCTATCATACTGAGCTTTTATTCGTTTGACATGAGCCTCATTTGATATTGCAGTGTTTCATCGATTCTCATCTAGCTGAGCCAAGTACAAAAAAATTTTCTCCTCTTCAGATGTAGCTGGGAGTAATTCTATGGCTAATTTCAATGACGGAATTTCGCATTCAATCGGCAACACAGATTCCAAACCGTAAACCAGTTGAAAAGGAGTGAAACCAATTGATGTTTTTACCACGGTCTAATATGCCCAAAGCGCTGAAAATAACATGGAATGCCAATTCGACTTGTGAATACCAATAATTCCTCTTATCATAGTGACTAAAACTTTATTGATAGCTTCAACCAGACCATTAGCCTACGAGTAATAATGAAGGGAACTATCGTGGCGCAGGCCAAGTTGATCTATCAGTTCAGTCATCATGATATTCCAAAAATGACTTCCATGATCTGTAATAATGGCTTGAGGAACACTAAATCTAGCAATTATGCGATTGAATACGAAAGTTGCAGCAGTATTGCCATCTGCCGAAAATGTAGGCATCACCTTGGCCCACTTAGTAAAATAATCTACTGCTAAGATAATATACGCATGCCCCTCGGCCAAGTGAGGGTTACATGTAATAAAGTCAATACCCCATTTTTCGAAAGGACCGATAGAAATTATAGGGTGAAGAGGAGCGGGTGGCGCACGCATTTTACGATCAAAGAGTTGACAATTGTGGCATTTCTGGACTACATAGATACAATATTTGAATAACGATAGCCAGAAATAACCAGCGTGCAATATCTTTTGGGTTGTGGCATACCCAGACATATGACCACCACATGCTCTAGAATGGTAGTCATTTAAAACCTTCTCAACTTCTTCATGAGTAAGACAGCGTCGGAAAATAGAATCTGCTCCACGACGATAGAGTGTATCATCAATAATATTGTATTTTTGGGATTGAAAACGTATTTTCCATCGCTGAGATCATGAGGTTTTATGCCGAAAAGATTGGGTATGGAGATAAAAAATAATATCCCCATACCATGGATCGAGAGTACTAATAAGAAACAAGAATTCGTCCGCAATGGGCTGCTCTACCACAGTTTCAGTATCAGTAGAGGGAAAATCACACATCAGTTCAACAAAAACCAAAGATTTCTTTGCCTTGGATTTTTCAAACTCCAAGTCAAATTCCTGCAGGATAACTATCCATTTGGAATACTTGCCCCCTAGAAATTATTTGGTTAAAATGTACATCATAGGGTTACAGTAAAAAATTACCGTGGTTTTGCATAGTAAGATGTAGTGTCTAAATATTTGGACAGCTTGAACAGCTGCCAAGGCCAATTTCTCCACATGCGTGTACTTGATCTCAATCGGATGCAGATTTCGACTAAGATAGTAAATTACATGTTCATTGTTGGATTTTTCTTCCTAAACTAAAACCATCCCAATAGTGGAATGAGAGGCGGCGAGGTACAAAACGTAGTCCTGGTTGTAGTTGGGAGGATGCAATAACGATGCATGGGTCAATGCGTGTGTAAGTGCATCAAAAGATCGGTCAGCGATCTCATCCCAAAAGAATGGAACATCTTGTTTCAACAACTGGGTAAAACCCTTTGTTAGCTCAACGTAGTTAGGAATGAACTGACGTAAAAAAATTTCTTTCCCCTGCAAACTTTGGAGTTGACGCAGAGTCGAAGGAGGAGGTAAATTTACAATAGCTTCAACCTTTGACGGATCGACACGAATGCCTACTTTTGAAACAACAAATCCCAGTAAGCGACCCGATTCTACACATAAAACACATTTGTGTGGATTCAGCCTAATTCTATAATGCCTACATCTCATAAAGATAGCTCATAAATGAGTGAGATGGTCAGCCCTACGTGATGAATGAGCAGGTAAATCATCGAGATAAGGTTGCACAATGTGCTTAATGTCATGAAATGCATAAGACATAGCCCTTTGAAAAGTTGCTCCAGCGTTCTTTAATCCAAAAGGTAGTTTGCAATAAGCAAATGTCCCCCATGAACAAATGAAAGTTGTTTTTGGCTGATCAGCACGGAGTATGTTTATTTGATTGTAACCAGAAAAACCATCCATAAAGGAAAAAATTTCACTGCCGGCACAATCATCAATTATTTGATCGATATAGGGGGTTGGATAATTGTCTTTAGGAGAAGCTCGATTAATATCCCTATAGTTGATACATACTCGTATCATTCCTTTTTTTTTGGTAACAGGAACAATATTTGATACCCAATCAGTTAAAGGAATTGGATAAATGAAACTTGCACGAAGTAATTTTTCAACTTCAGCTTTGATAGCAGCGGCTTTTCTAGGATTTATTTGACGTAGATGTTGACGGACAGGTTTGGCATCCGGGTAAGTCTTGATTTCATGTACGACAATTGACGGATCGATTCTTGGCATTTATTCATAGGACCAGGCAAACACATCACGGAATTCTTGAAATAGGGCTTTATAAGTTTGAATTTCATCTTCCGTACAACAAGCACCTATATGAATTTTTTCAATTATTCCTGGCTTTACTGAAATGTCAATTGGAATCGTTCAAGAGATATTTTCCAAATTTAACTCAGAGTTAGAATTTTGCAATGGATTCTGCGGTTCTTTAACATATTCAGCAATAAAAATAGAAGCGAAATCATCTTCAAAATGATCCAGCTCAGGTAAAAATGAAGATCGGTGATGTAGATCTTCCCATGGAAAATCGTCAATAGACAAAAGTTCACGAATCTACTCATCAGTATGAACAAGATCGGGAAATGTCATTGTGGCTGAACTAGATATAGAAAGTGATTCCTCATGGATCCCATTCATTGGATCAGTTTCAGTTGAGGAAGGGTCGGAAAGTGACTGTACAGCCTGATATGCAATTTCAAATGGACTCAAAGGCATCATGCCATCAAATGAATCTAACTCAGAATCGGAAGGTATGATCCAAGGATCATCAAACATAATATTATCTGATGAAATCATATGAATAGTTTCGATAGAAAGCGATACGTTAGGAGGAGGAAAGGAAAAAGTTCCTAGTAAGCCAAAATCTTTTATCAAACCTATTCCAACATCCTTGTAAGGGATAGCCGCTTTACCAACGTACTAGATTGTTTCTGTAGAGGCTGGATCAGAAGAAAAATAAGTTAACTGATCTATTGTAACGATCCTTCCTTGATGTGGAAATTTTATGAGCCGAAAGACTGAAGAAACAACAATAGTCATAGCATAATACCAACTACGACCCAGGAGAATATTGTAATCTAGAGGGGCATCAACCACTTCCACATCTAGATTTACGGTTTTACCTTCAACCCCTATGGGTAAATCCTGCAAAATACCAAAAGGGTGGAAACCTCGACCATCAAAAGCCTTTAGAACCGTTGGAAACTGATTGAGTGTAGGAGAACCAAGCGATTTCCAACACTGGATCGACATAATACACGTTGAAGCTCCCTCATAAATCACAGTCTGAAAGATCGGTCTGTTTTTTACTAACACTGGAATTTGGAAAGCCATTTGGTGAGGTAGGCGAGGTGTAATATTCTCTAAATAAAATATTATTAGGTTCGAGTCCTGAATATCGACAGCTCCAATAGCAGACAAAAGTACTTTATGTTGTGCTGGGCATGACTACAGCACTTCCAAAGCCGACATTGCTGAAGGGGAAATAGCGAAGTCCTCAACAATGTTGTAATTCTGAGCAGCTCTCGCATGTGGATTGAAATTTGATTTACGAAGAACACCTTTAGCAGGCGGTTTTATTATTAAGTCTGGATTTGGTTTCTCGATCTGTAGCGGACCAGAAACAGGAGGAGGTGTAGTTTATGTGTTTGCACTAGAAGATTCCACTTCTTTACCATCAACAAGATTCTTAGTACCATAATCTTGCGATCGCGTCGCAATCCTGACATGAGAAATCATCAGAATAGGTTCTTATGAGGCATTCGAGGTAGAACCAATCATCTTGCTATCTTGAATGGGAAAAGGATCCTTCAAGACAGCAGATTGTTGTGAACCTTTAACGAATTTCACAACCTCTGCTCGATGTGGGAATTCTTTAGTAAAATTATCCTCATCACAAATGTAACAAGGATAGCAAGGCTTGCGTTTTTCGTCATTGGATTCATTTTTATCAGTTTTCTCTTTTGAATTCTTTTTGTTTTTATTCTTCCCTTTCTTTTTACCGCCAGATTTAGATTTGGTTGTAGATGTCTCTACGACATGAATGTTGGAAGAAATTTTGGGGGAAGAATCTCCTTTCGGGGAATCAAGTAAATTTATAATAGGAGAATAATTCTTTAAAGATTTCTTCTTACTTTAGTATTGACTGTACCAATCATACCATCAGCGGCATGAGACCCTCAAGGAGCTGCAATTATTTGACCTTGTTTTGGAAGATCAGGGAATTTTTCATGTAAAGTACATGATTGCGTATAGACGAGGTTAAGGTACTAATCTTGAGCAATTACTTGCTCCTTAGTAACAACGCTGGCCTTAGCCACATCTTCAGTGATTTTTGGTAACAATGATTTAATAAACCATTCCGCCAAAATTTGATCTGGAATGTAAACTTTCACCAAACACCTTCTACATCGCATTCATGAATATGATCAGAAATATATGTGGATGTGGATTGCTTTAGTGAAGTTAATAGTTCTGTGCCATTGTCATATCTAACATGCAACTGAAAATGAGTCAAGAAGGTAGTTGCTAACTAACTAAAATTATTAAAAGAGCCTTGTGGTAGCTCAATGTACCATTTGGAGGCAAGACCAATAAGAGTTCTTTGGAAAAGACGTAAGCGAATTGAATCATCAATTATTGAATTAGACGGACATCAGAGGTGATAAGTAATAACGCAATTTGATGGATCCTCTCCTGACTTACCTTCGAATTTTGGTATATCACTGGGAAACTTATGCGACATTGGCGGCCAGTACAGATAATAGAAAATTGGATCATTCGTAAGTCATGTCAAATAAGGTAAATCCAAATTTGCAATAAATGGTAATTGACGGTTAGGGTCGCGAAAAACTTGAGTAGCCAAAGAAGTTCTAGGAGGAGGATACCCAGGATAACTGGGAATCAGATTTGCATTAGGAATTGTGTAACCTCCCGGGTAACCAGGATTAACCAGACCAAACTGGGGTTGTTGAGGCTGTTGATAAGTATAGCCAAGGTACGGTTGATACTGATAAGATGGGTTTTGTGAAACGGGACCGAATTGAGGCTGTCCCTGGTATGGTTGATATGTGAATTGCGGTTGACTTATGACCACCGTACTTGTACCAGCTTGTCCTGCAGGCATCTGAACCGAAGTCTGAACTGAAGGTCCTGACTGGGGTATAGAGAGTTGAGGGATTTGCACGGATACAGGGATAGAAGAACGCGAAGCTACAGATACTCCAGAAACAGGTTTTATAGGTTGAACAGACATTGCAGTAGTTGCAACAGTTTGAGGCGGAGTCTGAGGTGTACTAGGCCCAGACTGCTGAATAGAACTAGGTGCAGGAGTTTGAATAGTAGGATGAACAGGTTGCTGAGTTGGACCAGAAACCAAAGGCTATCCAGGTTGAGAAGACAATTGCACATTAGGCTATATAGGCTGTTGATATTGGGATGGATCCCACACCATATTCATTCTGAGGTATTGTCCCGTAGAAGGTTGAACGTAAGGACCATAGCCTGGTTGAACGTAGGGTTGATAAGTAAGTGGTAAATTTCTAGCTCCTTGCACAGATGATTGACTAGAAGGCTGTTGGAAACCTTGAATTGGGTACTGACCTTGAGGTTGATAACCCTAAGGCGCGTACTGAAGTTGGGGTTGATAAAGACCCTGAGGAGCATATTGAGTTTGGGGTTGACCTTACGGTATGTACTGTCCTAAAGGTTGATACCCTTGAGGTATGTACTGTCCTTGAGGTTGTCCTCCAAAATAATATGATTCCACAGTTTGTCCTGGGAAAAAGTTACCTTGAGTTTGACCCCTAGGTGGTAACTAACTGCTTGAAGGTTGCCCCCCAGGCGGTAATTGACTACCCTAAGGTTGCCCCCCAGGTGGTAATTGATTTCCCTGAAATTTCCCTCCAAGGGGTAACTGACTGCCTTGAGGTTGAGGATTCGGAATATTACCAGACATCATAAAGATTTGCTCTGCGTTCGACGTTTCAGTTATAATTCCATTAAGACCAGATGATAATACGTGTTCAATCGGTCGAGGAGCTGCTCCAGAGAAAGTACCAGATTGATCCTGATATCCCGAAGGAAAAAGAGGGACCACCGTGTAAAAATGCTTCTGGTGTCTGGGAAAACATGGATGACTCTCCTGCCATAATGGATGAAGGATAGTAACCTCTGGGCATAGGATGAAATGGAATTCGAGGTGGAGAAAAAGAAATACCTGGGTTTTCTAAAAAAAATTTCAAAGATAAATACCAAGCGTCAATTCGAATAGGGATGTAGAAAATAGATTCACGCTCCCTAAGATTTAAAGACTGAGGGGATTCAAGAAGAGATAACTCTTCGTCTGGACTAGTAAGCTCTTCAATAGAAATAAGGCCAGATGGAAGATCTTCAGTAACAATATTTCTTACCCTAGGTGAACCAATATCGCTAGAAGTTGGTGTAATAAATCCTGAGGATGTTTCCAAAACAGAAGGTTCAGTTTCAGGCTCAGAAATTTCAGGTTCGTCAGCTCGTTCACTGGAAGGAGAAATACTACCAGTAACTTCAGAAACTGAAATCGGTTCTTGAATGTGTTCTGATGTGGGTATTTGATGATCAGGATGAATAACTATAGATGAAGTTCCAATTTTTTTTTATCTAATCCTACTGCTACTAGATGATACTAGAGCACGAAGCCCTTCAAGCTGACTTGGTGTATATTCAGGGGGCTTCCTCTAAAGTCTCCAGGATTTTCTCAGTAATTATGCCAAGATTAAATATTAACTAATAACACGCAAACAAAGAAAACTTCAATGAAAACACCTAAAGTATCTAAAGAAACAAATGGCTGAATCACACGCTTAAAAATATAAGAGCTCAAACCACACACAAACAATAACTTCCTGTACTAAAAACACTAGTTGGTGATGAAATCCAACTTAGTAGAAATTTAATACAGAAAGGGTGGTTGGAACAGTTACCCCGACAACCTGCTTAATGAAACAGACTGGCACAAGTTTCTTCACAAAACAATCTCATGTGAAGAGAACCCCCCAGAGAGTCCAAGTGATTCTAGTCGACATCTGCTCCAGGTACAGTGAGATCTTTCCTTCACCATCACCTTAGGAAATAATCTTAAGATTTTGGACACTACGGTTACCAACAGTAACAAATACAACTGGGGGAACAATCTACAATCCGATCCCATGCACAAGGGCAGAGTAACTAAGCTCAATCCCCTTGAAGGCTCCTTGACATGGTTAATCCGAGGTTTACCAACAAGTGACCCCAGGCTCCTCGACAATGGTTAATCCGAGGTTTACCGTTTGTAATGCGCGCAAAATCTTCTATCTTTCCCAATGAAACAAAATTGATTGTCTCGAAGGTTTGAACATGATCTCGTGATTAACTCCTTTAAGAGAAGCTTCCCATATTGTACCAATTACAATTGGATTTATTTCCTATCGAAATATTTATCTACTTGTTTATTTTTACTATCTTGGAGAGTTAATTACTCCCTACTCCAAGATACTAGCCTAAGCTATGTTGGTGATAAGAGCCCTAGAAATAAAAAGATTACTAGATGAATTTTAATTGAGCGTTACTTTAATGAGCTGTTTATTAAGTCAATAGGTACGGAAATGAAACTTTGATGGTGTGAAGACTTGACTTCCAAAAACACTAAAAATGCACCTAAACATGATAATCAATTCGTTTTCTTTCAATGAAATTATAGCTAAAGAAAGAGACCGAGAATGCAATTCTTTTAAGAGACAATTCTTTCTTTGAACATAAAGAATAACTGGAAGAAAATATTTTTTTGTCTTTTGAACAATAACTCAAAATGAGACAAATTATCAAAGCTCACAACAAAATCCTTTCACCTTCAAAAACTGAAACTACAAAAACAATTTTCCTTCAAAAGAAATCTACAAATTTTTAAAAGCACTCAAAACTACAAAAACTAATTTTGAGATCTACAAACTTTAAAAATCTAATTGAATAAAAGCTTTAATATTTTTTGAAGAATGTTTTACTTAGTTATTCAGTAAACTAAGGATCTATTTGTCCAGAATAACAAACAAATCAAAAAACACTCAGATATGTTTTCTTTATAAAAATGAAATTCAAAACCTATAACAAAGTTTTTCGAAGATTTGCAAAGAAACAAATAGATCTATTTCTCAATAAAGGATGGATTTCACAATCAGGTCAGATTCAGCAAGAAGGAAAAAATACCAATGTAATCTAAGGTATTTCAAACTACCAATGCTTTGAGTCATTACAAAGACCAAGTGAAAAGCAATCCAAAATGCAAAACTTCTAGAAAATCATCAAAACACAAATACTGTTGGAATTCATTCACAAAAGGCTTTTGCAAGAAACAACATCAATCTGGGCAGAAACTAAAAACTCTAAATCAAAATAAAGATAAACTGAAGAAAGAAATCTGGAGTTTTTCCAAAATTTTAATAGGGTCCGCAGGCTTCCAGAAGTAACAGGTGCAATCCCGCACTGTTTAGTTAAGGAAAGTGCGAAACTGCCTGCACTGTGCAAAAGAAAAAAGTGCGGTCCCCAGAAAAGTTCAGAAAAACATAAAAGATTTCAAAATATTCAAAAACAGAGAAAACCTAAGCTACCCAGGAAAATATCTATCAATCAAAAACCAAGAAAAACTTTTCCTCAAATCAAAATAAAAGAGAACCAAAAACAACAAGTTCTTCTCCAGCGAAGTTGCCAATTTTTTGGGCGGATTAATCAATCTTGCAGACAAGATCAATCTCCCTAGTACCAAAATGTAATATAGCAAAAAACAGTCAAATAAACCTATCTTTATCTAAACATATACGATTTATAAAAATCACTATAGAGGTGTTTAAGAACTTATCGAAGATCTGATGCTTGTTTGAAGTCATTGTCCCTTGTGCACTTGAAGGAGTTATCTTTGTAAACCTACAGTCACAAAAAAGCAAACATTAAATAGCACCTATATAGTAAACATCATAAATCATGCTCATCATGGTGATCAAGGAATCCATGAAATAAACAGTTAACTAACAGCTTATTGAGAAAAATGAAGTCAATTGTATTAACTTTAAAATAAGGAAAATATTACAACCTTAGCCTTGATGTTGAACAGGCCTTCCTAGGGTCCGAAGCAAGAATCTCCTCTGCTCTGATAAGTTCTGCACTCCTCCAACCGAGACAGATAGATGTATGTGATCTCTCCTCACAAAAATCTCAGTTAAATGAGTCTGAATCCCAACAACACTTAACCTCAAATAATCTAAACATTGAACTCCCCTTGACGCTACCCAATGCCTATTTTTATAGTGTAAAAGAGGAGGTTTCAGTTCCAACTATGAAGGGATAGAATCCTCCTTCAAAGGGATAATCTCCTCACATCAAGGGGTTAGCTCCATAAGGTAAGGGATACATGAACCTCAAAAGAGCAGTTCTGCCACCGCAAGATTCTTTCTAGAGGCTTCTAGAATTTACTGAAAGTGAGCTTTTTTGAGTTTATTTGCACCTTTTTTATCTTTACAGGGGTCCACACCCATAACACAGATAAAGTGCGTTCAGGTACGCAGGAGTCATGAATATTAGGTGCGGGACCACAGGCAAGATACAGAGAAAGTGCGATACCAGATTTAAGGAGATTTTTAAGAACTTTTCTCTTATTTTCAAGGCTTGACATGAGAAACTGATGTGTTAGACTTGAAAAGGAGGAAGTATGAGTGATAATGAGCTCATACACATAGCAGAATGTCAGGATGACAATTTTCAGTGCAACACTTAGTAAATTTTATCCTGCCAAGAGGTTTGGTGAAGATATCAAAGATCTGATCTTCTGAAGGACAATAAATCAGCTTGATGACATCCTTTGCAATGAGTGATTTGATATTATGATACTTTGTGTCCACATTCTTTATCTTTTAATGAAAAATTGGGTTCTTGGCAAGCTTTATTGTTGACTGTTTGTCGATGAATAACAATGTAGCTTATGTTGGAGGAATTCCCAAGTTCTGTAAAACTCTATGCAACCAAAAAATCTCACATGTTGCTTCCCATGCTAATATGTACTCTACTTCGGCCACTCTAGCTTGTTTATTGCAACTCCAAGACACTGCAGCTGAACCCATGTTCATTAAATAACCTGAAGTTGATGCCCTATCATCAATACTTCCAGCAAAGTCGACATCTAAAAATCCACCAAGTACAAAGTTTTTAGTCTTTTTGTAAAGAATACCAAAATATTTTGTTCCTTGGATATAATGAAGAGCTCTTTTGGCTGCATTTTAGTGGTTGTCTCATGGTTCCTACATAAAACAGGAAAGAATACTGATGTCATAAGAAATTTTTGGTCGAGTAGTTGTCATATAAATTAAACCACCAATTAACTGTCGATAAGTTGTGTTATCCACTATCCCCCCCCCCCCCCCCCCCTTCAAATTTTGAAAGTTTCAAGTTTCATTCCATGGGGGTAAGAACAGGCTTGCAATCCTGCATTCCAAATCCCTGAAGAATTTCTGCTGCATACTTACTCTGAGAAATGAAGATATGATGTGGACGTTGGAATACTTCAACTGCAAGATAGTAGTAAATTAGTCCCAAATCTATCATCTTAAAACCTGCATGTAACTCCTTTTTCACCTGTGCAATGTGATCATCATTGTTTCCAGTGATAATAAAATAATCTACATACATAACCAGAATCGCCAGATTTTTACCTTGTTGGTGTACATACAAGGTATCACTATATTCACTGCGTTGAAAGCCAACTTTCCGAAGGTATTCATCCATTTTGACATACCAAGCTCGAGGAGCTTGTTTTAACCCATATAAATCCTTTATTAGTTTGTAGACTTTATGTTCCTGTCCTTCAATTTCAAAACCTGGCGGTTGTGTCATATACACTTCCTCTTGTAAATATCCGTTGATAAAATCACTTTTTACATCCATCTGATGAACTTTCCATCCTTTTTTAGCTACTAAGGCAAGTGTTAGTCAGATGGTGTTCCATTTACCTGTAGGAGAAAATGTTTCATCATAATCAATTCCTTCCTCCTATGCAAAAACCTTAGCAACAAGTCTTTCTTTGTACTTTTCCATATCGCCATTTTTCATGTACTTAAATCGGTAAACCCATTTGCATCCGATGAGTTTAACATTTTGAGGAAAAACAACAAGTTTCCAAGTGTTTTTGTCGAGAACTACCTGATATTCATCAATAATAGCTTGTTGTCATTATTTATGTTTTACTGCCTCTCTATAGGTAGAGGGTTCAGTAAAATCATTTTCTATGAAGTCAAAATTTCCTTCACTTCTATGTGATCCCCTTTTTCCTGTATTTTTCTGCTCATTAGGTCTTACATCTTTCAAAAGTTGAACTACCCATTTTTGCAATTGATGTTCACTAGTTTGATATTGTGAAAAATCACCATAATTGTAAAGAGGGTTGATGTAAATATATGTTCGTCGATCAACTGCAGATTCTGGGGGTGGAGAGTCATTGTTAGAAGAACTGTTGCTAATAGGAGATTTGGATGAACTGCTAGAAGACCTAGACGATGCTGGTGAAGAAGATGGACTGGATGAACCATTTTCAGATGAAGGAAACTTAAGCTCCTACCAATTTTGTGAATTTGGTTGGCTTTGTATATTTCCTTGTCTTTCATCACCTTTTGTTTCTAAATTTTGAAGAAGACTTTCAATTTCTTCAGCACTCTTACTCTCATTTTCATCAAAAATCACATCCCTACTCACAATAAATTTCCCATTGGAAAAAATTTGGTACCCTTTCTTCTCATCAGAATACCCAATCATTGTGCTCTTAAAGCTTTGTGAGTCAAGCTTAGTTCATTTTTCTTTCAGAACTAAGGCATAACATACTGATCCAAAAACTCTAAGGTGTTTAACTCGAGGTTTGAGACCAAGCCATGCTTCATAAGGTGTTATTCCTTCTAAAGAAGCAATTGGAGATATGTTCCTTAAGTAGACAGTTGTATTAATTTCCTCAGCCCAATATATAGGACTTAACTTTTTGAAAGTTAACATAGATCTCGCCATTCCTATCAAGGTTTGATTCATTATTTCTACTACTCCATTTTTTTGTTGAGTGTTGAAATTGGTAAGATGTCGTTTTATGCTTTTATCCATGCAATAAATTTTGAATTCATTAGAAGTGAATTCTCCTCCATTGTCTGTTCTAAGTGTGCCAATCCTCTCCTTGACTTCATTTTCAATAAGTTGGCGAAAAGTTTTAAACTTTTCAAATGCTTTTGAATTTTTCTTCAAAAAATATACCCAAGTCATCTTGCTAAAATCATCAACAATGAGTAAGTAATATATGCATCCTCCTAGCGAAGATTTTAAGGGTCCACAAATATCACTGTGAACTAATTGAAAATGCCTATTTTCTCACCATGAACTTGTGGTAAAAGTCTCTCGATGTTGTTTTCCATAAATGCAAGCTTCAAATTTTTCATTTTCCCTTTTGAAGGTTGGAATTCCCTTAACCATTCCTTGTTTTTGTAACTTAGAGAGACTTTAAAAGTTGAGATGTCCATATCTTACATGCCACAATCTGATCGATGAAATATCTGTACTTGTTGCTCTTGCAAAGTCATAATTTCTTGGAATAACTGCTCCTTTCATCCTTAACAGTTTTCCATAATCATAACCTATCATCATTGTTTTCATGTTTAGTTTGACTGAGTTAATTTTAACTAAGCCATCCTTAAAAATCAACAGATGTCTTGCTTGTCGAATCATGACTAAAGATAGAAAATTTTGCTTAAATGTTGGTACATACCATACATTTGAAACCATTCTTTCTCCAATGCCAGGTAGAAAAACTTTAACTGCACCTTTTCCATAAGGAGTATGTTTGTTTTATCGGCAAGATAGAAGTAACGTCGAAAATTCATGTGTTGAGTTTCTCCTGTATCCAAAATCCATGCATCTTCATATTCACTTCTAAGAAAGTTTGAAACCTGTATAGCTTTTGACTCTATGTTTTTAAAGACATATTCTAAACCATCATGATCATCTTGATCATTTGAAAATTGTGCAGTATTTGGATGCAACTTAGGAATTTTATCAATGGAATTTCTACAATCCTCAGCATAATGTCCAGCTTTCTTACATCTTCTGCAAACAATTTGACTGAAATCTCTACCTCTGCCTTGATACTATCCTCTTCCTTTTCTTTGTCCTCTATTTGGAGTTTTTCTTCTGCCTGGACTTTGTCCTCTTCCTTGATTATATCATCTACCTTTATTGTTTCCTCTGCCTTGAAAATTGCTCCCACCTGAATTATAGCCTCTGTTGAAATTTTTTCCTCTACTTTTGATGTGACTACGACCTTGTATATTGTGTGCTGCTTAACTTTGATTGAAATTTCCCGGTCCTCTGCTTCTCGAATGGTTAGTTGAGGATTTACTTGTGCTAGACTCTGTGAAGAATACATATTCCCCAATCTGTTTCTTCTTCCCAAATTTTTTGTCATGTTGGGCTAATATATCACTCAACTCATCAAACTTGATCTTCTCTAATTTACCAGTTACTTGCAAATTTTCCAAAAAATGTGTGTAAGAAGATGAAAATCAATAAATTAAAATTGTAGATAGGAAACTTTCATCGACAACTTGAAAACCAGCATTTATTATTTCTTGTTTGATGTTTTTAAGCCATGGAATATATTCAAGAACATCACCACCTTCAGTTAACTTTTTTTGGAGAAATTTTAATTGAAGATCAACATTTTTTTATTTAGGTTTTGTATTAAAGAGATATTTGAATGTACGCAAACAATTCCATGCATCTAAGGCATTTTCAATATGAATATACATCTCATTGTTAACTGAAGACTTTATAAGATCTAGTGCCTTGGCATTTTTGACTTCCCATTTTGCAAGTAAAGTTGCATCTATTGGTTTATTAGGCTTAATGTCACCATCAGAGATTTCATGCCACAGTTCATTATATATGAGAGTGATTTCAATTAGACATTTCCATGTCTTATAATATTTCACCCCTTCTAGCTTATCAGAATCAGAGAATAGATTAATTAAATTCGACATTGTAGTGTTGAAGTAGTGCACCAAAAGAATTAAACACAAGAAAAATGAGCACCTTGTCCCATCAAACACACCACGGAAAAATGAACTATCAAGTTTTGGCGTTGATCCCCATATATTCATTGGAGGAGGATAAAAATGACTGATATTTGCACTTGGCTCTAGTCAATTTCTCTTTGAGAGTTTACAATGAAAGCTTTTCAAAATTTGATCGCTTGAAAATGCGCTTACAATTTTCCTTTCAAAAAAAATCTACCCCCCCTCAAAGTAAAAAATGAATTTTAGTTACAAAATCACTCTTATCTCTCCTAATAAAATCTCCTTATTACTCTAAAAAAAATTTACAAAATTTTACCACTTCAAACTTCTGTTCTCACCTCATTTCTCCATTAAAAAAAGTTACAATTACACCTTATTACCATGTAATAAAAAAGATTCATTATCTCTCCAAATTACAAGTAATAAAAAAATTCCTAACTTCAAATACAACTTTTACAAAAAATTATACATATGTTGAGATTCAACAAGATGATGAGCTTTGTGGAAATCAGTCACCTTCACTAAGTGGGCCCGCAAGCTATTTTTAGGTGCAAGTCTATTTTTAGACTGTCTATTTTTAGACATGGTGATCATATTTCAAAAGTTGCAAGATGCTATTTGTGGATGGTTGGTCAAGTTTGAAAAATATATGAAATTCTATTATTAGAATATTGGTGAAGTCTATTTATAGACGGTCGATCTAAAAATAGATGCATGTCGATTATTATTAGCCCTTAATAATAATCCAAAAATAAACATCAACTTATTCTCTTGGAGCACTTTATTTCAGTATACAGATTTGGAAAATCAGTGTGCTGAAGGAAATATGCAATTCCTAGGGTTGACTGGTGGTTCATGCATTGAGAACTGAGTTAGAACTGAAGTGGGAAAGTTATGACAGAGTTGGAAGAGTAGTTCATGGAGCTGTTATTTAGTTTAAATCTGTTATTGGAGTTAAACTTAGTTGAGCTAGTTGTATCTAGTCTAACTGAATGATACGCTAGTGAGAGTGGAGTGAATTAATTATTTAATTAATTCACAAATACAACAGTTAACTACAGTGCATGTCATTTCCAGTGGAGACTCAGTGGAGAGGTAGGTGAAAGGGTGAGATGGACTATCTGTTGTGACTATAGTGATGCCTTGATTGCATTACACACACATTGGAGTTTCCAACGAGGATTTCACAGTCAAGGCAAGGCCAATTCAAATTCATTCATGGGTCTTCTTCAACAGGGATTGCGCAGTGGAGTCAGGATATCAGGTGGCAAGAAATCAATGCATGGATTTGTAAATTTATTCTTGTTAGTGTGTGACGATTGATTGTACTGAGAGCTTGATGTACTAAGCTTTGTATGAGATTGTTAAATGACCTCCATGATACATAATATATGATAGTTGGGGTTTTTAGCTTTAGGATTTCCCGTTAAACAACTGTGTTATGTGCGATTATTTTTATTTTTGCTTCATGTGTTTGGAATTGATTTTCCACAAAAGATTAATAGTGGAAGGATTCTGTATTTAGAAAGAAGATAAATATTGTTAGATCAAGAAAATCTGAATATATAATGCATATTTTATATAATTTCTGCATGGTATAGGAGCATTGTTAATTCTTGAAGGTTGCAATTGTGAAGAATTGTTGAGTCTGTGCTGGTGGACAATTCGAATTTGCTACAGAAAATTCTTGTTGCGAAAGTTGAGTATTCATTGAAATGTCTTTCAATGGGTTGCGATTGGAGTATGTCCTTGATGGCATCTCGAATTACATAGCCTAGAAGGATAGGATGGAGGTGGCGCTGGAAGATAATGGACTGAAGGAGTTCATCGATAACGATGTTCCTAAGCCAGATTCTAGTGATGCTACAGGACTTGACACATGGCAAAAGAAGGTAGAAAAGAAAAGAAGAATTATGTTGGAAGGTGTGAAGGACCATATTGTGTCCAACCTTCATGGGAAAGCCACTCCATTTGCAATGTGGAAGGCTTTGACAAATTTGTTCCAAAGCAGAAGCGACCAGAAGAAGTTAGCGCTTAAACATAAACTCAGAAAAATGAAAATGGAGAAGGGCGACAATATTACAAAATATCTCATGAAGTTTGTCCACTTTAAGGATGAACTGGGAAGTGTGGGGATTACTGTTGATGATGAATAATTGGTGAGCTTGGCTCTCCTTGGGCTTCCGAAGAGTTGGCATAGCTATGAAGACTCTGTCAATGGACGGGAGAAACTTCCAGGATGGGAGCGACTTTGGTTGGATCTTGTGTAGGAGGAGATAAGGCGAAGTACTAGGGATGGCTCTTCATCGAAGAATGAAGATGAAGATAATTGTGCTTTGGCTGCCAAAGAAAGGAAAGGGAAGGGGAAGAAATTCCCTCCAAAATCTGAGGCTAAAGGCAAGAAGCAGGATTTGTCCAAGGTGAAGTGTTTTCACTGTCACAAACATGGGAATTTCGCCACTAACTGCCCACAGAAGAAGAAGAACAAGAAGGCTGCTGGAGCTGCAGCTGGAGAGGCCTTAGCCTCACAATTTGAACTTGATTTCTCCTTGATCGCATGCTTTATTTCAAGCGCAATGGGATCGGTGTGGTATCTTGATAGTGGTAAGTCTTTCCATATGATGGGAGACAAGGAGTTGTTTAGTGACTTGGAGGAGAAGGACCTCCAAATGCATATAGAGATGCGCAACGATGGTCGATACAGTGTGACCAGCATTGGGACCATTACCTTTGAGAGGGAGTCAGGTAATCCATTTCAGTTGAAAGATGTTATGCATGTTCCAGGTCTGAAGAAGAACTTGGTCTCGGTTGCAATGTTGGAAGACAAAGGTTATGATGTTGTTTTTAGTGAGGGAAAATCCTTCCTTCGACATAAAACAATGGGTCAAACCAAGAAGATAGGGATTTGAGTTAAGAATCTCTACAAGCTAGAGGTAGATGGTTGCGCTGCAATGGTGGGCAAAGTAGAAGAAGTGGTAAGCCGGGATGAGGGAAAATTATGGCACAGGATATTGGGCCATCTTCACCATGGTGCTTTGAAGATTTTGCAACAAATTTCTACTGGACTTCCCAAGGGTAATCTTGCATAGTCATATTAGTGCAAGGGATGTACTATGGGTAAGTTTGTGAAGACCACCTTTCATGAGAAGGAGAATCATGCTTTGGTTATCCTGGAGAGAATTCACACAGACGTGTGTGGACCTTTCTCGGCTGCTTCAACAAAAAAACATAGGTATTATGTTATATTTTTTTATGACTGTTCTCGTAGATGTTGGATCTTCTTCATTTATAAGAAGAGCGAAACATTCTCAAAGTTATATGAGTTTATAGCATTGTTGGAGAAGGAGTCGTGGAAGCAACTGAAGGCTCTACGGAGCGATAATGGTGGTGAATATATCTCAGGAGAATTCAAAGACTTCTATAGAAAAGAAGGAATTCAAAGAGAACTCATAGTGCCTCATAACCCACAGTAGAATGGGGTCACAGAGAGGAAGAACAGAACGATCGTGGGTGCTACACGAGCTATGCTGCATGACCAGGGCCTACTGATGCACTTGTGGGTGGAAGCATGCAACACTACGGTTTATGTGAAAAACCGTTGTCCTCATAAAGTACTTGGCATGAGTACACTTCAAGAAGCTTTTACTCGTAAGAAGCCTGATATTTCTCATTTGAAGACTTTTGGCTCATATTTTTACATTTATGTGACAAAGGATGCTAGGAAGAAGCTGGAGCCAACGACAGAAGTTGGGATATTTTTGGGGTACACCGAAACACCCCATAATTATCATGTGTATTTTCCAGACAGTCGAATGACTGTGGTGCGACAGGATATAAAATTCAATGAGGTGAAATCCATGAAGTTATCGCTTGAGAGGGAGAGACACTTGCATGTAGAGGAGGAACTTCTTGTTCCCAAAGATGAGCCTCTAGATGTGGATCAGCCACAGGAGGAGATTCATGGAGTGGAAGAGTCCACTCACATAGAACCAAACATCAGACAAGGTAGAAAGCGTACCACAGAAGCTGAGAAACTAAAGCTTGATGCGACATAGAATGTAGGAGTCCCTACATCACAGTGCAGACAGAGATAGTCACCTAACTATTATACTGGATACATGGTTCTTATGAGCAAGTGTATCGTGATAGAGCCATCCTCTTTTGAAGAAGCAGTGTAGGAGCCCACATGGGTAGATGCCATGGTGGAGGAGTATGACTCCATTGTCAGAAACAATGCTTGGGAGATTGTTCCAAGGCTAGTGGGTAAATCAGTTGTAGGATCAAGATGGATCTACAAGGTAAAGAAAGCTGCTAATGGGAGCGTCGAGAAGTATAAGGCAATATTTTTTGCTCAAGGCTTCTCACAGATCGGGGGAATTGATTATGAAGAAACGTTTGCACCTGTCGCATAGTATTCTTCCATACAGACCATGCTTGCTCTCTCAGCTCAGATGGGTTGGCACATTCATCAGATGGATGTGAAGAGTGCGTTCCTTAATGGGATCATTGAGGAAGAGGTGTGCATTGAGCATCCTGAAGGATTTGAGATCTTCAGTAGTGATTTGCACCAAAAGAGTGAAGACTCAAAAGAGTGTTGTATGGGCTTAAACAAGCACCACATGCTTGGTACACTTGGATCGACAACTATTTCATTGGACTTGGCTTCACCAAGAGTGAGGCGGATGCAAACCTGTACCAAATTGTGGTGGAGGGTAATATTTTAATCATTGTTATTTATGTTGATGATTTAAGACTAATGAGTGATGAGAAGTTGATACACTCATGCAAGGAAAATCTTGCAAAGGAGTTTGAGATGAAGGATTTGGGCCTCCTTCATTATTTCCTTGGATTGGAAATATGGCAGCGGGAAGGTGAACTGTTTGTGTCTCAAGGCAAGTATGCCCGGGAGATACTGGAGAAGTTTCACATGCAAGTCTGCAAGCCTATTGATACTCCTCTTCCAGGAAATTGGAGGAAAGAGGATGCTACATCGGCAGAGGTAGTGGATACAACTGTTTATCGAAAATTGGTGGGCTTGCTCATGTATTTAGTTAATACAAGACCAGACATATGCTATGTGGTGAACCAGCTTTCGCAAGTTATGGTTAAGCCTACCAAGCTCTTTTGGAAGGTAGGCAAGCATGTCCTAATGTATCTCAGGGGCACATATGATTATGACTTATGGTACAGACAGACGGATGAGGTGAAGTTGCATCGCTTCACAGATGCAGATTGGGCAGGCAACCCAACGGACAGAAAGAGCACATCATGAGGGATTTTTAGTATCAAATCTATAGAAATTTCTTGGTACAACAGGAAACAAAGGTTTGTGGCACTCAGTTCAGTGGAATCAGAATACATGGAAAAATTCAAGCTACATGTGAGGATATCTGGATGAGGAAGATCATGGTCGATTTGTTTGGTTCACATTTAGATCGTACAGTGATACATTGTGATAATCAAAGTTGCATTAAACTCTTGATTAATCTTGTGTTTCATGATAAATCTAAACATATTGATATCTGGTATCGTCATATCAAAGATTGTGTGCAGCAGCAGATCATGTTGCTTTAGTACATTCCTACAGAAGATCAGGATGCAGATATTTTGACGAAGGCGCTCACCAAGAGAAAATTCGAATACCATGGAGCAGGATCGAGGTGAAGGATAATCTCTATATTTTGAGAGGGAGTGTTGAGATTCAAAAAGATGATGAGCTTAGTGGAAATCAATCACCTTCACTAAGTGGGCCTGCAGGCTATTTTTAGGTGCAAGTCTATTTTTAGACTACGTCTATTTTTAGACATGGTGATCATATTTTAGAAGTTTCAAGATGCTATTTATGGATGGTTGGTCAACTTGGAAAAATAGATGAAATTCTGTTTTTAGAATATTGGGCGAAGTCTATTTATAGATCGTTGATCTGAAAAATAGATGTATGTCGATTATTATTAGCCCTTAATAATAATCTAACAATAAACATCAACTTATTCTCTTGGAGCACTTTATTTCAGTATACAGATTTGGAAAATCAGTGTGCTGAAGGAATTACGCAATTCCTAGGGTTGACTGGTGGTTCATGCACTCAGTTAGAACTGAAGTGGAAAATTTATGACAGAGTTGGAAGAGTAGTTCATGGAGTTTTATTCAGTTTAACTTAGTTATTGGAGTTAAACTCAGTTGAGCTAGTTGTATCTAACCTAATTGAATGATACACTAGTGAGAGTGGAGTGAATTAATTAGTTAATTAATTCACAGATAATAACTCATTAATCAACACCACAAATACAACAGTTAACTACAGTGCATGTCATTTCCAGTGGAGACTCAGTGGAGAGGTAGGTGAAAGGGTGAGATGGACTATCTGTTGTGACTATAGTGATGCATTGATTGCATCACACACACATTGGAGTTTCCAATGAGGATTTCACAGTCAAGGAAAGGCTAATTTGAATTCATTTAGGGGTCTTCTTTAGCAGGGATTGCGCAGTGGAGGCAGGCTATCATGTGGCAAGAAATTAGTGCATGGATTTGCAAATTTCTTCTTGTTAGTGTGTGACGATTGATTGTACTGAGAGCTTGATGTACTAAGCTTTGTATGATATTGTTACATGATCTCCATGATACATAATATATGATAGTTGGGGTTTTTAGCTTAAGGCTTTCCTGTTAAACAACTTTGTTATGTGCGATTGTTTTTATTTTTGCTTCATGTGTTTGAAATTTATTTTCCGCAAAATATTAACAGTGGAAGGATTTTGTATTTAGCAAGAAGATAAATATTGTTAGATCAGGAGAATCTGGATATATAATGCAATGTTATATAATTTCTACGACATATTCATCAAAACAAAAGTTGTTAGTCCCATGTGAAAACAAGTCGACAGTCTAGTACTGAGAGTCAAATGCAGATGTCCATTGAGTCGAATCGATGATCCAATTCCGATGGTCAAATGTCGAGATTCGATTGTAGTGCCTGCAATTTCAAGGTTGTAGTCTGACTGTACCTTTTATGCTTCACAAGATTAAAACCCCGGACCTCGGAATTCTTTTTTTTACTGGGAGTTGGTTCATTGTTTGTTTATGAAGCGAGGAAATTTGAAATCTAACAAGTTGCATTGTCGACTACACCCAAACTATCACAAGCATTAACTTCTATTGAAACAATTTCACTGTTTTCACCCTTCACGAACACTCTTCTGAATGCTATCAACCACCTTTCAGGAGATCTGCTAAGCCCTGTAGGAGGAAAAAAGTATATCTGAAAAACATCACTACCATATCTCTTACCTGTTTTCTTCACTTCAATATATATCTTTATATTCAGTCCCTCACATGTTTCAGCATAATCCTCCATGCGAATCGACCTGCAAGGAAATGAAACTAGATCCACAGCCTGAGATAGAGAGTATCATTTTTTATTCTTAGCCAAAAAAACTTTCAGTATTGCTTGTGGGGATTGATAATTTATCTGCTAAGTAAAATTAGTGTAACTCAGTGTATGCTATCAGATATTGTTGTCAACGCAGTGCTTGCTATTGTAGATTTTTAAAAAAAATGAAATTTTGACAATTCCAGTACGAAAAACCGCTAAGCCCTGTAGGAGGAACAAAGTATATCTGAAAAACATCACTACCATATCTCTTACCTATTTTCTTCACTTCAATATATATCTTTATATTCAGTCCCTCACATGTTTCAGCATAATCCTCCATGCGAATCGACCTGCAAGGAAATGAAACTAGATCCACAGCCTGAGATAGAGAGTATCATTTTTTATTCTTAGCCAAAAAAACTTTCAATATTTCTTGTGGGGATTGATAATTTATCTGCTAAGTAAAATTAGTGTAACTCAGTGTATGCTATCAGATATTGTTGTCAACGCAGTGCTTGCTATTGTAGATTTTTAAAAAAATTGAAATTTTGACAATTCCAGTACGAAAAACAAATTATCTATCCACACAGTAGTAGTACTAAAGACTCTAGATTTTAGATTTAAAATCTAAAATCAATTAATAATTAAATTCATTTTCCGTTGAAAACAACATGCAAGTGGAATTTGACGGAGTGGAGGACTGTTGCCGCGTTGAAGAAAATATTGTGTTTCAGAATTATTTGTTTGCTTCAGGAACCAAGAGAGTGATGTATGCAATGTAATTTTGGACCAACACATAGAACTTGTAAGTCTCTACAATGATCTCAACAAATCTGATTCGTAATTCTGAAGTGGCCACAAAGCTCATGAAAAAGAACCGGTGTTTCCATCGTCGATATTTTTTTAATTACACAGGCCGTGAACGACTTCCTAATGTTTTTAAAGTTGAATTGTAAAAATTGGTTTTCAGATTTAACAATCTAGAATCAAATAAGAAAATTTCTTTTCCTTAAAAAAATAAACCCGACAGACGGCATACCAATTAATTTCTCACAAATTGATGGAGTTTTCCAATTGCCTGGAGAGCTGGAATCTCCACTTCACATCAACTGGAACACTGGTGCTCTAATATCACAATAATGGCAGAAGTGTCCTCAGACACATAGTTTTATTAATAGGAAAATAAATTACATGAGAAATTTGCTTGATTTTACACACATAGACTCCAACAGTCTTGTAATTAGGAAAAAGACCTATTTATAAGCTATGTTTCCTAACTTATTTTAGTTATGGACCACTTGATAAAACAACAAGTGTCCATTTACAATAAATTTCCTCCTAACAAAACTACTAAATTTTTTCCTATATTAGAGCCTAAGATACGACACTTTTATAGAGTCATATATTTTTTTAACAATATTCTATTTCTAAGTGTCTCCAATATTAATTTAAATATTCTAATTTAATAAATAGTTTATCCTAGCTTTAAACTATGATATTTGGATCATCTAACAAGAATTTTTTCTGTTCTTGTTGTAGGATTGAGTTAAATGATTGAAGCAAGTTATTTTACAAGTTGTTTATAGATTCACAAGCATTATTCATCCTTATAATAACTTTGGAAGGTCATATTCATCATTAAACTACTTGGATTTGGTTACTAGTTCACGAATATAAGATTTTTGGAAATGCCTTATAGCGAGATAGTAGTAATTTCTGCGTTTTTTAGAATGGGTTAATGAACTTTATTGCACTTGATTCCACTTATATTATGCATAATAATATTAAATTTAATTAAAAAACTACCCCATTTCATTTTCACTTGATTAGGTTAGGAATTTGATAGATTAACTAGCTTAATACTTCTTGAATTTCCAGATTTTAGAGTAGTAATTTTCTGTTATTTTTTAGCACATGTGAACACGGATATTTTGGAGTGATTCCACTTAGAATGGATACCTAATATATTATACTTAATAATAAAAAATTCCCGTCCCCTTTTCATTTGATTGACTTAGTCATTCGGTGAGTTTTCTCCAAAACAAAACTTACTGTAGCAAAAACAAAACTTCCCGTAGCACTCTTGTACCATGTGCAAACTCGACCAATCTTTCTCCCAAAGCTTGGTTTTGTCTCTTATGCTTGAATCATGACCCCTAGGATCTAAATAAATGATTGAGGAAGAATAAACACCACTTATGACATGATTTTTTCAAAGTAGATTAGGCCTATTTATTTGAATTCATGCTCTTAGGATTTCAATTACAAATTGTTGTTCTTTCCTAGGATTGACTTATTTTCAAAGCAACACTTCCATTTCTAAAATTAGTTTAGGCCTTCATTTCATTAAATTCACTCCATTACATCATGTCAACATAATATGGACATGTTGTATGTTGCACATATAGTTCTGATACCTCTTAAGTTTGTATGAACCCCGGGTTGATAATTAAAGTTGGTAGCCTTAGGAGTTGCAACATTCTTGTTGTAATACTGAGGCTCATCACTACCTAAATGGAGGAATTAGGATTATATGTATAGTATTCAATTACGTAGACATAAATTTATTTTTCCCATACTTCACCTTCACAAGTTGTATGTATAGTAATTATCAACTAATTATGTGTATTCACAAACACAATCCTAGAAATATTAATCACATTGTTATATTGTCTTCTTTAATTATTTAATAAAAATTAATTGATATCATAACTTAAAAATTAAAGTCACTAATAAAACCATATGCCACATGGAAGTATACTCTACTAATTTTAACTAATTCTTCTTTCTAATAAATTCATTAAACAATAAAGTTCATTTTCTATTTGATTAACACTTCACTGTTGAATTAATGCTCCCCAAATTCCCACATCTCTATAGAAAATTAAATTCCTCTAAAGGGTTAGTTTAGAATTATAACTGGTCTCTAACAATAATTACATATGCTCAGTTATAATAAAATAATGACATCACATTTCATTCACAACAAATCATCAATAGTAGTACATGGAAATTTCACACTTGTTTCCACCCAAACTATAATTGTTCAGTCCATTTCATTCCCAAGATGAGAATTTCTTTCCAAGGTATCCACAACCCATGTTGATTCCTTCAATATGTATTTAATACCTTTCTTCCATGATAAAGTTTCCTTTAGCGGTGTCTCTCTTTTGTGGAACTTTTTATGCACTTGCATGGGATTTTCCATAAAAGTCAATCTTTCTCTCCCGCGACACATTTATGCTAATATAGGCTTATAATATTTCTCCAGCTAAGAAAATTGATGGATTTTTCTCTCCCATCCATTAAGCTTATCTAGAATTTGATCTAGATTTCTTATCATGAAAGAATTTTCAAATCTCATTTACCAATGATTTTTTTTTTCTTTATTTGGAAAAAATCTCATTTCTAGGTGTCTTATTCCCAAGTACATTTATTCCATTCATTTATTTATTAGTAATTATTCATTTACATAATTGCTCCAATATTCTTCATGGTTTTTTCGCCATTATTTCTAACGTAACTTAGTCTAACCAAATAAGATTACACCAACAGAGGGATATTACATTCTCTTGCCCTTTTATTAACATTGTACTCGGTGTTCATTATCTAGTTTCTTCTCCTTGAAACATTGTTGGATAACCTTTCTTGTTTTCATATTATTCATCTTATGTGTCCTCTTCAGGAGTAATGTATTTCATTGTACTTTATTCTTAGTGGCAGCTCAATCCCTGAGCTATAACTCTTTCTGGTTTAAGTCGCAACGGGTTCTGCAAGAAGATCTCCTTCGGATTTACCTGTAGAATTTCCCACTCAATTAGGTGAAAGTTCTCATGTAGTTATTTCTTGAGTAATGTTACATGTAAACATTTAATTTTTTAATATGATTCGAAAACACTAATTGATAAGCTACAGTTCCCATTTTTTTGGTTCTATGCAGATTTATTATTTTTCTAAACTCTTCATGTTGTCAGAGAATTTTCATCTTTTATTAATAGCAAAAGGAATATGCTTCTTGTCTTTCATGCTTTTAATAATCACTTTATTTCATCTGGTGTAATGACTCAACTCTAATGCATACATACTCTTTCATTTATTCCATGCTCCTCTTCTAACGCATTTGTATACATGTTGAATATGTGCTTCCTAATTATCACCAGCACTCAGCATACTATCCACATGCATCTAACAAGGCCAGTAAAATTAAAATATTGCAACCATAGACTCGATGGCCATTCCCATTAACATGACTATTGTTTACTTTGACACTACAATATACATAATTGTGCACTACTTTTCACATTGCTCACATAAAGAGAACAACTATCAAGGGATTGTTTTTAACATGCTATAAATATTATTGTATCAACTATGCATATACTATTTTAGCCATTTCCATGGTTTTTATGTTGTCACAACTCCATTTTATACCCTGTTGATGTTTATTTATTTATTTATTTGATTAGTAGCATCAGTAATCTTACCTGTCATATTTTGTAGTGTTTGTATGACAAATTGTACTATGTTCAATTTAATTTCTCGAAAATATGTATCTACTTAACTATTTATGTTTCCAACTTATTATTTGTGAGTATAACACCTCGTAGATACTATCTTCTTATGTCCTTCCGAAACACTCTTACCCTTAACCTACACATAGGAAACAAATCCAAACTTTGATTTGGCATAAATAACCTCTATGTATGCAATGTGTACACTCTTTCTACCACATCCAATCTATATTATACAAGATAGAAATGGTATTATTTATCTCGTTATATAGGCACTTGTAGAGGAATATGTCATTATTGGTTTTCTTAAAACAAAATTTTTTATCTTCTGTTTGGAAGTACCTCCTTTAAATGAAGGTAGTGGAGACAGTCCTTTGCTTTCTCACCTTCAATATATATATATATATATATATATATATATATATATATATATATATATATATATATATATATCGTAAATTTGGATAATACTTTTTATGTTACCTTAGGAGCACTAGTAGATATTCATTTTCCCTTACAAATTAATAAAGGTGATATGTATGATGGTTTTTTAATATGGAAATACTATTAGCACGATGAAATTTGCCAATATTAAACATTCAGTGGTAGATGTATATGCTGTGGCATTTAATTTCTAACACGTCGCAATTTATTCCACTGACACACCTGTTTAGTCTTTTAAATATTGAGAAGGAAAATTATGGCCCTGATTTCACCTGAGGTACTTGAACTATAGTTTATTTTCCACGTTAACTTTGCCATGTGATAGTCCCATGGGTTCATCAGGCCCGCTCTGATGGATGACTTGGATCTAACTTCTAGATCTAACGATCCTTGGTGGTTCACAAAAAAACCTATCATCCCTTTGGTAAATTTTTCATTTTCTATGCTTCTCCTTCCTGGTTTGATATAGTCACATTGAAATGTTGGTCGATACTACGCATGACCGAGTTTTGTTTTCATTTCTACATTTTATACAACCTTATGTTGGATGAAGATTTGCACAACCCGGTTTCTATCCACTGAAAATTCCTCACTCTCAATGCGCCAAACGATCCCTCCTTGGAAGGTAATTCTTATTAACCTGATGATTTACACCTTTACTACCTTTTATCATCCCACCATAGTTATTCTCTGTGTTGGTTTGACCTATAGTTCCTATCTCATTTATATCATCCTACAGGTATCTTGGGTAAATTTCCTTGTTATGGGCATCATGGAGATTATGTATATTATGTCTTTCTGAATCGTTCAAAAATATTTTGGGAATGGATTGAAAACAACAAAATATCTTGTTGAGCCACACTATCTGAATTCAAAAATCTTATCCAGGTAAATATTTGGGATTTTTTTGTTCAGGATTTATAGGGTCATATTTCTTTCGCCACCATTTACGGTTTCTATTTTTTTTATGAGGGTTTAAGAGCTTCCTACATATTTCATGGATTTTTTTTAATTTTTTTTTGAATTTTTCTACTGTTGAAGTGCTTGCATTGGCCTTAGCACTCACCTCTACAATGGATACTTGCAAATTGTAACCATGAGACGCATATCCAAATACTCATGCTTCTTCTCTGGAATGTACATCATAAGGAGGTGAAGGTTTCATGTACACTCTGTTTTATTTCATTCTTAGTTTCTATTCTAAACTTGTTTTACTTATTTACATATTTTGTTATGAAATTTAATGTTCAGGCTTTAGCTTATTTTCAGGTACATACAACCCCTTCCATGAGCAACCTTTTTACTCACCAAAGAGGAATTAATTAGTTCAAATGGTTTTCTATGGATTCCAGATTAGTCTTCTTTCTCTGGGACTCAACCATTATGGCTCACCTTGATCCTTTTGGTTGGTGATGTTTGATCACACATCCATTTAAGAACAATATATATGTCAACGCTTACTAGTTTTTCATGATGTTAGCATCTTGTTGCTCTGTAGCTCATATTTACTCATCTAGTGTATTTATCTTGGCTTCTTTATATTTTTTCTGAGCTCAACAGAGGGAGTTCCTAATGACCCCGAGTGTAACTTTATTTGTTGGGTTTTCCAATTCATACCATGACTTTTATGAATTCATAAATAGGATTAGTTCGGTCCTTTGGTATTTGTAAAAGAAATGCATTATACTAACAATGAAATGGGATCTACTTATAATATTATCCAAGCGATTTGAATTTTTCATTGTAATACTTTCCTTTGAAGTTATAAAAATATATTTATTTTTATATTTAATGGGATCAAATATTTCTTCTATATCAAGTAGAATAGATTTCTTTTGTGGTGTTGATGACACTTGCAAGTTATGTTGCTCGAATTATCCCTTTTCTATTTCGTGGTGTTTTTTTTTTCTTTATTTCTTAGATACCATAGTATCTATATTATTACATGTTAATTTTACATTATCAATTGGAATTAATGCAACTCTTCCTGATCATACTTACCTTATGCATAACATTCCTTCCATGTTTTGATACCCCTAGTTGTATCTTCCATGTACATGCGAGTAAAATGTTTATACCATTCATTCTTATGGGTGTTTTTAGATACTACTACCTAATTCACCTCCCTTGGTAAATCTCTGTTTTGTTTTAATATTTTTGGCTTTAAAAAGTTGTTGGGAGTCATGTTGAAACACAATAATTATCTGAAATTGTAAATTAAATAATTTTTATTTAACTAACAAAAAACCTACTCATTATTTCGAGTGTTCGATGTGTTTCATTTCTACTTTGGTCCTTGATTACTAGATATTTAACTCTATCATAAAATAAGTATCGATGACTTTTATATTTTGATGCTTTATCAATAACATGAACTCGAAACTTTGTTCCATAGAGTTCCATTGATTAGCTATGCATGATTTCTTATTAGTTCCTTAGCTATTCTCAATTGTATTCCCTCTTCTTGAATAACTTCCAAATATTTGTCTTCTCCTTTTTAATCATAACCGCTTACATATAAACTTGAATGCTACAAAATATAAGTTCAGTAAACGTGAATCTCTACACTCCACACTCTAAATATATATCTTTAGTTTCTTTCTATTTTTGCAGTAACAATCATAATCAAAATAATGATAATATCAACATATTTCAAGTTGAATACAATTAAATCACTAATTTTAGCTATACGCATTATAATAGAAACGTTCTAACTCAAATAATAAAATTTAATGTAATAACATACATGATTTTGAGAACAAAATTAAAGTCAACCCTTAAACCAATTCAAGTTTCGATATACCGAGTCACATTTCAGCTTCATGTGTTTCCCTACTATTTCATTCCATTATTCTTCTAACATAGAAACATGCAGTAATTACAGAAACACGCTAATAACATCCTCAATTTTCATGTACTTTTCCAATTATAAAATTTCAATTCTCAATTACCTACATCTCTATAGTAATTTCAGAACACTTTTCAAATCATAGAGTCTTTATTGTCGATTACCTTTAGATATACATAAATTTCAATTTTCTAAAGGAACAACTTAAGTTATAGAAAATATCTAGATTAAACCATTTTCATGTAATTAGTTCTGATAAAAAACAAATATAATAACATAAATTGACATTTAATCCTCAATAGAACTACTTAGGAAATTTCACACCTGTATCCACCCAACCTAGAATTGTTACCTCTAGTTCACCCCTAAGCTGAGAATTTCTTGTCCGAGTATCAACAACCTCTGTTGATCCCTTCCATAGGTATTTAATTCCTTTCTTTTGTGATAAAGTTTCATGTAGCAATGTCCCAATTTTGTGGATCTTTTATCCACTTTCCTAGGATTTTCCATAAAATCTCGCCTTTCTCTCCCCCAACTTTTTTATGTTTATCCAAAATTAGCATATTTCTCTAACCAAACAACTTAATGGAATTTTCTCTCCCATCCATTAAGCTTATCTATAATTTAATAAGGAATTCTTATCATGAATAATTTTCCAACCTCATTTTCCAAGGAGATTCTATTTTTATTTTTTCCTTTCTTTCTTTGGAAAGAGTCTCATTTCTAGGTGTCTCATTCCAAAGTACATACATCCCATTTATTTATTTATTAATAAATATTCATTTACATAATTATTCCAATATAATTCATGGCTTTTGCACAATTATTTCTAATGTTACTCAGTCTAACAAAATCACACTACAAGGAAAAGACCCTCTAGTGGACGTTATAAAGGAGGTTTTTAGTGTTATAAACTTGGCCAAAGTTGTCAAAAAAACATTTGCTACAACATCCATTTATGGTTACGGAGGTTTTGGTGGAGCTTTTAATGGAAATTCAACAAAAGTAAAAAAAATGGGTGGCCGGAGGTTATTACAGATGTTTTTTTCATCGGTGTGCTACTCTACCTTTAACGCACTGGTGCGTACATGCCAACGACACCCCGGGGCTATCTCAATCCAATGCACCAAGACGTTTAGGTGTAAAACCGCACCAGCCGTAGTGTTGGTCATACAACACACAGGGCCATTCTAATTGGTCTTGGGATTTGTGCAATGCCCATAGGTCATATCAACGCACCAGTACCCCGTATCACAGAAAGGCACCGAGATTTATAATTGGTATCGGTATTCATGCGGTGCCCATAGATCGTAAAAATGCATTGGTTCTTATAGATACGTAAACGCCCTGGTGCGCAGTATCACACAAACACACCGATATTGATAATTGGTATCAGTATATGTGTGGTGCCCATAGATCGTACAACGGCACTGATGCGTATAGACACATAAACGTATTGGTGTACAGTTACTAACACACACTATTTTTCATGTTGTTTTTTTTAGAAACATCAACCTGTGACAGTCCAATTATTGCGATTGTTTTAGATTCATTATTCATCAAAAATCGACACATATTATAATAATATTCATATTAATCACATTTTTATTAATGCATTTGAATGTGATGTTTAGATTAATTTTTTTATATCATATCATAATTATTGTGGTTTTTTAAAATTCATTATTCATCAAAAGTCAACACATATATATCTTATAACAATATTCATATGAATTAAATTTTTATTAGTGCATTTGAGAAGGACAATGGAGAACACAATAGCGACAATGGAGAATGCAGTAAAATAAATTAAAACATATTTTATGATCATATATATATATATAAGACAGTCTTTATCATACAAAATGAGACAGTTATTGGTATCCCTTTTTCTTTCAATTGGGACACTATGTCCATTACATTAAAAAAAATGTCTGATTTCACAGACATATATATTTCAAAAAATAAAACGCCTTGCTTTGATATCCAAACATAGTGATCATCATTCTTCGCTTGAACTGTTGTCACTGCTAGAGCTACTTCCATGACTTGGGTTATTTTCAAGAATGTTTTGTTCATGGCGTTGATTGTTTTCTTCTTCTTCACCTTCCATCTACAAACATAAAAATAAACTGAAATGAGTGTATATACATTGGTGAGATAATGAAAATTCCAATATTAAATAATATACATCAATGTAAATCGAAAAGAAAAATGAATTACCATAGCAACAATTGAATCATAAATTATGAACATTCTTTCAAAGCAATGTACCATGCCATCTTTCAAAATTTTATCTATTGGCGCAGTTCCATACTTTGTTTCCTACAAGTTTTATATCCCATAAAAAATCATATATTTAATATAAAAGATGTTTTTGTTCTATTAATTATAGACGGAGCTAAGTAAAACAAGATCGATAGATGCTTACAAATCCCACAATTAAATTATGATATGCCAACATATACTCACAACCCATATTTAACCCAATTTCAATTAATTCGTCTGATGGTTCTTCTTTGTATGTTAGCACCTGTTTGAAGACATTCAATGATGATTTTTGTAAAACAACTTAAAATTTATAAAAATGAAATCTATTTAAGTTGTTATAAGGAAGTAACAATTACTCACAAACTTAGAGATCAACCATTTTCTTCCTTTTCGTCCTTTTTTATGTGCTGAATGGATTCCATTTTCTTTTATTTTTTCCAAGAAAATTCTTTAAAATTAATATTTAATGTTAGATTTTTTATTTATTGTACCCAATGATCGAAAAATTCAATGATTACATATTACATTTGAAGCATGTTGTTGTTGTTGGAAAGAACGTCTATACATTCGTTCCACTAGATCCCTCAAACTTTTGTAAAAAAATTTCCCCTTTCGTTAACTTCCAGCACCACTCCAAATGAGCTAAGGAGCAATTGATTTTCATTTGCATGTTCTATTTTTTTTTTCTTAGAACAAAATTCCTTTTCTGAGTTGTTGGTCCCTGTACAACATTAAACAGATGTGAATTAGTAGACTATTTGACACATGTTATCTAATGATTTTAAGTATATTATTAATGATAATTAAAAAAATAAACTCATATTGGATCGATAGTATTTTTTCATTCACCTGATTCATCTTTTTGCAATTTTTCCATCAAACATTTACGCTCTTCTGGTCCTAGATCAGAAATAATCATATTGAGCTTTGTCATTTTGTGGCTCTGCATGATATACAGTAAACAATACATATTATTTAAACTTACATATAGTTCAAAAATAATATTTTTTATAAAGAATTTATAAATAACTTGTCTTTTCTTTTCTTGATGTGTTAACAGTATTTTTGTTACTTGATCTCTTGTCAGACATTTCTTTATCAATCTAAAACATGTACCATATCATTCATTAATATATTTATAAATAAATTCTCAAATTTTCAGGTAGAAAATAAATCTCAAGACACCGGTGGGCATTTCATGAGGTCCACACCGCGGCCGGTGCGTGGGGATATTAACAACGCACCGCAAAACAGTATAATACATCGTACGGTGCGTTGGGTATTATAACGCACTGTAAAAAGCAATGTAATAGACCTAACGGTGCATGGGGTATTATAAATGCACCGCAAAAATAGCGTAATACATCGTATGATGCTTGCCTAGTTAAATGGAGCATCGGTGCCCTATTTCAGATTTGGCGCACGGATTTAGAAAAAATGTTTTCATTTTTTTTACTACAGCACTTTCGCGGTGCGTTGTATAATACAGCGCACCGGTGCGGTAGCGTATGCAGGGTGCACCGATAAAGAAAAATCCATTTTTTCAAAAATGCACTTTATAATGAAATTTTGAATGAGTTAGGGATTGGGCCTATTACAGTATAAAGTAGGTTGGACGTTATCCCAAATGACAAAAACTAATTCTAAAATAACATAAATAGGAGAAGAAAGGGAAAAAACAAAAAAAAAATAAAGGTTTTAGGTGCATCAGTAAAAATTTGAAAAAAAGTAAAAAATTGCGAGAAAAAAGTAAAAAAAATAATCAAATTTAATCACGAGATGGTTCAAATTATGATACGAGTTTGGTCTGAGAGGGATTTAATTTCTATTTAATAATACGAAAACTTACATTCTGAACGTCTTTACTCTCCCTGAGTGCCCTCATAACTCTCTTGCTCAGTCACATCTCCCTGCAAATATCTAAGTTCTTGAAAATTTTAGCAAAACTAGTGAAATAATGAAAAGTGTTTAGTATTTAAAGAATTATTTTATGAAATTAGATTTTAGAAAATATTTTGCCTACCATTTTTCAAATTGCCGCTTTTTTTTTTCACTTAAATAAAATAGAGTTGCGTTTTTTTTATTTGCGTTTATTCATTACCGGTGCGGAAGAGTTGTGACACACTGGTGCGTCTTCTTAATATGACACATCGGTGCATGTTAGGATGATAAGCGCATCAGACTGTATAAAGTTCTTTTTTTGTATGTAAGATCATAATAAAATAATGATAATTATAAAGTACATGAATGTATTTTCATTATTTTCTAAACTTTATTATGTTACAAAAATTTGTATTATTCTAGATTTGTTATTTTACAATTATTTGCAAATTTACAAGTTTAAATATTTTAATAAAATCATTTCACATTAATACAATTAAAATTTTCACATTAATAGAACTAAAATTTTACAAATATTTTACATACAATTAACAATTACAATTAGAATTAAAATTACAATTACAATTTTACATTAATTTCACATACATGAATTAGAATTAGAATTACAATTACAATTTTAATTTTACATACAATTACATTTACAATTTTACATAGAATTACATTTACAGTTACAATTACAATTTTACAAATAGAATTACATTTACAATTACAATTACAATTTTACAAATATTTTACATACAATTCAATTAAAATTACAATTACAAATACAATTACAATTTTAGAATTTTACATGCAATTACATTTACAATTTTACATAGAATTACATTTACAATTACAATTACAATTTTATAAATATTTTACATACAATTAAATTAAAATTACAATTTCAAATACAATTACAATTTTAGAATTTTACATACAGTTAGATTTACAATTACAATTTTACAATTTTTCATATATACAATTACAATCATTTCAGAATAAATTAAATATTACAATTACAATTAAAATTTAACATTAATAATTTATTTTTTTATTTTTTTCTAAATAAGACTAATTCTATTAAGAAAAAACATATAGTGCAATCAAAAGCTTAATCTAGTTGTTGATAGTTGGGAACGGGGAAGTGATAGACTATTAACCTCGTTCCCAAATAACAGCCATGGAATGAGAAAAAAGATAACAAGGATAGTAGAAAATAGAGAGCTGGACAAAGGTATCTACCCAGAGTGGGTGGACACTACCAAATGACATTTTTCCCTTTTTTCTTACTAACTTTGACCCAGCCATTGGTACTTGGCTAGGCAGGAACCAATTGTAGATTATTCTGCGCTGAGGGAGGAATTTCCTTATCTGAATTGGAGGAAGAAGACACATGAGTGCGTTTCTAAGAGATCGAAGGGGCAGAGGGATCCTCAAGGCTGGCTGAGGGTGTGTCCCTTGGAGTCTCAACATTCTCCCCAACTACTTCAATTTCCACCTCATCAGAGCTAGAGGAATCAGTGTCATCCATGGAAGGGGGGATCACATGGATTCCAGCTCTTGGATTTAGGTTTACGATTGAGATTCTTCTTTTTGTCGAGGAAATTAGCGCATGTGTTTTGGAGATGCCCCGTCTGATGACAATGGTGACATTGGAAGGCAATATTCTCATAGTCCAAGGTTTGTGTCCAATGGAAGTCCCCAACTTTGAGGTTGATTTGATCCGGTAGCCCTTTGCTAATGTCTATTTCCGCACATATTCTGCCGAAGGTGTAGATTCCTTTCTCCCTTCTTGAGGTATCTATAGCGAGGAAGCGGCCTAAGGTATCCCCAATCCCTAAGAAAATAGAGTAGTGTTGTACATGCGCCAGAAGGTTTGGGAGCCTGACCCAAATGGGAAGCTTGGTGATGATAGTTGTAGAGGGGTCGAAGTCTGGAAACCAAGGGGTGAGGAGAAGACCAGCTAATCCCCAGAACCAAGGGCCTTCCGTTAAGGCTTTCTGGTAGTCTTCATTGAAGGCAAAAGCCACAATGAAGAAGCCTTTCGAGCATAAGAAGACCTTGATGTTATTAGTCCAGTTGGAGTGGATCCACTGGTATAAATCTGTTGTTCGAGGCCATAGGCCGTTAAATCTGCAGATGATCGCGGTTTCTGCAAATGTCTGGTATTGATCGTCAAGCGCAGGATGAGAGATTTCGATAGAAGGAATTTCCTCCATTTTATCCACCAAAAATGGCTTGGGAGCCACAATTGGTTGAGAAGATTTCATAGAGGGCTGTGCATGGACTGCATCTTTATGGACTGCATCTTTGTAAGAGAACACAGGAGCAGAGGAGGTCTGCCCCAATGCCCCTCCTCTTAGACGTAGGGTAAACACAATAGAAGCATTTATTTGAATACAATAAAAGGATAGGGGAAGAGGGTCCTCTAGTTGTTTACCTTTATACAACAATCTCTAGAGAGAGGAGTGAATCCCCAGCCGGAGATCAAGGTCACGCAAAAGATCCTGCACTAGATCCGTTACACACACCCATTGCAGCATCGTTTTGCCTTAGAGGAGTGAGATTTGGATCTGAAATGCAGAGGGAAAGTGATCTGAAATCCCCTGCTCCCCCATTCTGGATTGTAACTGAAATGTGCTTAAGCTTTGTATATCCAGATTTGCTAGCCTTTGAGCACTGACCAAGGCTAGATGAGGAGCATAGTCACAGTCGTTGTATTCTTTCGGCCCTGGTACTTCTACAGACTGAACTGGTAGGTCCGAGAAGCAGATCTGCTGCTTGCTTGTGGCAGAGGTAGAGTCTGTGGGATCACCTGAGTGGATCTCATTTTCCTTGTGGGCATATTTTTCTGATAGGATAAAAGCGCCTCTTGTATAGATGCTAATCGCCTCTTTGCTGTGGAGAAGGGCATTAACTTGAGTAGTCTCCGTTGCGGCTGAAGCACCAGTGATTTCCACCGATTCCTTGCCCTTATCATTGTCGCCGGCTACCCAGAGAGGTGGAGCATAGCACCAAGATTGGGCCTCATATAAAAATCTTGTGGCAACTGTGATGGCGGTGGTTGCAGAGTCGTCTGAAGCATTTGCAGGAAATGTAGGCGCATAGTCGACATCAGCATCTTTGCTGAGGAAAACCCAGTGTCGAATCTTGTTGCCCTGCAGTATCAAGTCTGCAACCAAGTTCTTGAACGAAAGGCGACCAGCTCTCTGAGCCATTTTTAGGGTTCCAATCGCTTTGTCTTCATTAATCGTATTGGTTTCATGAATCGCAGAGGCTATTTGAAACCCCGGGCATGTGCAAGTGCGAGAGGGGCCCAAGTTTGTAGGGATCGCATGACAACAATTTCTACATTGATGCAGAGATTTTTCAATGGTTGGCTGCCCACTCTTGGGGCCCAATACCTCCAGGCTGGTGTGGAGTCTCCATTCCTCAGAGCGCTTGTGAGAGGCCATCCCGACACATCCAAGAAAACCAGAGTTGCAAACCCTAATCGCTCCTCTCGCCATCGCTCCTCCTCAAACGGTCCTCAAAGATCCATCAACATAAATAAATATTTTACATACAATTATAGTTTAAATTACAATAAGTACAAATACAAATACAATTTTAAAATTTTACATACAATTAAAATTTAAATTACAATTACAATCACGACATAATATTTAATAAATATCATGGTCATTTAATATTAAATTAATTTATAAACATCATCACGATCATTATAACCATCGTACAAACATCATATCCAACTAATAAACACATTCAAACATCAAATTAACATTATATATTAAGATCATCACAACACAAACATCAAATATACATCTCAATATGTCAAATAACTCATGCTATCACATATACACATCTATCTGCAAGCTAAAAATTAAATGAACATATCTAACATGACCTAACAATATGCACCACATCATGATGATCACCAACATGAAAATTAAGTACAACTGTAGCATGAACATAATATATATATATATATATATAATGTTAAAAGTATACAATTGTAATATAAATGTCATGGATCAGGTGCTAGTGGTAGTATAACAACATCAATAGTATTACTACAAGTGGATGCCTGCTCAGTAAATCTAGGTGCAGCCTCGACAGTCGATGGTCGAGCTTGATCATGATCATGATCACTAGTACTGATGGATGCATCTGCTGGTGGTAGTACAACATCAATATGAGCAGTAGTAGTGGAGGCCTATGAGTCAGTCAATAGTGCAGCCTCGGTGGTCAATGGTCCAGCCTGTTCATGATCATGACTAGTACTGATGGATGTAGCTGCAGGCTGCTGACTGGACGTGGCCGATGGTCCAACCTCATCTCCATGATGACTGTCAGATGTTGCCAGTGGAGTGTCATGCTCATCAGGCACACCGCGAGGTGAACGATCATGAGATGCATGTGAGTCGTTGCTCGTGGACTGTCCATAACATGCCATGGCTTGACTACACCTATAGCTATGGACAGTCCTCCTCAGTCGTGTAATAGCTGTCGTAGCTCCTATGACATGCCGCATCAGGTTGTACATGTCACGCGGAATGCCTCTCCCCATCTGTAACAACCTATCATCGGATTGTATGTCTCTGTAATGAGTGGGCCTGATGCCCACATCAACAATCAATGCACATAGTTGGTTGGCCAACTCCATCCTATATCTGGTCTCAGGTCAACCACGCCTAGCAAAAGGCGTCACCGGTGCACCATGATGAGCAAGAGCATGTCTCTCTACTGCACCGACCTCATCCTCATCATGATCATGCTCAGCATCATCCATTTCCTGATCATCGTCATCATCAGGATCCACACCTGGATCATGTGGTGGATCTGACATCTCCTCACCATCAAAAGATCCAATGTCTGCAAAATATATACAAGTACACAACAATAATTAGAAAATTTCATTACACAATTTAATAAAAAAAAGTTAATTAAGAACATGTTAGAATAAATATAAATAAAACAATAATATTACCTCTATCATCTGGCGGCTCATCAGCTGTGAAGAGGATGTTGGGACACCCTCACCAATCTAAGCCATCATAAGGACATGGGACCATAATGAAGGGATGCAGCCCGTCAACACTGGATATTAAGTCCAGTGAATCATGTAATATCCTGGCTGGAAACAAAGTGTCTCCCCTCTTGGGCATCATCTGCCCCCACATGTGCATCTAGGCCTCAAACATCGACTTATGAGGCTGTCGAAAAAAACTGGGTCCCATCTCTGGAAAACTCTAAAAAAATAAACAAAACAGCTCTGAAGCAAAAGGGAAGTTGACCCTCCCTTATGCATGAGCACGACATCTATCTAAGGCCGTAGAAAACTGCTACAAAAAAATGGCAGACCACTTGACAAGTTGTGGCTGTTGTACTAAAGAATCAACATAATATAAAAGCGAGCAATGAATGTGTTTCCCGTCACTGGTGTTGTGCGAAATGGTTGAAATGATAAGGGAGAGGCACTGCATGTCCTGTCTACCAAAAGCACCTATATGTAACTAACCTCCAGGTACCTGAAACTCTGAAGGAGACAGTACATGTGCTCCAATGTATCTCTGGGAGTAAACTAACTAACTCCCTGCTACACAACCATCTAGCACGTCTGGGAATGAGGGAAAATCCACCCCTTTCCTCGATAGTCCTATAATAAAATAAATATCCTCCTCAGTGGGTGTGTACCACTGGTCAGGACCAACCTAGAAAGCCTGTCGGTGGGCATTTCACCTACGGATAAGATATCTCAAAAACACACTATGGGCCTTTAGGGAAGTAGCCTCCTCATAGAAGTTGAGGAGGCCTACCTTCCTAAGGATCTCTTGGGTATCTGTAGTAATAGGGCGAGGGTATGCATCTCTCTCCCTCTCTCGGGCCTCCCATTGGCGAATCATGTCATACTGTTAATCTTGTTATCGCTGCCGTTTCTCCTCTTCTCTCTTAATCATTGCCATATTAAATAAAAAAAATTATTAAAACAGACATGTATTTAGGAATATATATATATATATATATATATATATATATATATATATATATATATATATATTTCTTTTGAAAAATAAACAAACAGACAAGTCAGTGCGCCATAAAAATAGTCACACACCAGTCGCGGTGCGTCTTAATAATGTAGAGCACCACTCCCGGTGCCCCTAATGAAATACAACGCACCGGCCTCGGTGCAGCTATCTATTTTTCAAGCACTGTTAACTTCATCAAAGTTCAGAATAGCGGTGCGCTGACTGAAATATATGCCTTAGCATGTATAGTCGTGTCAGCGCACCGACTTCATGACAATTACATAGTCGATGGTGTGGTCTTTTACCCGGCCGCACCGTTGACCCTCTCGGAATCTAGAATGTGGTGCGTTGACATACACCAAGGTGGATAATTCCGTCAACGCACCGCACTGTGATTCCCGTGGTCAACGATGCGCCTGGATAAATGAGCACACTGCCTTTTATTTTATTTTTTCATTTTAAAATTATTCGAGGCGCCTTTTGGTACCGCCCTGGAAATGGTGCAGATACCATTGGCACTGGTGTTTGTGTGGCCTGTAAATTTTATAGGCAGCACCGCTAACTGGTGCGAGCTGAATAGCTCTGGCGCACCACACGATAGTTTTTTTCTTTTTCTTTTTAATGGTTATTTTTAAGGTTATTTCAATAACTAATCTGCTAAAAGGCTTAATTATGGAAAAAATAGAAAAATATCTGTACATTTCGCCATCAAGGAGGCATATTGGTTGTAAAATTTGCAAAAGAAAATTTGCCCACCGTTTTTCAAAATGCAAGCTGGATATTGGTGGCCAATGCAGAGCAGCAATCCGTGCAATGGGTGAAATGAGAGCACCGATTTCAGGGTGGCTCAGACAAGGGGAAATGGCACCAGTGCTTGAGAGCCCTAAAGCACTGAGGAAAGTGAAAAATGAAGTTTTTTGGCTGTAAATTTTTTTTATTTAACCTTGTTCCGATGCGCAGGGTTTTATAGGCGCATCGGTATGCTTACCTACAACCACACCGAGCTCTGTAAAATTTGGCGCATTGTTTATAATGCACCGGGGCAGTTCCCTAACACCGCACCGAGATGTTTCAGTTTCGGCACGAAATTTTGATGATGCACCGGGGCAGAATATCTGTAAAGCACTGGTGCGGAATAGTCGTAAAGCACTAGTTTTTTGGCCTTAAAATTTTTTTTTATGTAACGCTATTCTGGTGTGTGTGCTCTTGAATAAGAATGCACCAGCTCATTTATGTTTTGGCACGGTGTTTTATGATGCACCAGCGTAGAAGAGAGGTGACGCAGAAGAGTGGTGAAGCACCAGTGCATTACAGTAATAGGAGGCCCCGGATGTGTGTGTACGTCGCGCAAGCTGTGTGGTGTGCCAATGTCTCATACGCACCCGTGCGTTCTATGGTAGGATGCACATCGCTAATTTAGAGCTCAGGAGCACTGGAAAACTGAAAAATCTGGGTTATTTTGCCGTAATTTTTTTTTTAATTTAACCCTTTACCAGTGTGCATTGTTTATAGGTGCATCGGTTCTGTTTCTTACAAATGCACTAGTCGGTTTGTGTTTTGGCGCGATGTATTATGGTGCACTGATGCGGTTTCTTTCTACCACACTGAGTGGTTTTGGTTTTGGCGCGGTGTTTTATAATGCATCGACACAGAAGATCTGTGACGCACCGGTGTTATAGAATAATAAGACGTACCGAGCGGGTGTATACGGAGTGCACGGTGTCCGATGTGCCAATGTTTTGGTCAGCACCAGTGCTTTCTCAGTTCCAGAGCACCGAGGTGACGTTTAATGATAAGCGCACCAAGAGGAAACCATCCACAAAACCCTCCGCCCGCCAACCTCCTTTAGTAACCTCCTCTAGAAACAGATGTATGGGGTCTTTTTCTGTGGGGTTCCTCAAAAATATCCGCTAGAGGGTATTTTCCTTGTAGTGTCATTATTACCGCAATGGAGGGATATTACATTCTCGTCCCCTTTTAATAACAGTGTCCTCGGTGTTCGTTGTCAAGTTTATTCTTCCTAACACCTTGTTGGATAAATTTTCTTTTTTTTCATCACGTTGATCTTAAATAATTTCTTGGAAGTAAATTCTTTCATTGCACTTTATCCTGAGAGAAGGATCGATTCTGGAGCCATAACTCTCTCCAGTCAAGGATAATAAAAAGGTTATGTCCGTTGGTCTCCTTTTAGTTATGCCTATAACAGTTCTAAACCTACTATGTGATATCTATCATGTACAAAGTGTCAATGCATGAAAGTAGTATAACTATAATATGATTGGGTAATGTTAATTGATAAGCTACAGATAATTGTGGATGGCCCAAAAAATTGTGGTGCTACTTTGAACAAGTTCCTATTCTTATGGTACTTATTTTTTGTTTCCTTTGCTATAAGCATGGTCTCTAAAAGTTGAATTTCCTAAAAAAAAATCATCCACGTCTATTTTCTGTCTTCACAGAAAAAATGAAATTTCTCTGATAGTACAAAAAATTTCTCTTTTTTGTCTTTCATTAATAACCATGTCACTTTAGTATCAAGTGTTTCCACTTTACTTTATTTTTCATGATAACTCAAAGCTTAATATACATATTCTTACATTTTATGTCATGGTTCTCTTCTAGCACGCTTTCACACATGATACCCTCTATCGTGTGTTTTTCCCCAACACTCGACAACTATTTATACACAACTGAACAAGGTCATTATAAATACCACAATACCATATATTCTTTTCATATATTTATTCACAGTTATGCCAAGTAATGTGATTATTCTAGCATGTGAAAGTAAAATAACAAAATTTATTTTTTTCCTTTTTTATAATATGTTTAAAAGGGAATGCAAGTTAATGAACTACTTACATTGTTTTAGTTTATGCTAATATTTGATATTGGTGTATCAATTATAAATCAATCATGTATTATTAAGTGTAAAGAGTTTGTTATCCCAACCAATTTCATGGTTATGTGCTTCCCGTTCAACTTTAAGGTGGACTCATTCAATTCCATTCTATAGGTTCTACCCTTACTTCCATATTCCTCCCTAGAATGATAAACATTTGAGGACATAAATGAGGAATTTCACCACATCAGCATAGAAATTGAAGAATATTTTAATGCATATAAGCGTTATAGCTAAGGGACACTTGTAATTCCTCCCTATAACATTCTTTTTCTTTTAACTTATTTGCTTGAGTGGTATATTCACGTGCTTCGAACAAGGTTAGCATCACTGTTATAGTACTACAATAGACCCTGTGAGTATGCCCACCAATATGAACATTGTTTACTTATAACTTCAATATATGAAATTGTATTTTTCTTTCCAGATTACTCGCAGAGAGCTAACAATAATCAAGGGACTATTTGTAGCATTTTATTCTTTTTTACTATCACGTGATTTTGATCAACAATTCTTATTTTATTTAGTTTCATCATTTCCATCAATCTCCTGTAACATTAATTTGGTTCTCCATCTTAATATGAGACATTGGCCATTTTTTTTCTTAAGGCACTTGTAATACTATTATTAATACTATTTCCAATTTAATAGTCGCCATTTTTTTCCTACATATTGTATTATTCACACGTTTAATTGTTCCTCCATCCAATAGTTATAGTAATATTCAATTTCATTATGCGTATTTGTCACAAACTTGGTTATTATTTCCACATGTGAATGCTCCATTTCCTTGTTTTAGGACCATTGAAGTTTTTATTTAATATTTTTCCTATGTATATACATATTTCCAATTAGGTCCCACTCAGTTCTCCCATTTTGTTAAAGGTATTTCAGTTTTTCAACCTTGAATTCCAAATTTCTTAATTAAGGAGGTCACAAACTATTACTATTTCCTCTAATTCCTAGATATCGTATTGTTAATTCCTGTATATCATATTGTCAATTCCTCCATTCCCCTTTTAATTTCGCAAAACCATATGACCATGCTATTTTGAGTCTAAATTATAAGGGGGTATAATATTTGAATACTCATTTCTTAATTTTGTTTGGATGTATCACATGCTCCATTTTCTTAGGGTCATACCTTCCTTGGATAATCATTCATAAGAATTCCCTACATTGTTGATTCTTAATTTTCATTTTTGTGGTTTTACATTTTTCCATTTTTCCATACCTGGTAGAATTCCTACAATTTCACCTAATTCCTTTTGAACCCTTTTTCATCTGAAGTAATTTATTTGTTTGAAACACTTGTTATCAAGTGTTTTCATTACTTTACTATGGATTATTAACCTATTGTACTTACCCAATCCTTCTCAAAGGAGGTAGTTTACCAAGTTTATTTTCCTCTATACATCTTCCTCCAATAGCACACATCAAGTTTTCCATGTAATTATTCCTACAATTTGAAATATGTACTTAGACAAGTTATATTCTTTTCATCATAACACATTGTAGGAATTACTAATTTGTTACCAGAGAGCTACATTCATTCTAGATATGTTTTGATATAAAATTCTTCATGTAGTCTATAATAATTAATTCTTTAATATGTATAGCTCACTACCCATAAATAATAAAAATTGTGATTGGTGTTCTGTTAATGGAAATACTTATTGTGGAATCATTGATTCATTTCCCCTTCCTAATCGGGGTGATGGGTTAAACATACCATTAGACCACATCATAGGATATGATGAAGATGTAATTCTGCTAAGCTTAAAAACATATACTCTTAGCATATCACATTTAAGGGTTACTAGTTCAGTACAGGTTCTATTCCACATAGGTTATGCCTGTTATTTTATATCATTTCTTGCTAGACTTAAATGAACCCATGATTTACTACCCAGTATTATACATCTTGGTACAATGTTTTCAACTCTCACACTTAATTTTATTATAGAAATTTGATAAAAACTATGTATGGTTATGTTTTTTCTCCATCCAATCTGTACGCACATTTTTTTCCATTGTATAAATCTTAGATTTAATACATTAGAGATTTTTTTTCCTACTATATTATATCAAAATATCAAATCTTCTTCCATCATACATCATTAAATTGTGGGACAACCACGTGCCTCTACCATTTTTTTTCTCATATCATTTTCCTTCGGTTTGATCCGTACTACAAGTGTTTAAGTGCCTATTTCTCCTGGGTATAACCATGGAGTCTTTTCCCTCTACAGTTCTATATGCCTTTATGCATTATTTAATACCCGAAATGGCCAAAATTTAAGTTTAGGGGTCCCCCTTTTCTGATTATCTCTGCATGCTTCATCCATAATTACTATTATTGTTACTTTTATTATGATGTATACATTGGTTGTAGGAAATACGAGTCTCACATAACCATCATATTTGTCAAAGGCCAAAAATTATTGTATATTGCAAAGTAGTTGGAATATATTTCCTATTTCTTTCATTATATTTTATTGAATGATGTATGTGTGAGTGCATCTTTTTTTCCTGAACTATGTATACCAAAATTTGTTATGTTCACTTTACCACTCAATAATAGTTTCAGAATAGTAGATTATTATGCTAATTTCATCTCTTATATTTTCATTATAAAATTGTAAGACTAGCATTTGAATGTCATCTATGAGGTGTTATTTAGTGGAACTTTTATACTATAACTTACTTTTTCTTGGTGGTTCACACTAGCATCAAGAAACACTTTTCGGAGAAATCGTCTATAAACCTAGATTATTAAACTTGCATTGATTCACAACCAACCAGAAGTAATTTTGCCTACAACAATCCATCCATTATTGTGGTTAAGTTTATGGAATTCTATATGTCTCATTCCACTTTCACATAACCACTGTCATTTTTTTCTTTTTTCAGTCCTAGTAGGTCCAAGAGTTGAATCTAGGCTCTAATACCATATGTCACAACTCCATTTTATAGTCTCCCTCTTCATGTTTATATTATTATTAGTAGTAGTAGCATCATTAATCTTACCTCTCATATTTTTTAGTGTTTGTATGACGAACTGTACTATGGTCATTTTAATTTCCTGAATAATTCAAGAATATATATCTACTTACCTATGTATGTTTCCAACTTGTAATTTGTGAGCATAACATCTGGTAGACACGATCTTCTTATGTCCTTAGGGAACACTCTTACCATTAACCTACACATAGGAAATGAGTCCCAACTTTGATTTGGCATAGAAAACCTCTATGTATGCAGTGTACACTCTCTCTACCACATCCAATCTATATGCGACATGCTAGAAATGGTATTATTTATCTTGTTATATAGGTACTTGTAGAGTAATATGTCATCATTGGTTTTCTTATAACAAAACGTTTTATCCTGTGTTTGGAAGTACCTCTTATAAATGAAGGTTGTGGAAACAGTCTTTTTCTTTCTTGCATTCATTGTTTATATAGATATTGTAACTTTAGGATCACAATTTTTATGTTACCTTAGGTGCACTATTAGATATTCGATTTCCCTCAAAAATCAATAAGGGTAATATTTCTGCCAGTTTTTAATATGGAAATACTATTAGCATGATCATGTTTTCCAATCTCAAACATTAGAAAGTAGATGTATAGACTATGAAATTTCATTTCTAACACAACACAATTTATTCCAATGACACGCATGTATAGGCTGTTACAATCTTGAGAAGGAAATTATGGTCCTAAGTTCACCTCAGGTACTTGAAATATAGCTTATTTGCCACATTAACTTGGTCATGTGATAGTTCCATGGGTTCGTGAAGCCCACTCTGATGGATGTCTTGGATCTAATTGTTAGATCTAATGATCCCTAGTGGTTTACCAAAAACCCTATCATCCCTTTTGTAAATTTCACATTTGCTCTGTTTCTCCTTCCCAGTTCAATACAATAGCATTGAAATGCTGACTGATGCTACTCATGACTAGGTTTTGTTTTCATTTCTAGTTTTTATACAACCATGTGTTGGATGAAGCTTCTTGAAATTGGGTGACTATCCATAGAAAATTCCTCATTTTCGGTGTTCTAAACATTCCCTCCTTGGAAGGTAATTCCTATTAGCCCATCGATTTACAATTTTACTATCCTTTATCGTCCCACCATAGTTGTTTTTTGTGTCGGTTTTACCTATAATTCCTATCTCACTGATATCTTCCTACTGGTATCTTGGATAACTATCCATGTTGCGGGCATCATGAAAATTATGCCTAGTGCAAAGATATTTTCTTTTTCGAAATCGTTGGAAAATATTTTGGGAATTGTTCGAAAACTACAAAATCTCATGTTGACCCACGCTGTCAGAATTCAAAACTCTTATCCAAGAAAATATTCAGTGTTTTTCAATTAAGGATTTCTAGGGTCAGATTTCTATAGCCACCATTTACAGTTTTTATTTCTTTTTTATCATGGTTTGAGAACTTCCTACATATTTCATGGATTTTCTTTAATGTTTTTTCAAATTTTTCTTTTGTTGAACTGCTTGCATTGGCCTTAGCGCTCACCTCTACGTCGGATACTTGCAAAGTGTAACCATGAGAGGCATATCCAAAGACTCATGCCTTCTTCTCCGAAATGTTCATCATAATCAGGTGAAGGGTTCATGTACACTCTATTTTATTTCATTATTATTTTCTATCCTGAACTTATTGTACATATTTATAGATTTGGTTATGAAATTTAATGTTTAGGCTTTCTTTTTGTTTCACGTGCATACATCCCCTTCTGTGGAAAAACTTCGTACTCAGCCAAGAGCAATTCACTAGTTCAAATGGTTTCCTATGGCTTCCAGGTTAGTCTTCTTCTTTCTCTAGGACTCAACCGCTATGGCTTACCTTGATCCTTTTTCTGGGTGAGGTTATATCACACATCTATTTAATAACATTACATATGTCAATGCTTACACTACAAGAAAAAAGGACATTGGTGAGGGGCGAAAATGGTCACCATAAGCTCATTGGTGAGGGTCAAAAGAGTCTTCGTCACCAAAAATTGAACGTCACCAGAGGTGGCGTCGCCGAAAGTATAGGTGTTGTGGTGACATTCAAGGTCCATCACCAATAATGAATTATAGTGACGGATAGTGACTGTCACCATTTCATATGAGCAATGGTGATGGAAAATAGCCTCCGTCACCAAAAAACTTAACGTCACCAAAGATGGCGTCACCGAAAGTATGTGTTGTGGTGACATTCAAGGTCTGTCATGAATATTGATTATAATGACAGATAGTGACCGTCACCATTTCATATGAACAACAACGATTTTTTGTGATGGACCTTTCATGGCCATCACTATTAGTGCATATATATGGCGATGCTCATTGACCGTCACCATAAACTCATTGGTGACATCAAGTTCCGTCACGAATAATCACTATAATGACAAACAACGACCCTCACTATTTCATATTAACAAAAACGATTTATGGTGATGGAACCTTCATGGTCATCACTATTGACATGTATATATGGTGGTGTTCATTGACCGTCACCATTTCATATTTTGGTGAGGGTCGAAAAATGTCACCATAAGCTCATTGGTGATTGTCATAAGAGCCTCCGTCACCAAAAACTAATCGTCGCCATTCCATATGAATATCAGGGCATGATGGAATCGAACCACCAACCTCCTGCTTTTAAAGCAGGTGCTCTTCCATTGAGCTAGCACCCTTTAAAGAGTTATTCTTTTAAAAATTATATCTTGAAACTTTATAGATTGTAAATTCTACAACTTTCAATAAATTAAATTCTTGACAATCTTTTACTAAACAAGAAAAACATCATCGAAGTTGCATGTCCATACCTAATGGTTATGGAAGTTATGAAAAGTGGGTTGAGGGAAAAATAGTTACATATGAGAGACACTACAACAAACCAAATCCTCAATGTTTCTCCAATGACTGCCCAAGAAGATCCTCACTGTTGCTCTAAAGATTTCCCAATAGACTCCTTAATGTTGCTCCAAAAACCAACTCCACCTTCACAAATTCCTCACAAATAATCACACTAATGCAATGGTAGTTGTGAGGAAATGAGAGGGTTTAGGTAGCTTTTATAGATTTGGGACAGGTTAGAGGGCATACCAAAACCCTAAAAGCCAACTTAAATCTAATTTGGGGTCTGAAATTCATCGTTTTGGTGGGTCGCGGTCGAGTTTGACTGTCTCGACCGAGCCAAGACGAACTCTATCGAGCTGGCCGGTTTGTTACCGAACTGGCCGAGTTAGTGACCGACTCGGTCGGTTCGGTAACAAACTGGCTTTTGGCCCAATTTTTGTATCGAGCTAACCCAACTGGGGGGTTGGCTCGAGCAACTTGGCCGAATTTTAAAACATTGGTTGAAACATATTGGAAGATTTATTATTGTCTAATAATCAATGGCTAATTGTTCTAAGAAGGAAAGTGCTCTAAATTGTTATTTAAATCTGGCATTTATTATCTTACATCTTGTAGTTATTGAATAATTGTATCATTAACATCTCTTGTTTATTACTGTCACTTGTTAAATTGGAACTTGTCTTGTGGTTGAGATTACCCTTTATAAGAATTGTAAGGTACTTGATATCTTAAAGCAAATCCTAACCAAGTACAGTTGAGTAATCTCACCTAAATACACACTCATTCACCTTGCATAGCATTCTAAGCTAGTCTTGCATATGATAACTTACTTCCAAGCATAATCTTGGTTGATAGAAACAATAGGACCTCCTTTCTAAATTTAGCTTGAAGGACTTAGCACCTCTTTAATGGTTAACACGATGACCTTGCATTCGTCAGAGCCATAGTCTCTGCAGTGCCGGAGGCATCGAGTGGTTAGTGTTGAATTTTGTAGCTTGGGAGGTACTTCAAGCCCAAGCGTTCGGGGTTTGAAGGACAAAGTGCCACAAGCACAGCTTGTGGGCTTGGAACCCAAGTGTGGGATTTTGGCACCCAATGAGTTTTGGGACACAACCAAGAAGAAGACGTGGCATATGATGGATGAGGATGATAGTGCTCGGTGATACGATTCTAACGCATCGAAAATCATCTGATTCGAGTTGTCGTTTGGGAGATATGAATTTTTGAAGAAGACATAATTATTAATTCGTCAAGTAGGCCAACTTGAAGGAATTGGGAGATGTCTCTTCATCATGATTTCATGGAGGATAATTTTCCTATAAAAGGAGGATGAGTTAGTATTGTTTGAGCATCCAAATTGGGCAAGTACATCTCTGAATTTGTTTGGGTTTAGCCGTAGTTCGAAGAGGCCTTGTAAGGAGCGAATTAGGACAGCGTAGAGGAGGCTTATTTGCATAGAGGAGAGGTCGAGTTTTTGTAGGTATAGTGTGCCTCTTATAGGTTTGTTTTAGGCCTCATTTAAGGTCTGTTCCAAGCTTAGACTTGTTGGAACAGAGGCTACATGAAGAGGAGTTGTTTTCGAACTATTTTGAGGGCTACACGTGGAGAAGGAAGGTGGATTGGGTATGATGTAAGGGAGTCGTAGTGGATTGTGGTAGGCCGCAAGCCTATCCACTCCAAAAAGGCCAGCGTGGAGTCTTTAAAGGCTACCACATGCCCACAATAACAACCCATACATAGGGCACCTTGTCTTGCCTAGGTCGCAACTAGAAGGAGGTTGTCCAGTGGCTGGTTAGTGTTTGTTGTAGCCTGCAAAGTGCCCTGACTAGGATAGAAGTTATAGTATTTTAACAGCAGTGTTTGTGGAGGTGTATTGGCTCAAGAAGTGACCGGATCGGATCAGTTTGGTTGTTGACTATGGAAGCCAAGTAGTGAAGTGGACAAGGGTGTCGAGAGCACTTCAAGTGGTGGCAGAATCTGCAGTGGATGGTTGGGTGTCATAGAGCTATTGGAGGGTAGCAAGATTGGCTACCCAAAGTAGCCCTAGACAATCTATCTTGAAGGACAAAGAGCAGTTGAAGGTTAGATGAAGGACAGGATGGAAGTTTAACACTCTGATGTGTAAGAGTTGTTGCTAGCCTGGAAAATTGGAGCTCGGGTGTTGGCCAGCCTAGAGGAGCAGATTGGATCAGGCCAAGTTCACTCTATAGAAGGATGTGTAGCAGTGGTAGGGGGCAACCCCCTTGGAGTCTCGATGTGTAGATGCCTTGATGGCCTAAGGCAATACTAATGAGCAGAACGGAAGCGAAGGACCGACAGGACGAGATATGACATAGTGTTTGTAAGTGTATCTTGTTTACCATAGACTATTGTATTATTTAGATTTGATTTAATATAATTAAGATTGGGGATTGTACATTATTATACATTTTTTTTTAAACTATGTCTATTGTGCATATGTGATTTACTGCTTTATATTTTTCATTGTGCAAAGTAGTTTATGGTTGAGATTCTTGGTTTGGTAGCGTATGTGATTTAAGACTCTAACCTAGATCCAAGGTCACAGAAATTCAACATGGTATCAGAGCATATATGAACTACTTTGGAAGCTAGTAAATCAAAGTTTGCGTAGCGAAGTATAGCATGAGAGGGAGTTGGTTGCATTGTGAGTTAAATAAGTCACTACAATGTTGAAGTTGTAGGAAATTATCCGGTATGAGGATAGGTTGGAAGGGTTGTCCAACTATATTCCTTGGAAGGAAATGATCAAGTTGGTCTTGCAGGTCAACAGGATCTAGGAGTTTGTCGAGAAGGAAATTGAGAAACCAACAGACCCTAAGGAGTTGGATGTATGGGAAGATTTGCATACGAAGGCAAGGTTGATCATCCTTGACAATGTGAAGGATTCCTTGATATCACATGTGTCTGGGAAGAACAATGCACATGATATGTGGATGACTCTTCAAAATTTCTTCCAGAACAAGAAAGAGAACTGGGTGCTGGTAGTGGAGGATAAGTTTAAGTCCACCAAGATGATACAGGGTGAAGGAAAGACTTCGTATCTGACGAGGTTGTCTTAGGTTCGAGATGAGATTTTTTTCGTTGGGGTCAAAGTTTCAGATGAAGATATGGTGAGGATTTCCTTGAAAGGGTTCACCTCGGAATGGAAACATTTCATCAAAGGAATTGTTGCCCAGGAGAAGTTGTTAGACTAGAATAGATTATTGGACGACTTCATTCAAGAAGAATTACAAGACGAGGATCTTCATTCTTCCAAGAAGGAAGATGAGGATGTGGAACTTGTAAACAAAATGAAGGGTAAGTGAAAGAACGACTTGATTAAAATCAAGTGTTTTCACTGTGGTGAAATGGGTTATTTTTCTTCGAATTGTCTGAAGAAAGAAAAGGAGAGAGAAAAGAAGAAAGGGAAGTAGGCTACTTTTCTTGCCAATAAAGCAAAGAATGATGAGCTCACTAGAAGATTGGAAGAAGAAGAAGAATACATTGCTATGATTTCTCATTTCTCGCAGGGTACTATCCGAGAGGATGGATGGTATGTGGACAGTGGTGCGACGAAGCATATGACTGGATCATAAGATTTATTTGAGACTCTTGTTGAATGGGACTGGAAGTTGCACATGGTGTTGGGCAACAAGAGTCAGTTGGAGATCTGAGGATCGGGGCTGGTGCCATTCAGGATGGAGAGGGGACATATGATGCGGGTCCAGGATGTATTGTTTGTACCAGGACTTAGATATAGTGTGATATTTGTCTCATTGATGGAGAGGAAGGGGTTTGAGGTCTTGTTCCAGGATGGGAAGGCAAGACTCAAGCCTAGAGGCTCTAATTCTGCTGGGATTGTGCTTGGAGTCAGGGAGCATGGTCTCTATAGGTTGACGGGCAAGCCTGAGGATCATGGAAAGAATCGGGGATAGGTACAGGTTCCAGAAAAGCAGCAGCAAGTGCAAGTGCAGGTGGAGGTTTCAAAGGAGAAGGTACAAGTTCCCGAGAAGAAGGTACACTTTTCCAAGAAGGTCCAATTTCTAGAGGCTCAGATGGAGTCAAGTTCTAGAGGGTTTTTTCAGATTCAGAGGAGACTCTGCAACCCAAGAAGAGCGTTTGGTCAGCGGGGAGCAACGATGCCTCGACATCCAACAAGAAGGAATCGTGGCAAGATTAGAAATTTATTCAAGAGTAGAAGAAGAACCAGGAGGCTTCTAGTAACAACGACACTTCTGAGAAAAGCATAGTGCATGCTACAAGGATTGCTGCAATTGTGAGCAATAGGAGTTGGGAAAGTGTTTCGAGTAGTGATGATGAAGACGAAGTACTTCCTTGGCGTGGAGGTACCTCCCTCGCTAAGAGGGAGTGTTGAATTGTGTAGCTTTGGAGGTACTCCAAGCCCAGGGGTTCGGGGTTTGGAGGAAAAAGTGCCACAAGGGAATTTTGTGGGCTTGGAACCCAAGTGTGGGGTTTTGGCACCCATAGAATTTTGGGGAAAAACCAAGAAGAAGACACAGAATGTGATGGATGAGGATGATATTGTTTGGCAATACGATTCTAATGCATCAAGAATCGTCTGATTCTGAGTTGTCATTTGGGAGATATGAATTTTTTAGGATGACATAATTATTAATTTGTCAAGTAGGCCGACTTGAAAGAATTTGGAGGTGTCTCTTCATCATGATTTCGTGGAGGATGACTTGTATATAAAAGGAGGACGAGTTAGTATTGTTTTAGCATCTTAATTGGGCAAGTACATCTCTGAATTTGTTGGGGTTTAGCCGTAGTTGGAAGAGGCCTTGTAAGGAGCATATTGTGACAGTGTGGAGGAGGCTTATCTACGTAGAGGAGAGGCCAAGTTGCTATAGGTACATTTTTTCTCTTCTAAGTCTATTTTAGGCCTCATTTAAGGTTTGTCCCAAGCTTGGATTTGCTGGAACAGAGGCCGTTGTAAGAGGAGCTATTTGCGCACAGTTTTGAGGGCTGCATGTGGTGAAGGAAGGTGGATTGGGTATGTTGTAAGGGATCCGCAGTGGACCGTGGTAGGCCGCAGGCCTAGCCACTCCAAACAGGCTAGCATGGAGTCTTTAAAGGCTGCCACATGCCCACAACAACAGCCCATACATAGGGCACCTCGTCTTGCCTAGGCCGCAGCTAGGAGCAGGTTGTCCAATGGCTAGTTAGTGGTTAGTGCAGCCTGCAAAGTTCCATAACCAGGATATCAGTACTACAGTGTTGTAACAGTAGTGTTTTTGGAGGTGTTTTGGGTCAAGAAGTGACCGGATCAGATTATTTTGGTTGTTGACTGTGGAATCTAAGCAGTGAAGTGGACAAGGGTGTCGAGAGCACTTCAAGTGGTGGCAGATTCCGTAGTGGATGGTTGGGTGTCATAGAGTTGTTTGAGGGCAACGAGATTGGCTACACAAAGTATCCCTAGACAATCTATCTTGAAGGACGAAGAGTAGTTGAAGGTTGGATGAAGGACGGTGTCGAAGTGCAACACTCTGATGTACAAGATTTTTTGCTAGCCTGGCAGATTGGAGCTCAGGTGTTTGCTAGCCTAGAGGAGTGTATTGGATCAGCCCAAGTACACTCTACAGAAGGGTGTGCAGAATTTTTATGGGTCCAACTGAGTTTCCAGTCTTTCCAGATGAAGCTCTTGCAAGTAAATCTCTGCATAGCGTAAATGAAAATCATTGCTTGTCAAAGATAAAACTATATCCATATAACTGAGAAATCTATTTGAACAAAAATTCATGCAAACAACAAAAATTTTGGAGAGTAAATAAAATCACCTAACACCTTCCACATCCCCTTCTGAGACCATATGATGAAGAACATTTGAGTATCCTGTACAAATTCCAAGATATATGAAGGAGATGGCTCTATCCATGTAGTCTCAGAATATTTTGATGGATCACTGCCATGAGAAACCATGAAATCTATGAGTTTTTACCCACAAAAAATTATAGATTTCAGTCTTACTCTCAGGCTCAGCTCAATGGAAAATAATGATAATCCTGTTGCAATTAAATTTTTTGAAAAATATAAGTATGTCTCTTCCAAAAAATTGTTACACAGTACTCAAGCCAGGAATGACAAAAATAGTACAATATCCCAGTAAAATTTGGTCCATCATTAATCAATAATCATATTTATGGAAGAAATATTTCTTCACCTAACTGATCTACTTATTTTGTTTAACATTGATGGAAAGTCATGCAGCTCATTTTCCACATTCTATGGTGAAAGTCATAACTATTTTTAATTGTGCCATCTTAGCAGTATAGTAACTAGCAAGCAACACGGGAAATAACAAATCTGTGAGCAAAATTCATATGTACATACTAAATACACTTCACATCAGTTGCATCAAGAAAATATACCATAAGTTAAAATTAAACTAATCAAATAAATCCTTACATTGCAAATAGCAACATAAAGCTTCCCACTATATTCTTACTTGTCTAGACTTGCAGGAGGGCTAAGAGGAATCTCCTACAAATGGTGTAAAAGTATGGGCAGCATGGCATGAAAAGTGGGTCTCTTTGAAAGCTTAAATTGTTAACATTCACCAATCATATTCCACAGATATCTTGGGATTCCAACACCAACAACACTAGCATATTCAGGTGGCTACCTTTGAGCCTTGACAACAGCCCTATAGATCTCCTCTGAACTTAGGTTATTCCACCTACATGAAAAATCTCATTAAATATCTAGCAAGTGTGTTTCATATAGAGGGTACCATGTTTGCACATTACAAAAGAAAAATGGAATTGAAGATTGGAATTATCAACTACAAACACAAGGGTAGACACAATATAACTTATGGAATTTCTCTAGTGCACATCTCAATCAAGGTGCAACCAAAACTCCAGGCATCAGATTCTGAAGAAATTCCATTTCCTTCATCCCAAAAAAATTTCAAAGAAGACTTCTTGAGTCGTTCCCAAGATTTTGGGGCTGTATAATGAGGATTCAACATAGTACACTCCACACATGAATGTGTCCTTGTCACATCATCCTCTAGGGTTGAGCGAGATCTTCTACATTGAGGTTTCTTCAAAAATTCTGGAAGACCAAAATCAAAAAATATTGCTCGCCCTCTTACATCCAAAAGAAGGTTGGATGGTTTGAGATTAATACATGAGACACCTGCTGCATGAAGCTCTGCAATACCACGAGAAATATCTGCACCATATCTTCATATGCATTTCCAATAAGATTCATTAATGCATATTAGTATCACCCTTCTAAATATTGATTAAATGTCAGATACCATTAAAAACTTAGACTTTTAATCACAAATTCAATTGCAGACATTCTACAAACAATGAACCAGAAAATAGAATCAAATTTGTAGATGCATAATCTATTATGTAGTGATATTAGAAACTATTTACTCCACTTTTTGTTGCATCCTTCACTGTTCTCTCACCATTTGTTTGCTGCCTCCTTAACTCTGGTAGAAAATCTTGTAAAATCGTGAGTTTGGGGGAGGGGGTGGTTTTGAAAATAAAAAAAACATCATAAGAATAATGTTTACATTTGTCTCTATCTCCTTTTTTGATGCTTCCGTTAGTGAAACCTCTTCTTTTGAGAATCACCAAAAGATATAATGGGTGGCACTGAGTGGTTTCCAAAGCTTTGGGGACACCCCTGGAAACCATGCTAGATAAGAAAATAATCTCATGGAAAGTGTTATTATGAGGATTTCCATTCCACAGGTTATCATATCCAAAAACCATATAACATGAATGCATTATATTTTATGCTCTTCTAAATATCAATACAGTGCCTAATTTTGTGCATGGTCAGCAGAATGGAGCAATGTTCCATATGCCAGAGGACCCTCCATCACGAAAGAGACCAAGGGAGGCTGTGGATATTATGTCTTTGCAACATCAGAGACCCTTGTTAATAAATTTGTGCGACCTTCATCAACAAGCCCCAGCTGCAAGACCAAGGAATGTACCACACTCATTGGGTACTATATCAACTGGTCTCCATCTGGCATTTGAGAATGAACAAGTCAATTCTTCAATACCATCTGCAACGAGAGGCGATGCAGCTTCTACTCTTCATTTTCTAACAGAGCGTATAGCATCACAGTTGCAAAAATAGAAAGAAGATCTTGATCAATTTGTGAGGACACAGGCGGATCAGTTGATGAAATCTCTTGAAGAGAAGAGGCAGAGGCATCTATCTATGCTTTCTATGATTGAGGAAAGCGTCTTGAGGAAAATAAGGGAAAAATATTTAGAGATGGAGAATTTCAATCTTAGAAACAGAGAAATAGAGGAGCAGGTCAAACAACTGAAACTGTAAGCTTACATATGGGAGAGCAAAGCTAAGCATCAGGAAGCCATGGTGAAATCCTTGAGAAAAACTATTTTGGTTTTACTATTTTGGTTCAGATATGGATTGTATTTAGTGCTTTATTTTGATTATATGCATCCTTACTATCTATACACATGAGATAAATTTTCATATTTGTGTATAATGGTTTGGATTCATATGGATGAATAGGAATATTTATTTTTTAATCAAAATTTGAATATTTTATGTATTTTTGGGTCATACAGTTTTTTCTGGTTGACATCAGTTTCCAATTTTAGAGGTCCACTGGTCTAGTTCTAATAAAAATGAAGCAAACAGAATTCCCCTTCCTTGCTCATGTCAGCAGGGAGCTCTTGTCTGACCCATTTTTGGCTCTTGGGTGTAATGATCTAAGTGAACATACATCTCCCTATGTGGCCTTGATGTGTGCACATTATATATCATATATGTGGCATTTTAAACAAAATAATTCAAAACTTCCCTCATCTACATTGGAGGAATTCCAATTCCAATAGTCCAAACTCTCATCTCATAAAAAAATAATGTGTAAAAAGGTGAGGATAAAGCTGAATAGGTTCTACCAGAAATGTCGATTCCAGATGGTCTAACCTCCACAAAAATGCCTGCAACTTTTTCATTCCAGCCTAATTTAGTTTCAATAATTACAGAACCTAACTTTCTCATCTCTAATCCACAACGAACCCAGGAATTCATTCAACAATAGACAAAGATCATGATTGCTTTCCTTTCAATGTTAATTTTTCAACAAAAACATTCAAAATTGGAACAATAAGCTAATAGGGATAATTATTCATGTAAATATAGCAGCGCTTCTCATAACCACAACACGGAGATATCGATTTTCCTATACCTATCAATATTTCAGTGCCCTAGAAGACCACTTCTATTGTGGATGAACCATAATTCACATTCTTTCTTCTAAAATAGACTCAAATTTTGAAGCAAACAATTGCATTTAAAGAATATACATGTACTAATATGTCCTATCAAATTAGTACCTGATTAAGACACCCACCTTGTGAACCTACTGAACCCTGTTCCCTTTGACTACTATAAGCCTCTTATTCTGAATGGTGGGATGATTTCCATGTATATTTATTGTTCTTATCTCTTGTTGGGAGATGTATAACAATCTTTATCCTCTTGCTGCTCTCAGACTTGCTAGCAAACATTTCAGTTTTTGTATCCACTTTCTCATGTATTTGACTGTGAGATGACTTGGAACTGCTTTTACTTTAATGACCTTTGGCATTATTTTTACCACTAAGTAAACCACTTTCAACTATGTTTCTTTTAAAAATCATGTCATCAGCCTCCAATGATATCCCATCTTTAACTGAACTTGTTGTTTTGGGAGGAGAATACAATTTATTCCCATCTGATTTTTGAGACCACTCCTCTTCATTATTTTCATATATCAAACTATTTTGGTCCTGACTTGGTGTTGAATTCTCCTCTACTGTCATTTCAGACTGAAATATATGCAAACTGTTATTCAATGCCCTTGTTTTACCATTTGACTAAACTTGTAATCCTTTCTTCTTAAGAATTTTTTTATTTAATAATGCATTTTTTGAGGCCTTTTTTCCATATTCCTTTGGTTTCACCATTTGATCCTTTCCAATTTTAAATGTCTTTTCAACTAAACCCTTGGATATGGATTTGGAATCTTTTGTCTAAATAGACGGGAATTATTCGTCAGCATCTGATTAAGAGCAAAGGCGTATCATTTCTTGTTGTGAAGGGAGTCCAGCAGAAGCCCTGAGTTTAGTCATCTTCTCCTACTCTGTTTCATCCCTCCTCCTCCACAGCTCTTGAATAACATCATCAAGATCATTAACCTGTTCTCCAAAAGTATGAAACAAATATGTAATTGAATGCAATCAGAAAACCACTTCAATTAATGATCTACATAACCATGTGACCAGGAAAAACTGGTAATGGTATCCACGACATGTAGCACATCTGTAATACAAATTTCCATCTGCTTGGAATTGCTGATACTTTTCTTCACTGCATTGCAATCCAAAACCACCCATCAATATGGGGAATTAAAGAGTTACGATAGTAGCAATCATGTTACAATCCCAACACAGGTGATCAAGAAAAACTAAACATATGAATAATATAGGCATCTGTGGACAAACAAAAAATAAGAATAGTGTATAAGGTAAGAAGCTTGCAAATCAGTATGAAAAAGATTGCTAAGAAATTAGGAACTATGAAATTTTTCCTGATTTATTCTCCCTACTTGCTAATTTGTTGTTGATTCGTTCCAAGTTTTCCCAACTTATAATGCAAATTATTGAATCACTGATCTTAAGTCACGCCTCACTCCAATTGAATCACTAGATAATGACAACAGTATTACCTTTAAGATTTTATTTTTCCTATGAAATCAGACACACGTTTCCAGGTACACAGATAAAGGAAAATGAAGTCCTTCCCTATAACATAAGAAACTATATCCATATAATTGTAACTTGAAAATTTCCACTTTCCTTTCCATCGATTAGGTCAATCATGCCTCAATCACATACAAGCATACTAACACAAAAGAGAAGTAAAGTCTAAAATTTACATTTCAAACATCTCCCAAGTCCTGAACAAGCCCTCACACTGATTCTTGTACCATATTTTTCATTATAAACATTCACACATGCATTGTCCTGATCCATTTCTAAAAGAATGGTCATTTTCTTTGAAGTTTTTCCACAGAAAATAACTATGTTTCATATTCAATTACTTTGTCAATTTATATTGAATTCCACAAATGCCATTGTCCAAGCAATGTTCATCTCAAGTAGTATAGGACAACAACATGACTACATATTGATTGCAACTAAGAAAAAAATCCAACTCTACTTACATAGCATTGCACAATTTGCATTTTAGAATAGTGCACATCCATTAAAGTGCAAGTTCAATATTAAATATGACTCATCATGAAGACTTGCCATCTATTACAATGGAAATTGCATGTTCTAGTATCTAGACTAACTTATAATGCAAATTATTGAATCAATAATCTTAAGTCACGCCTCACTCCAATTGAATCACTAGATAATGGCAACAGTCTTACCTTTAAGATTTGATTTTTCCTATGAAATCAGACACACGTTTCCAGGTACACAGATAAAGGAAAATGAAGTCATTCCCTATAACATAAGAAACTATATCCATATAATTGTAACTTGAAAACTTCCACTTTACTTTCCATATATTAGGTCAATCATGCCTCAATCACGTACAGGCATACTAACACAAAAGAGCAGTGAAGCCCAAAATTTACATTTCAAACATCTCCCAAGTCCTGAACAAGCCCTCACACTGATTCTTGTACCATTTTTTTCATTATAAACATTCACATATGCATTGTCCTTATCCATTTCTAAAAGAATGGTCATTTTATTTAATTTTTTTCCACAAAAAATAACTTTGTTACATATTCAGTTACTTTGTCAATTTATATTGAATTCCACGAATGCCATTGTCCAAGCAACGTTTCATCTCAAGTAGTATAGGACAACAACATGACTGCATATTGATTGCAACTAAGAAACAAATCCAACTCTACTTACATAGCATTGCACAATTTGAATTTTAGAATAGTGCACATCCATTAAAGTGCAAGTTCAATAGTAAATATGACTCATCATGAAGGCTTGCCATCTCTTACAATGGAAATTGCATGTTCTAGTATCTAGACTAACTAGACAACTACCTTTGTTTTTAAAACTCTAGCTTTTCTAACTATTTAATGGAGGGATCAAAAAGGTTTAAACTTGTATACAAAGGAATTCAGTTCATACATATTAATGCAAGGATATTATCAATATGAATAATTTTCTTCAAAACAACTAACAAGAAAAATTGGAAACATATTTGCAAACCAATTCTATAGGTCCAAAAGTCCAAATTCTTTTATTCAACATATATAATTTGTATTGTATATGAGCTCATCTTATGTTATCTCAGCTAATACTTTATTTCATCTAAATATCCATGAGCCAAAGAAATTAAAGCAAAACTCTTCAAATTTAGATACCCAGTGCAAATTTTATCTTAATAGTTGGCTAGAAAAAGCTCCCAATCACCCCAATTTATATTGTTTGCATAACATGTTGCATATGAGCAGCCATTCCCTGGCTTTTTTAAACCCAATCTCTACAAATTTAGAAATAGATATTACATTTGATCTAAATAGTAGATAGTGAAGGATTGAAAAACCTTCCTATCACCCCAATTTCCTTTTGTTTTATGATTACATGTTTTAAGAAATGAATACTTTTATCGCCAATGTAGCCTCCCTGTCTTTTCCCCCTCTTGGTATATCGTCCAACGGTGCAGAGAGATTCTATGTTGCGGTTGGTGAATCCCAATTCATTGTTAAAGACCAGCAAAGTAGCAGAGGCACCCACACCAGTGACATCTCAGGTTGTAATCGCGAAAGGGTTTAAAATGTGCATAAATTCTTTATAATCGGTATCAATTCACTGGTTGGTGATAGTTATCCCAAGGTTCTTAAAAATCGCTAAAATGTGTTGGAAAATTACCATTTCATTTGGCTTAGCATCAAATTTTGAATTCTGGGCATGGTATACATGCTGCAAGATGGCATGTTTTTTGTAGGAATAGCTCATGAACAGAGGAGAATCAATAGAATCTTCAACATATTATCGCCCATGCCTTCAGCTTCATCTTCCTCCATGAAATATTGAACATAAAACCCCTTTAGTGCCTTGTTGGGCTGGTTTAGAGAGTTTTTAAGTGATAGATTCCTTTTATAAAATGAATTCGCAACGATTGGAGGCACCAGGAATCCAATTTCCTGAGTTCAACTGAAAATTCCATATGTAAAATGAAATCACCACGATTATGCATCATGAATCCAATTTCTTGAGTTCAACCAAATCCAATTTCTTGAGTTCAATCAAGTGTATCGGATCAGACCTACTACAGCATGAACGCGCCCTTCCTCCTCCTTCCTTGGAAAAACCCTGCAATGAGGGAAATAGAGGGAGGGAAACGAAAAAATTTGATATTTGAAAAACATAAATCCCATGAATTTTACTAGTTGTACTCAAAATCTAAGGAGAAGGGGTTTTGAGAGACATTAGTGAATACAAACCCTACAAGAATTGTTAACAAAGGAAAATTTATTTCCTATTAACATTTTCATCATGGTGGTGTATAACTTTGTATTAATTAATGGGTTATAATGGGGTTGGAAAATAGGATAGCTCAAAGGATTAAATTATCATGAAGGACACAAAAGCTAAAGAGCAAGTTGAATAATTTTTGAGGAAGTAGAGATAACTAATGAGTGGTGGTTGAATTAGATGTGAGCAAATGAAGAAGGAAATGAGGAGTTCAAAATGAGATTAACGAGGAAGAGAGTAGTGAAGTAAGGATGAGAGAGTTGGAGCATTTCAATGGGAAAGGTGAGTTGGCGAGTGGATGGTTGTGAAACAAAGGGTTGACAATAAAATATAGCTCAATAAAGAGTAGTAGTCAAGGCACCTCAATGAGGTCTAATGAACACACTGGAGTGGGGTTACGAGAGATATGTGATTACAAAGTAGCAAGTTGGATGCAATGTAGGATGAGATTGTGGATGAGAAAGAATCAAATGAACTAATGGGAAAACATATCCTAAGGCCAACAGAGGATGAAAACGTAGTAGTGGGCATGGCATTAGAAGATAGCAAAGTTGGCCTTGTACCAACCCTACCCCTTATGCTTCTTAAACACAATTAGGTAACACTACACTAGTGTGTTAATAATGGTTCAAGTCCACCTTGTAGTTAGCTTACTTATGGATGAACAATAACAATTAGAGGAAGTAGTCTTAACAATAGTGCAAGTTTGAATATTAAGAGTAGCACACTTGGGGGTTCATGAATTTTAGTACCTATGATGCTTTGAATTATAACCTAGGAGCATGTAAGAGAAATAATATTAGAGTGATGTACTATTTAAAAAATTTAGTCATGTGTAAATGCTTTGGAAAAAAACATAATGATCCACATACATTGATATAAAACAAACCTTAAAAATGTCACTTTTAAAATCTCTTATGAAGTTACCTAATGTCATTCGAGTAGATATCACAATTACTTATATAAGTAATGGTGCGATCATATTTTTCATTCTCTTAAAGGAACTCTTTCTAGACATGCACCCCATCAAGAATAAATCATCCTAACATATATGTTTGAAGCAATATAAATCATCCTATGACTATCCTCAAATGAATTCTCACCCATAGCCTTGGTGATGGTGTAAGTCTCATATAAAAATGGTATGAGCTTCTTCTGGGAGTTTTTCGATTTCTCTTTATGCAAGTGCAACCATAACTCATCCCTAACCTAAAACTTATGTGGAACCGAATGGATTGTGTATCTACTTGCACTTGGAGTTGGAAACTTTCTATTAAATATCATGAACTTATTATTGAATTTTTTAGATACATTCCTCAAAATTGGTTGCATTTCTCACCTCATTCCAAGTATGGGAGGTATCTTCATGTCTTATTCCATGAATATAGCTACATAAATTTGTGTCAATTATTGGGACACCAAGAACACCTGAAAAGGCTTGTGGGTAATAGAAATATGAAGAGCTATGTATAATTTCTGTTGAAAATAAGGAAGTATTTCAACATGTGTATGTGGATCCTCACAATTGTATACTCTAAGGACATCTACAATGATCATATCGAGTACTTTTTATTTATCAATCTAGGGATGGAAGGAAATGGATTTGGTCAAGCTTAATGTCCATCATGGACCAAAGGTTAAACAAAAAAATACTAAGGAACCTACTATCCCTATCAAGAAATATGTTCTTTGGCAACCCAAAATGAACCAAAATATGCTCGAAGAAGAGCTTATGAGTTGCTTTTGTTTTGACAATCTTCTTATAGGGTGCCAAAATTCTCGTCCAAAGGAAGTGATCAACAACAACAAAAAACACATTTTTTACCATGCTTGGTTGAGGGAAAACATTATCTAGAGTAGGAATATACCTACTATTGAAAAATGCAGCAAGAAAATCTCAATTTGACTTTGCCTTCGTCAAATTGAGAAAAATCGGATTTCCACATCAATGGACAACTTGGAGGCAGTTAACTAAGGTGACATGGATCTTGTCACTAATTTAGCTTAGTAAATTTGAGTTAGAGGAGTTGGAATTCAGTTAAGCATGTGTGATTGATAATTTGTAGCAATCAAGGTCAATTATTTCAAGTTGTTTTCAGTTAAACTAGTTTTAACTATTGGGGGAACTAGTGGAAGGCAAGTTGTGTAGAGGGACTTCAGTCTAACTCAGTGATCATCCAAATAACTGATCAATCAACCCAAAATATCTAGTGCATCCAGAGAATTCAATCTCCCCAACTATGGTGAAGATTCCAAGGCAGTGCACAATTATTCTATACTAGATTGAGTGTACATGGATTGTATTGGTCAAGTGATCAACCCTAGGGAATTGCGCAAGCATTTTGGAGGAATTTCCTAAATAATAGGTGCCTAATTCCTCAGGAATTGCGCAATGAAATAGGGGCTCAAGCAGAGGCAGAAATTGACTAATTCTGGGTTAGAGCTTCTCAATTAGCAGAGAGATAGGTTATTCACTTGTAGGTTGTGCTAAGAGCGAGCAAGCAATTGCAATGTACATATTTATTCTTCTGATTTAATGCAAGTAGGAATAAGGGGTTTTTATCAATCTCTTTCCCTTGTAAAAATGTTATGTGCATGTGCATTATTTCTCATTGCATGTTTGTGATTGATGTTCTAAATTGTGAATCGAATTCTGCATAGCAGTAGATTAGGATCTTTGGATCGAAATGTTATTGGTAGAAAGGATATTTCTATTTACCCTTATTGAGACAGTCATGTATGCCCACTATGATAGGGTTGGCTAGCTAGAATAACAATGGTGAGTTTTGTTGGTTAAGATCTCCATGGTAATGGAAGCATTAGAGAATATGACAGGGAATGAGTGATTTTGAGAAAGGAAGCCATTGCAAATTTATATTGTTTGAAATAAATAAACACGGTAAGGAAGGTCTTGTGGCCTATGTTGGAGGTTTATTCTCATAAAATAATTTGAATTCCGCTCTGGGGTTGGAACTTGCGAATAATGAAGAAATGGGGGGTTTAATTCATGAAGAGGAATGGAGGAATTATTAAGATTCAATTTGAGAATGCTAATCCTAGGCTACTTTCCCACCATGATTGATGCTCTACTCATCATTTGCATGTAGTTTGGCGGTATTGGCAATAGGAGAAGGATGCTAAGTTATAGATTATTTTCGGAGAATAAATGAGATTAACACATAAACATGATCAATATCTAAATTGTGGAGCATGATGACTATTCCTTTTAACACCAAGTGAAAACCCTGATATGTGCTCTCTTAATAGTCTATGTGGAGTTATTTCTACATTCTAGCATGAAAGGGTTTGTTTACATTCTAGTCTCTATGGTTAATGGGTTATGATTTATGAGTGTAGGGGTTAAGGGATTATTGCTCTGGGGTTAAGGGGATAGGGAATTTAGTGGTTATGGGTTAAAGGCTTATGCGTTGTGATAGTGGGGCCCCTAAACCCCTTATCACAACTATTGGGGGTTCCCCTATAAATTTCCCTCATTTCCTTCCCTCTAGGTCCCTTATCCCTTATTCCATGAGGTCCTAAGGCCCCTTCTCATTCTCTAATGCTAGGATTATAGATCTTAGTAAACCATGTTCGAACCTCTCACCTCTATCCATCCATGCTACCATTATGTCCCCTTTCCCCATTCAATACACCAAAATATCCCCCTCCCCAAAATTCATGAGAATTGAACATTTGGAGGCAGACATTTCACAATTGCCACTAAAATTTTAATTGATCTAATGACTTTTGGGGAGGGGGTGGTCCAAAACTGCCTTAAAAATTTACATTTTTGTGACTACTAAGGGTGGTTCAAGGATTATAAGTTAGAGGTTAGGGGTTAAGGGGTTAGTAGCTTAGGGTTTAAGAGATCAAGGGGTTAAGGGATTCTAGCTTGGGGGTTAAAGGCATAGGGAATTTAGTGGTTATGGTTTAAGGGCTTATGAGTTTTGATAATGGGGCCCCTAGTACCCTTATCACAACTATGTGGGTTCCCCTATCAATTTCTCTCATTCCCTTCCCTCTAATCCCCCTAGCCCGTATTCCATGAGGTCCTAAGGCCCCTTCTCATTATTTAATGTTAGAATTATAGATATATTGCTCGTGTTCGTGTCCTGACTAGCTTCGGCGCTTGATGTGGACATCATGCACACCAGAGCCCCTGTGACATCAGTTGATGACTCAAGGATAATGGGAGGATCTCCTCGGAATGATCCTAGAATGGAAGATGGTTTGAACAGGCTAGGGAAATATTCTTGGTACCATGAAAGCGTATCCGAGGATGTATCTACGTAGGGTATAATTGAATCAATGTTTGTTATGGGTCGGTTCTCACTATGCATTAATTGGTCTACAATAATGATGTGGTCCTCGTGGGGGAACATCATAATGCGGAAGACGGAGGAGGCTATGGCTGACATGGCGTACATATAACTCTGCCCAAGGAGTATATCATAATCCAAGTGAGTGTCCAAGACTTCAATGTCTATGTGGACCATCTTTCCAGCTAAGCAGATCAGGACGTTTTGGTAGAGGCCGACGGGGGTAGAAGGACGACCGTTGTATGCTCTAAGCATGATGACTGAGGGTTTTAGTTTGAGAGACCCTAGCTTCTGCCAAAATTTTTTTGACATGATGCACGTGGATGCACCCTCGTCAATGACACATCGGTGAATTGTGATATCCTGGACCGACACTGATATCTGGAAGGCGACCATGGAAGGAAGCCTGGGGGTGGCTTTGTCTAAGTCAAAATCCATTAGGCATGTATCGGCAGGGTTGATAGTGCCTAACGCATAAAGTAAGGCTTTATGTTGTTTTGGGCATGACTGCAATACTTCCAAAGCTAACATAGCAATGGGATATTGTGCTAAATCATCCACGATACAATAATTATGGGCCGCTTTGGAGTAGTTTCTTGCTCACCTATTGGGTCCTTTCACCATCTTTGGCAATGTTTCAATACGCATCTTTGAAATGGTCAAAGGTGCAGTCAGTGCACTGGTACTTGCCCCTGACGTATTGGTGTCTGGTGGGGTGTCGTAGTTGAGATTCCGTGTTTGGAAAAACATCTCTTTGCTAGTCATGTAGATTTCGTGGCTACTTTTCTTGGAGTCAGCTGGATTTTGTTGCTGAGTTCTTAACATCCCTTGATGGGGGAAATGTTCCTGCATCACAACTGTTTATTGGGAAGATCCTCCTTGTCCTCGATTAATCTGTAGCTTCTTCAGCTCAGGGAGATCGGGACAGTGGTGAGTATAATTTTCGTACTCACCACATATCAAACAAGAATGGTTTGTTTGAAGAGGTGGCATTTTACTTTGTCATTGGGAATTTCTTGCCTCTTGGCTCTGATTTCGGTTGGAGTTTCCTCTAGCCTGGGATCGCGGTAGGCATTTCTGGTTGTTGCCCCCCTATCCAGGATTCCCTATTGGCTTGTTTTTTGATTTTTTCTTCACCACTTTAGGAGGGTAGTTCTCCTGGTTATATTGGTGAGGTTGGTTTTGGGAAGGCTACACAAAGTTCACCTGTGCATTGGTCTACATAGGCGGGTCTTGTGTTCGGGACTGAGCATAACGTGGTCCCTAGTTTGCACCTGGCTGTTGGAGGGGATCTCTTCCATCAATGTTTCTCTCTCTGTACTGGGTCCCCTGAGCTGAAGGATAGGGTCCTCCATGGTGATACCATTGCGCCCTATTGGTCAAATTTTTCTGAGGCATATGATGACTTTGAAAACTGGGTTGAGGTACCTTCTAGGTAGAACTGTACATGTAACCAGGGTTTTGACTGCGACTGCCTAGGTAACATTGGGTAAATGACCCAATTAGTCTGTCTATAGATTTCAATGCACCTGGAAATTCTTGAGAGGTTTGCAGGTGCAGGGTGTTTGGTAGGATATTGTAAATATATCCTTACTGGGTATAAATCAGCTCAAGTTTTTGGGCTTTGCTGATGGCGTCCTCTTCGGATGTGGGCCTTTGTTGCGCCACATCCTTTGAAATCTCTATCATGAGAGTTTTAATGAACACATCTAAAAGAACCCAGTCATCAAGTTTTGCTTTACATAAACTATGATGCTGCCTCCATTCCTAGATATGGTCCAAGATATGGACAGCGGGGGTTTGTCTAAAATGTGTCAGTAATTCCATTCTGGAATCATGGTGAATGGGTAACTGAAAATATGTTAGGAATGTGGTGGCAAGAGCGCTAAAGGTTCCATGTGAAGCAAAGGATTGTTCCACGTCATACCATTTCACAGCTACTCCTGTCAGAGTGCGTTGAAATAGTCTCAATCAAATAGTGTCGTCAATGATATTGTTCGATGAGAACCACGGGTGTAAGGTCATGACATGATTACTTGGGTCTTTCGCTTGCTTTCCTTTGAACTTTGGAATATCGAAAGGGACCTTCATGGGCATGGGAGTCCATATAGGGTTGTGTGCGATGGGTTCATTCGTCAACTTGGTTAAATCGGGTAGATTCAACGAAGATAAGAAAGGTGACTGGGAGGTTGACGCCATTGCAACTTGCGAAAACACAAAGTTTTGGTTAGGAAGAGGGTTGGTCTGTGACGTACCCTGCTTTGTATTTTACTGGCTTACCGAATGGGTTGCACCCCTCTATCCTCTAGGGGTCGTGGGAGGAGTGGTGTGTGGTGTGGTGTTGGGAGACCTACTAGGGTTCCAAACTAAGGATGCCCCAATAAAGGAAGAACCAATAATGGTGGCAGTGTTCCGTCTTTGATGCCTAAAGAACGAAAGACCTAGAACCCCTCCCAGTAATGGGGGGAGGTCCAAAAGATGCCTAGATCGACGAGGTCCTGTTGGGTCTGCTCTGGTGTCAACTAGGTTTGGTTTTGGAAAAAAAGTGAGAGGATAGATTCTATGATCAAAGAAAAAAAATTGTCACATACATAAAACAAAGCGAAAATAAAATAAATTTTCCCTTTAAATTAATTCTATGTGATCAAGCAATCAAAAAAGTGGTTTTTTTTTGTTTGCGTATGATACTCAAATCCTATAAGACATATTCGTCCTCACACACTCAAATGTAACTGGGCATTGAGAAGATATCTTGCGAGTGTTGGCACAATGTCCCATAAGAGCTAGTGAAGCCCCAAGTCAGTCAAATAAAATACACTAAGGTAAGGGTAGAGGGTTTGGTGCTTGCCTGCACCATCACCTATAGGGAAAGGATGCCATATACTTGGCCACTACGTACCACCATCCCATGTGAGCGTTCAAGTCTTGGGCTTCTTGGTAAGTTAGCTAATAGTACCGAGTATCAGCCGAGTTAGGTAGCCCCAACTGATACCACATGCACTGTGCCTAAGCCTAACACGTGTCAGACAATTTCAATGCATGTTGAACTAGAGTTTTAGGGAGTGTTGGGGAATATCAAGGGATAACTAGGTCAAAATGTATGGAAAGGAACAAATAAGGGTGTGTTCAAGGGAGTGTTAGTGAATTCAAATGTGCTAAGGACGAAGTGTGTTAGGAGAAGTTTAGAATAGGATTTACAAGAGGAAAGCCTACAATTGTTATAAGGGGCTCGACATAGCAGTTTTAGACAAAGGGAGATCACTTTGTGCTAGGCACAACATTGTTTTTCCTTTAGTTATTTTTTTGAATATGAGATGTAGCACACTTTGGCTACATGTTCATGTTTTAAACTATTTTAGATAATTTCATATTGTACATTGTTGTGTATAAGCTTTGGGGCACACAAATTGTGTAAGCTTATATCTTGTGTGCCTTGTGAATCCTTTGGTTCTTGCAAACTCTCAGTTAATGTTCTATTATTTATATGAACTGAACATACATGTGAAATATTTCCGGTGTAAGCTATGTTTCTTAGTTGTTTTATGGCCATGGCTAGATCATGTGATCCTTGTCTTGGTAAATAGTTAAGTGGGACAAGTTGAGATTGGACATGAGTGGCATAAGATGAGTTATAAGAAGTTCTTAGGTGAAAAAGGCACAATCTAATTGTAGTAGGTGCAATTGGTCAAGTTGATGGGGTTGAAGCAGGCCAATGTTTTCACATGAACTATAGTAGCCAAGGACTTGATTGGGTTCCCAAGTGTGGAAAAATGTAAAGTCTAGTTGTGAGGACATGAGTGCCAAGGCGTACAAGGGAATGCTAAGATGTGCCAGATAGTGCGAAGGCATGTCAAACATGATAATATGTGCCAAGTGAAGGCATGCCAAGATGTGCAAGGGTGTGTCAATGCGTGCCAGGGACTGTCAAGGAAACAAAAGGGAGAAAAAAGTTAAACTACAAGGAAATGAACACATAAGAGGGTTAATTAGTCATCAATTTACCTTTTCTAAGAGGGGCATGCCAAGCACACCAACACTAGGCACCAATAGGTGCCAAGTGCAAAGTATTATTGCATTCTAAGTGAAAAGTCTTCCTTTGTTGCTTCTCATCTACTTTCCAAAAAATTGATCTAAAATAAATTTAATTTTAAACCATTCCAAATCATACCAAAGCATCTCAACGTGTTCCATAGATGCTAAGACTTTCCAAACACCAACACGTGCCAAGCGCCAATATGTGTCAGGGATTGTTATGCATGCTATGAAGTGGAATGGAATGTTGAAGACTGCTAAGATGTGCTACAGAGTGCTAATGCATGTTTAGGAGTGTTAAGGAGTAATAGGACAAAACATTAAGGGAGCACTAGGTCAAAATTCATGGAAGTTAATGAATATGAGGAACGTGTGCTAGGCACTAGTGTTAATGAGTGCTAACTATCATGCCAAGGAGGGAGTGACAAGGTATGCTAAGCATTGGTAAGGCATGATAACGAATATCAAGGATGTAAATAAGTGCCAAAGTGTGTTATTGAGTTCCAGGGTGTGCTAATTATATGTTCCAAATAGTGCCAAGATATGCCAATACATGCCAGGTGAAAAGGATGTGCAAGGTGCCGGGGACGTATGTCAATATGCGTTAAGAAGTGTCAAGGAAACAAAAGGAAGAACCAAGCTAAAATGTAAGGAAATGAACACATAATAGGGTTAATAAGTCAAGACTTTATATTTTTCAAAAGGGGCATGCTAGTCACACTAATAATAGGTCCCAATACATGCCAACAAGCATTGTGTGCCAAGTGCTAATGTATGTCAATGCATTCAAGCAAGGTGTTCCAAGGCATGCTAACACATGCTAGGAGAGTTCCATGTTGTGCTAGCTCATTCCACCATGTGCTTGGGTGTCAGTGTCATGACAAGATGTTCTAGGTACAAATATGTTCCTAGACATGTGAGGTGCTAAGAAATGTTAGTGTGTGACAAAGCATTAATTTAAGGTGTGCCTGAATTGTTGAGGAGTGTAAGGTCTTTCTCATTAATAGAATTGTCAGAGCTTGATTATGTATTAAATAATATATTTCCTATACACACTAGTGGAAATTTATCTAAAGGGAATTTGATATAAATAAACTTAATAGATATGAATCATGTGTTGACTCATAGGAAAACTCTATTCGACTAGTGATTACTTGAGGGAAATGATACACACTAATTACTTCTTAAAAAATTGACTGATTATAACCGCTATGGCCTTGGAAATATCATAAAAAATACTCCACAATAATGGCCTTAAATAATTATCTTTTAAAAAAAATATTAACAGGCATATAGTGTCATCAAAAACTCATTGGAATAATCAATGGTGACGAAAAAAATTTTACCGTCACCAAAAGTAACAAAAAGAGCATTGGTGAGGGTCATTAAAATTTTGTCACTAGAATTGTCACCAAAGAGAGAATTAGTGATGGGCCTTTAACGACCCTCACCAAAAGTGTCATTGAAAATTGCTTTGGTGACGAACCTTAAAGGACCATCACTATATACACTTACAATGGCGCTTTTTTAAGGACTGTCACCATATGTGACATTGGTGATGAACCTTAAATGTCTGTCACAAGCATGACCCTCACCAATGTCCTTTTTTCTTGTAGTGTTACTAGGTTTTCATGATGCTAGCGTCTCTTCACTCTACAGCTTGTTAGAGTCGGTCTTTACATCCCTCTGTCAGAGATCATTTCTCTTATTGCATTTCATTTTTAGGTGTCTCATTTAGCTCATTCATCTGCATTCCGTTAGGGGCATGCCCATATCTGACGGAAGGGTCTCTTCACTAGTTTCCCTCATGTTTGTACCTGTTGGGTTGGTCAAAATTTCTCAAAATTCATCAAAGTTCAGTTCATGTCATTTATAGTCATAGATGGTTAGTTTGGTCAAAAAGAGTCTTTCAGTTTCTAGGTCTAGGGTTTGGTCTTCAGTAATGTTAAGTAATTCCCGCAGGCCATGAGGATTTTTTCAACAAGTGTCATTTCAAGATTTACATCGTCAAATATGCTCGAGGATGTTTCTTCTTCAAAACTCTGTTTTGAAGAAGAAATTGTCAAATTTGTTTTTGTAATAAATATGTATCTTTTCGTCATGAAGCACTTCAAATGCAGCCGCTGGTCATCCTTTTTCGAATCCTATGCCTGCTACCCCTGCAAAGAACAGAAAAGAGAAGCATCATTAGTTCAAAAAATCAGAGGAAACAAGCAAAACAAAGTTTTGTCAAAAGTGCCAAAGTCTGCGATATTAGCAAGTGGGTTATTTCAAATTAAAAATCAAAGCTCATGCCATAAAGATATTTTGGTGTCTTCATAAATCATTTCCATCATTGAAGTATCAAAGACATCATTGAAGTTAAGACAAATCATGGAGGAAACAAAAGTAAATGTGAAAATTGAAATTGTTGGTGAAATTGTAGGCGCGGCGCATAGAAGGGTGGCGCGGCACACATGGTGTGCGCGGCACATAGAGCCGCATTCCGCAGTGCAAAATTGTGCGTGTGTGGTGCATACAGCCTGTGCGGCGCACTAGGGTTGCGCGTGGCGCACAGGACAGATACCTCAAATCTCTCATTGCTTTCAACGAAATTTCAAAATTTCTTGGCCCCTCTGCTCTAAATGAGTCAAATCATCTTGCAATATGCCATTGATCAGTTTTGGGTATGGTTTGAAAGGTTGGTTTTTAGAATTCAAATGCCAAACATAAACCATATCATTGTGTTGAAAAATTACTTCTTAAGGTTTTGAGTTGGTGTTACAAAAAGTAATTTGGTGCCAAATCCTTTTGTTTCCCACCTCATTTTTTCCCTCTCACTATTATTATATCACTATATTTCATCTCACTACAGTTCATTCCTTACCCCTTTCATCCTCAAAATAACTCATTCCTAAAGTCCTACTACCCCTATCCCTAAAACCCTACCATCCCTATCATCCTTTCTCTCTCATATCATTTATAAAATCCCCAAATCCCATATCCCAAATATGTCAAGTGACTGTCCTACATTTTAAATTGACTTGACAGAAACCCTTTTTCCCACTATCCATATTTCCCATAGTCTTGTCACGCATTTGGAAATTGGAGGCAAATACACCACATTTTTGTTTTCACCTCATACAGATCAGTACACACTTGGAAATTTGAGTCAAAGGCACCAATTTCTCATTTCCAAACAAATAAAACATACACTTGATACATACCTTGCAACACCATGACGGACACATTCATCATATGAACAAGACAGTGACTCAACCACTGAAACTGCATGCACCAAGAGGGCACTGAAACATCGTGAAAGGCCTGATCCACTTCAAATATTGGCCGAAGCTTCATTGGCTGAGCATGAAACTTGATTATGTACCTTCAGTCAAAATTTCAAGGAGTTTGAAGAAAATTTTGTAATTTTGAATTTTTTTGGTCACAACACAGGTTTTTCTGCCCGATGCGTCACGCCACCCGATGCGCGCTTACGTTTGAGAGATCTTCTGGAGGAAAACTTGACATTTTTGGATTTTTTATGAAAATTTATGCATGCTCAGGAATGGCTGAGAGATTTCATGAAGTTCTGGGTGGCCTAAAGGGTCAAAAAAACTCCAAAAATGGCCTTTCTGCCACTTTTTGCACCAGCAGGAACCAGTCTTGGGAGATCGCAGTTTTGGAGAGGAAAATGACATCCAAATTGAAACATTCCACTTGGGTTGGATAACAGACAGATAGGGATTTCCAACGAGCTATCATGAGCTCAATTTTCACTTCAGGAAGTGCCTCAAAATCAGCTCCAAAGTGGCGCGGCGCATTGATTTTTCTGGCGCGGCGCATAGAGGAAATTTGCCCAATTTTCACTTTTCAGCTCAGAAATTCGGCCAGTATGACTAGTTTCACTTTTGGATGTAATTATTGATCTATATTGATGTGATTTTGTAGCTATGATGTAAATTTGACATGATTTTACTTGTTCTAGAGGATTCATTCACTAAAAAGTGAAAATTAAGTGAATGGATCAGTTTCCTAGCATAGAGAGGCAAGTTGTTTGGCTGCCTAGATTTCAGCTCCATGTTTAGAATTGGTTGAAACAGCTCCTAGAAGGATGAGCTCGACCCCTAGAGGCATGGGAAGGGGTTAGGATGGTCTATATGATGTATTTTCTCAAATCATTTTCAGAGGTTGGATACTTGGGAAAAGTTTGGCACCTCATTGTATATTCTTTTCAGATTTTTGGCAAAGGAAAGACCAGAGTTTTGCAGCACTTGTTGGGATCCTTGTGGCTTCTGAGTTTTGATGATGTTCTTCTCATGTTATTGTAAGTTTCATTAATGTTATATGTATGCCATTTCCCTTCTCTTTTCTTCTAAATTAAACAAATGAGTAATTGAGGTAGAATTCATTAGTTTGTTGGTGCTCTGCCTTAAACTTTTGTTTAGTTTTATATGTTTTCCTCCATTTTGAAGAGGATCCTTACACTCTCTTGCCCTCTTAAGCTCCTCAGCAGTCTTTTAAATCCATTCATTTTATCTAAGACATCAAATTCATTGCCTTCCCTGCCCCAACTTGAACTCTGCAAGAATTTGGCCTCATCCCCAAGCCCAAAATTGTCTTTCCCCTTTTTCCAACAAAATCCCAAAAAATCAAAATCAAACCCTCCTATTTGTTTATCTAGCCTAAGATCAGTTGTTGTTTCAGTCATCTCAAGCCCCTTTGAATATTTTCATTGAGATTGACCCAGAGAGAGCCCTCTCCTGTCCTAGTAGGGCTAGCTATGAGGCTGAGTGTGGTATGATGTTACCCTAAACCCTGCCTTCCTTCAACTTGAGGTGGATTTAGGCAATAACATAGTGGCGACCATACTGGGGAAAAAATGGTTTTCTTTTTGGTGTTATTTGTTTCATAAGCTACAGACGGAGCCTGAAGTTATACCAGGTAGCCTTCGAAACGCTTTTGCTTTGCATTAGCGGAAGTAGATAAACGCTGCTTCAGTCAATCTCCGGTCTAACTTGTAAACGTGGCACTTAACTTGTGGATTGTCTTGCCCCAGTACATGTATCAAGTTCAGATCTGATGGTTGATGGTGGACAACAATCAGACATAAGAAGGCTAAAATCATTCACCTGGTGACTCCGACTCAATGTAGAGACTCCACTGGAGGACTAATTTTTTCTCTGAGGAAATGGAAGGATCTTACACAAATTTTAGGTATCCAAAGTGGAATAGTATTCAGGATCTAGTCTGTTTTCTTGCAAATTACTTCTTTGCTATTCTTGAAGTTGTCCTGAAATTTTTTCAGAATTTGTTGTATGATAAAGGTGATCAAAATCTTTGCTCGACTTATTTAAAAAGTGTAAATACTGAGTTTCCCTTTGATCCTGGTCTCCTTACTTTTCCCACATCTCATGATGACTCTCTTCAGAGTGATGAGCCTGAAGAAAATCAAACTGATCACGTAACTCTTGTATATACTCCTACACCATTTGTAGTCCCAGATAGGTATAAACCTCTTGTTTTACCTTCTGTTCTCCATGCTTTCCCTGCAAATTATGACCTATATTTACCAAGATTTGACGGGGAATGTAACAATTTCAACGCTGAGCAACATGTGCAGAATGTTGAGACTTTTCTAGAACTTTTTGAAGTTGATGACGAAGATGTTAGTATTAGGCTTTTTTCTCTTTCTTTTCAAAGCCAAGTGAAGAGTTGGTTCAAAGCCCTGCCTGATGCGAGCATCTCAGATTTCCAGCAATTCGTTGAAGTTTTCCTCGACAGGTGGGTGATCGGACAGAACCTTTTCTTGATTATAGAAGAGTATAACCAGCTGAAAAGACTACCAGGGGAGACAGTACAACAATTTTCTGCCAAATTTAACCAAGTTTATTATTCAATGCTGACTGATATAAGACCTTCTCCTAGATCTTCTCTCTTGCACTACCCGAGTGCCTTTGATCCAGAAATGGAGTTTCAGTTGAGAGAAAGGAATCTTGCAACACTTCACGAGATGCAGAATAGTGCAATAAATGTAGAGGCTCATTTGCTGATCCGAAGGGCAAGGTTGAAGGAAGAAGAGATGAAAAACATAGATCCGGAGAAATCGGCATCTCTAGACGTAAAGCTAGACATGTTGGTAAGTGCAGTAGAAGAGATGATGTAAAATAACACCAGAAGGAATGAGAATAATATTCAATGCCATGACTTGCTGATTGAAGAAGAACAAGTTGCCGATCCAAAACATTTTGTTTCTTATCCCAGTTGTCATAGTGATTGCTTTATAGATCATCTTGAAGAAGAGAGAGCTGTTGATATGATATGTATGCTTGATGATGAAATTTATATTGATGAGTTGCCTTAGTTTGATCAGTATGACGATGATTATGTTCTCCAAACAGAAGCTAATCCTGCAGACAAATCAGTAGCTAGTTTGTGTAAGGAGGTAGTTCACTTTCAGCAGCTTGAGTACAGTGATCAATTGATGCATGTCAGTTATGACAATGATGAGGAAAGTGCAGAAAATATTGAAGTAAGTGAAGGATCTTTGCCTTTTTGTTTTGATTCATTTCAGTTTATCAAAGATAACTTCCATGCTATCAAAAATCAACTGCCAATAAGTCTTGATTTGGACCATCTTGAGGGCAATGAAAACCTTGTTCAAAACTTCTCATATTCAGATTTCAGCCCCCAAAAGCCATTGATTGTCAAGTTGCAGATGAGGACATGGAAGCTGGTACATTTGATCAAATGATACAAGGTGACTCCATACCATTTTGTTTTGAATCATTCCAGTTTTTGAAGGGTAAATTGCATAGTAAATTTTCAAATGAGCAGCCCATAGGAAATTAGCAATCTCTCAGTGTTAATGTTGAGGATGAGACAGATAACGAAATTCTTGAGCAGCCTGTAGCATCAGATTTGTAGCCACCAAATGAAATTGAAGGTCAGATTACAGATGAAGTCGTGGAAGATGAAATACATGATTTGATGATGTAGGAAGATTCTATACCCTTTTGTTTCGAAGCATTTCAGTTCATAAAGTAGAATCTTCGTAATATTTCTCAAGAAAAAAATGAACAGCCAATAGGAGGTCATACAGTTTCAATGGATACATCACAACATTCTTCTCAAGTTTTTGATGATCCTATTGCTGATGTGTTGGATGATGTTTGCAGTCAAAGTCTTTCTCCATTGACTTTATGTAAGGTTGAAATGTGTGCTGATATAGACTTGATCCAGTAGCCAGTCTCTTTGTCATTTTTAGCAGGAGTCTCGTCACAAAGCTCATCACAAAGATCAGATCAAAGTTTGCATTCATGGTATGAGGAGAAGAGAAGTAATCCATTGGATGAGCTAAGTCCTAGTGTGCATTTTGAGATCCTTATGCATTGTTTTTGGAGGCGGATAGAGAATCCATAGTATTCAACGGATCTGTTCACAAGTTTCCATGGGAGTTTCCTTTCAGTAGTTCTCTCTTTTTGTTCATAAACGATAACTTGCGGAGAATCCAAACAGCAGCTGCAATACTTACATGGTTGCATTGGTTGTTTCATTTCACTTGATCATGTGATGAATGAAATTGTTAGAGTAGGTTGTATTGAATAAGCTTCATATTGAGCATATTTCCATTTTTTCGGTTGTGTTTAAGTATCGAGTCAGTTCTTAGTTGAGTGAGAGTCAATTTGTGTCGTCAAGTTATCAGTTTTCAATCATGCATTTCAGTTTGAGTTTTTGACTCCAATGCCCAATGGATGAAGGCGCTGTCTACTTTCCAAAGATCTGTAGTTCTTGGCACCTCCAAGGAGCTACCATCCCCATTGGAGCCAATGTTAGAGTCGTTCTTTACATCCCTCCATCAGAGATCATTTCTCTTATTGCATTTCATTTTTAGGTGTCTCATTCAGCTCATTCATCTGCATTCCGTTAGGGGCATGCCCATATCTGACAGAAGGGTCTCTTCACTAGTTTCCCTCATGTTTGTACCTGTTGGGTTGGTCAAAATTTCTCAAAATTCATCAAAGTTTAGTTCATGTCATTTATAGTCATAGATGGTTATTTTGGTCAAAAAGAGTCTTTCAGTTTCTAGGTCTAGGGTTTGTTCTTCAGTAATGTTAAATAATTCTCGCAGGCCATGAGGATGTTTTCAACAAGTGTCATTTCAAGATTTACATCGTCAAATATGCTCGAGGATGTTTCTTCTTCAAACTCTGTTTTGAAGAAGAAATTGTCAAATTTGTTTTTTGTAATAAATATGTATCTTTCCATCATGAAGCACTTCAAATGCAGCCGCTGGTCATCCTTTTCTAAATCCTATGCCTGCTACCCTTGTAAAGAACAGAAAAGAGAAGCATCATTAGTTCAAAAAATCAGAGGAAACAAGCAAAACAAAGTTTTGTCAAAAGTGCCAAAGTCTGCGATATTAGCAAGTGGGTTATTTCAAATTAAAAATCAAAGATCATGCCATAAAGATATTTTGGTGTCTTCATAAATCATTTCCATGCCAAGAAGTATCAAAGACATCATTGAAGTTAAGACAAACCATGGAGGAAACAAAATTCAATGTGAAAATTGAAATTGTTGGTGAAATTGTAGGCGCGGCGCATAGAAGGGTGGTGCAGCGCACATGGTGTGCGCGGCGCATAGAGCCGCATTCTGCAGTGCAAAATTTTGTGTGCGCGGTGCATTGGGGTTGCGCACGGCGCACAGGACAGATACCCCAAATCTCTCATTGATTTCAACGAAATTTCAAAATTTCTTGGCCCCTCTGCTCTAAATGAGTCAAATAATCTTGCAATATGCCATTGATCAATGTTGGTTATGGTTTGAAAGGTTGGTTTTTAGAATTCGAATGCCAAACATAAACCATATCATTGTGTTGAAAAATTACTTCTTAAGGTTTTGAGTTGGTGTTACAAAAAATAATTTGGTGCCAAATACTTTTGTTTCCCACCTTATTTTTTCCCTCTCACTATTATTATATCACTATAGTTCATCTCACTATAGTTCATTCCTTACCCCTTTCATCCTCAAAATAACTTATTCCTAAAGTCCTACTACCCCTATCCCTAAAACCCTACCATCCCTATCATCCTTTCTCTCTCATATCATTTATAAAATCCCCGAATCCCATATCCCAAATATGTCAAGTGACTGTCCTACATTTTAAATTGACTTGACAGAAACCCTTTTTCCCACTGTCCATATTTCCCATAGTCTTGTCACACATTTGGAAATTGGAGGCAAATACACCACATTTTTGTTTTCACCTCATACAGATCAGCACACACTTGGAAATTTGAGTCAAAGGCACCAATTTCTCATTTCCAAAAAAATAAAACATACACTTGATACATACCTTGCGACACCATGACGGACACATTCATCATATGAACAAGACAGTGACTCAACCACTGAAACTGCATGCACCAAGAGGGCACTGAAACATCGTGAAAGGCCTGATCCACTTCAAATCTTGGCCAAAGCTTCATTGGCTGAGAATGATACTTGATTATGTACCTTCAGTCCAAATTTCAAGGAGTTTGAAGAAAATTTTGTCATTTTGAATTTTTTTGGTCACAACACAGGTTTTTTTGCCTGATGCGTCGCGCCACCCGACGCGCGCTTACGTTTGAGAGATCTTCTGGAGGAAAATTTGAAATTTTTGGATTTATTATGAAAATTAATGCATGCTCAGGAATGTCTGAGAGATTTCATGAAGTTATGGGTGGCCTAAAGGGTCAAAAACACTCCAAAAATGGCCTTTCTGCCACTTTTTGCACCAGCAGGAACCAGTCTTGGGAGATTGTAGGTTTGGAGGGGCAAATGACATTCAAATTGAAAAATTCCACTTGGGTTGGATAGCAGACAGACAGGGCTTTCGAAAGAGCTATCATGAGCTCAATTTTGACTTCAGGAAGTGCCTCAAAATCAGCTCCAAAGTGGTGTGGCACATTGAGTTTTCTGGCGCGGTGCATAGAGGAATTTTGCCCAATTTTCACTTTTCAGCTCAGAAATTCAGCCAGTTTGACTAGTTTCGCTTTTGGATGTAATTATTGATCTATCTTGATGTAATTTTGTAGCTATGATGTAAATTTGGCATGTTTTTACTTTTTCTAGAGGATTCACTCACTAAAAAGTGAAAATTAAGTGAATGGATCAGTTTCCTAGCATATAGAGGCAAGTTGTTTGGCTGCCTAGATTTCAGCTCCATGTTTAGAATTGGTTGAAATAGCTCCTAGAAGGATGAGCTCGACCCCTATAGGCATGGGAAGGGGTGAGGATGGTCTATATGATGTATTTTCTCAAATAATTTTCAGAGGTTGGATACTTGGGAAAAGTTTGGCACCTCATTGTATATTCTTTTCAGATTTTTGGCAAAGGAAAGACCAGAGTTTTGCAGCACTTGTTGGGATCCTTGTGGCTTCTGAGTTTTGATGATGTTCTTCTCATGTTATTTTAATTTTCATTAATGTTATATGTATGCCATTTCCCTTCTCTTTGCTTCTAAATTAAACAAATGAGTAATTGAGGTAGAATTCATTAGTTTGCTGGTGCTCTGCCTTAAACTTTTGTTTAGTTTTATATGTTTTCCTCCATTTTGAAGAGGATCCTTGCACTCTCTTACCCTCTTCAACTCCTCAGCAGTCTTTTCAATCCATTCATTTTATCTAAGACATCAAAGTCATTGCCTTCCCTGCCCTAACTTGAACTCTACAAGAATTTGGCCTAATCCCCAAGCCCAAAATTGTCTTTCCCCTTTTTCCAACAAAATCCCAAAAAATAAAAATAAAACCCTCCTATTTGTTTATCTAGCCTAATATCAGTTGTTGTTTCAGTCATCTCAAGCCCCTTTGAATATTTTCATTGAGATTGACCCGGAGAGAGCCCTCTCATGTCCTCGTAGGGCTAGCTACGAGGCTGAGTGTGGTATGATCTTACCCTAAACCCTGTCTTCCTTCAGCCTAAGGTAGATTTAGACAATAACACAGCTCATATTTACTCATCTATTATATTTATATTGGCTTATTTATATTGTTTCTAGGTTCAAATGATGGCGTTCCTCATGACCCCAAGCATAAATTTATTTTTTTGGTTTTCCAGCTCATACCATGAATTTTATGGAGTTGGAAATAGGATAATTTACCTCCTTTGGTATTTAGAAATGAAATGCACTGTAATAACGATGAACTAGGCTCTGATTATAGTTTGCTCCAAGTGGTTTGAATTTTGGATTGCAATTATTTTCTTTGAACTTATAACAATATATATGTTTTTATATTTAAAGGGATCAAATGTTTATTTGGTGTCAGTTAGAATAGATTGATTTTACCATGTTGATGACACTTGTGAGTTATGTTATTCGAATTATCCCTTTTCTATTTCGTGGTGTTATTTTTTTCTTTATTTTTCTACTATCGTGCTATCTATATTATTACATGTATATTTTCCATTACCGATTGGAATTAATGAAACTATTCCACATCGTACTTCTCTTCTACATAACATTCCTTCCATGTTTTGATGCCCCTAATTGTATCTTCCATGTATCGGTGAGTAAAATTTTTATTTAATGGATATAATAGTAACTAACCCATTCGTTCTTATGTGTGTTTTTAGATAATAGTAGGTGATTCACCTCCCTTGGGAAATTTATGTTTTTTTTTAATCTTTTCTGCTTTAACAAGTTGTTGGGAGTCATGTTGAAGCACAATCAGTATCTAAATTTGTACAATAACTAATTTTTATTTAACTAACAAAATAAACCTACTCTTTATTTTCCATGGGTCATTGTGTTTCATTTTTACTTTGTTCCTTGATTATGAGATCTTTAACTCTATCACGAAATAAGTGTCGATGACCTTTAGATTCCGATGCTTTGTCAATAACATGCACTCAAAACTGTGTTCCACAGAGTTCCATTGATTAGCTACGGTGATTTATTATTATTTCCTTAGATATTATCAGTTGTATTTACTCTTCCTAAACAAATGTAATATCCCTAACGTAAGCCACCGTAAAAACTCTCGTAAAATGAGGGTTGTTACATAATTAAATATTGTTAATTCCTTATATTGATATTACATGATGAAAATTACTGTAATTCTTAATTATAAGAATATTGGAAGAATTATTTCTTAATTAGAAGAATTTGTATTCTTCTATAGAAATAGATATATTTCCAAGTTGGTATCTATTATGATTTTTAGAAAGAATGAGAAATAGTTTTGGAAAAACTATGGATAAGTGATATTTTGCTCATAAGTCAAAATCAAATCTACCTTCAAAAGAAAAGCATGAGAGATTTATGGATTTCTTTTTTGATTTAGGAAATCAGATTTATGGGTGCTTTATGGAATGTTTTTAAGAAAAGCTATTCAATTTTATTAATTCTATTTATTTTAAGCCTATAAGAAAAATAGAGGAAGGAATGAGAGAATACATGGAGAATGGAGCCAAGGAAGAGGAAGAAGGGATTCCAATCATGCATCAAAAGATAAATAACTATGTTCTTTGAAAATTCTTGTGTTTGCATATGTGGCATGATGATGTAATAATTGAATTTATTTTCAAGGAAAAGTTCAGATGATAAAAAATAAAGATTATTTCTTGAGAAAACCTCCATATAATTTCGTGGATAGAGGAATAAGTGTTTTTTTAATTGAATTCTTAGAAGATTTCATGTGTTTTGAATTCATAAAAGCTTTTTATGGCTAAATAATTCTGTGAATTGCATGAGTTATTAGAAAATAGGGTCCAAATATTCCTTTGTACCTCTCAAACCGAAATAGATATGTAAAACTTGAAAAATGCTTTTGTAAAATAGTATGCTATGACCAAAAGCCTCTTTTATATTTTAAAATTTTTTTCCCATTTCTCGAAAACGGTGTCCAAAATTTATGACAAAAAGAGGGAATTATTAGATATTTAAATCTGGAAAAATGAGCTGCAAATATTTGTTCAAATCTTCCAAACCGTTACACCTATGTAAAAACTGAGACATGTTATTTTTAATGAACTCATTACAACAAAAATCTCTTTCTATTTTCCAAAACTCTTTTCCATTTTTTTGGAAACCATGTCCAAAGTTGATGAATAAACAACGAATGAATTAATATTTAAATCTAGAAATATGGGTTGCAAATATTCATTCGAATCTTCAAAATCATGACACCTGTGAAAACAATGAGAGAGGCTATTTTTAATAAGCCTCTTCCAAACAAAAACCCCTTTTCATTTTCTCAAATTCATTTCCATATGTTCATAAGCTGCGTCCAAAGTGGATGACTAAAACAAAAAAAAAGAGAGTAAAACAGAGTGCTTCTATTTGATTTTTTCAATCGAATAAAAACAATCGTTTATGTACATATAGACATAATAATTATGTTGATAATAATTATTATTTATTTCATTTAATAGATTACCAATTATGTTCTCCTGATTCATATGCATTAAAAGTTTAAGGAAAAATATTGGACTCTTGAAAAGAATATGTGCTTAGGTGCACATGAATAATTATCTAGTATATTTGACCTACTAGAATTGATTATGTGCTTTTACATGCAAGAGGAGCTTGAATCATGCAAAAATGTATAAATAAATTTTGTGAGAAGTAGTTCACATAAAACCTTTGCATAAAAGGCAATTGGTTGTGTTGTTTGAGAAGGATTTGTTATTCATGTTATTTCTTGAGGAATTCTTACAAATCTCTACGATGTGTGAAATGATAACAAAATATTTTGTATTTCATGCATAATATCTAGTGAGTTAGTTATCTTTTGGAAAATTAATAATTAGGGTGTTAAATTCCTTGGAAACTAAATATATAATTTTGTATGCAAGGAAGCATTCACTGTGTTAGAACTCTTCAAAAAGAATAGAAGAGAACAATATATCCTTGTATGCATTATTGGATTAGTTTCTTGGAGAGGAAAACTAGTAATCACATGCTTTATTATTTAAGATTAGTTAGAGAAACATGTACGCTTGCATGCATGGAAAAAGTATAGTTTTGGGTATTATATTTCTAAAGAAAAGGAAGATGCAATCACATAATATTGATTTTGTTAGCCTTGTTTTAGGAAAAATAATATATATTTCGCAAACCTAAAGGGATTAGCTATGGTATTAGATTTATTTTGGGAGAATATTGTGCATATTTATTGGGTTATATATGAGGGAAATGTCCCTTTGGATGCATAAATGGTATGCGTTTAATCCCTTGGAAAAGAAATGTGTTTATTTTTCCATGAAATATTTATTGAGTTTCGTTTGGAAAGAATTATATGTTTTACATGCAAGAAGAACAAGATATTTTATTTCATGCACAAAATTATAACTAGTATGTCAACTTTGTTTGAAATAGATTTGGCATTGTTATACATAATAACCATTGTGAATAGCTCTTCTGTGAAAGAAAAAAAAAATTGGAAAAGAACATGCATTCACATGCATAAGTATAGAATATATTGCATTAATCCTTTTGAAAAAGGAAACATAAGAGTAGGCACAAATGAAATTTCTTGTTGGAATAGTTATCTTGAAAACTTGTTATGCATTTGCATATACAATATTGTTATATAGTATGTTAGCCTTCGTTTGGAAATAATATGAAAGTGCATGCAAGATTTTGTTAGCATTTATTGGAAGGATGAGGCTTGATAGTGATTTATTTTCTACTAATGCATGTGAAGTGATGTTAAAGAAGGCATTTCATGTCAATTTCCTTATGTTTTATACATGCCTACAAATAGTTGTGGAAGTGTCACAAATAAAGATTGATTATTGGTTTATTAGTATTTTATCTCATCATGATATCAAGTGCCCTGACGAAAACAATGGGAGGAAAGGAGGGTGACTTGAGAAAAGGAATGTTCAAGTTTAAAATTGTGGAAGATAAAGAGTTGTTATTCCATGCATGTTTAGGAGTTCCAACTGTAGGATGACCCACTAAAGGAAATAGTCTGACCACAAAGAAAAATATTGAGGATCTGTGGGTAAATGGTATCATGATGATTGTAATAACTTATAGTTAGTTATGTTAAATTTAAGATTTTTCTTCTATGCAATTTTTAAGACAATGGATAGACTCCCTTATAACCATTGAGTGAGGGTTGAAAACCCTCATGAGCGTGTAATAATAAAATTAAATGTTTCTTTGTTTTCAACCTATAATATTTCTAAGCTATATAAGTGTCTAATGATGTGATTGTTCATTGTGTCATTTTAATGATGTTAATTTCTTTTATGATGTGATGTTTATATTATCAATTATGTGATTAACTAATTGAGTTAAAATGATCATGGTATCTATGCATAGTTATAGAAGGAAATTTAATTTAATATCCTACAACAAGGAGAGTTAATGGTTGTGTAACTCACTATGTTTTTTACTAAGTGTTTCTCTAGGTAATGATGACGGTTATTCTAATGGTTAATGAGGGAATATATAAAGTAATTTAGAATTTTACACACTGGTAAATGTTGAAAAAAAAATCTAACTCCATGCATTTTCCTGTGAAGTTATCGAGGTATGTTACAAATGGTATTAGAGCAAAAGGTTGCAACACTTGTTCCTTTTGAGAATCGTTAAGTAAAAAAGAAGTAGAGGTATGATGCTAGTGGGCATCATCTTAGGTGTGACTCTAACTAAACTTGCAAAAGACTACAACTTATATGAGATGCATGATGCATGATTAATGACCACATTAAAGATTATAAAGTGATAATGTTTCTTTAAATGTTATGCTCATGAAATTTGAATATGGATGTGGATAAAAGAGAATAAACCTTTTATTTCACCTATGAACAATTGTGACCACTCACTAGTTATAGTGTGAATTAATTACCAATCTTTGCATACATACTATTACAACAATGATTATGGTGCATAAGAAAAAGAAAACGAAAAAAAAAAACATGACTAAAGTTACCATGCACTTCTTAGAGTAATGAATGCATGTATTGTTGGTGTGATAACTAAATAATTTAGAAGTTGGGGTTGACCCTAAAGAGGACAATGGAATGTTGTAAAAACAAAAAATATTTGAACGAACCACTTTGGTTGTTAAAAATAAGAAATGAGTGAAGTGGAACTCACATAGTGAACTTACATCCAATGAACAACTCATAGTAGCATAATTGTGGGTTTTCTTTCTTCATGTAGAGTTGTAGAGGAAAGTTTGCATTCCATGTGGTCGAAAAAAGTGGTAAATGAGATCCAAAGTTTTGTTGTTTTAAATAATTGCATTCGTGGGATTTCTGGATGTGATTCACCTTAACATCAAGGGGTATTCATACATTGAGATCATGTAACCCCCATGTTGATTCCAATAAAAAATTATGTTTAGACTTGGATCCATAATTTGGTCGAATTTTCTTATTAGACGCTCCTGTATGGATTGTTGGTTGTGTTGTTTGACATAAATTTTACCATTGATGACATTAATATGATTCATGTGATTATGTAAATTATATTTTTACTATCTCTCTGATAGTTTAAACATATTTATGGAAATTTATTTCATGTCTGCTAACTATTTGTTAAAATTCCTAAATGGTAGTAGATTGTATGCTTGCCACCTATATTTTAGAATGTCTCATTGACTATAGATAGCATGCTTGCAAACTGTTGTTAAAATTCCATAATGGATGTAGATTGCATGCTTGCAAATTTTTTGTTAGAATTCCTATTTGGTTGTAGATTACATGGTTGCAAACTGTTTGATAAAAAAAGCTACAGTGGTTGTAGATATCATGATTGAAAATTATTTTCCCAAAATTCCCCAATGGTTTTCGCTTAAATGGTTCCAAGCCAATTGTAAAGAAAACAAAAATTCACATTTTATGTCTTAGTGTTCAATGGGATTGTTATTTCTATATAATATTGATGGTTGGTAAGGAAATACCTTATAGAAATTATAATGCTATGGTATGCAAGATAAGTTAATCTATTTTTTCGAAGTTGCATGATTTTTATTATGTGGAAATTGGGAATGTATACCACCTATAATACGTGTGATGAATTGATGCCAATGTACTTTGACAAATTCTGAGACCCGTGTTGAGGGTCAAGTATAGATACATGGTGTACATAAATGTTCCTTTGCCTTAATGATAATATGAAAATGGAAAATTATGTAAATTACAATGGATTTTTAGACATTGACTATTTTTAGACGTTGAATTTTTATTGGATTCAATGGCTATGAAATCCATGATGGGGTTGATGTGATGATGTAATATTTTATTATTGAGTTAATGAATACATTGGTTGGGGTATTCAGGAAATAACTCTAGATTTGTATAAGACTTCTTGCCTTCTTATGAAAAGCTATTAGTGGTTAAGTTTAAAATGGACCTTGCCTTAAAGTCTCCTAAAAATCCCTAGGAGAAAATAATAAAGAGGAAAATATTAACATAATGGGAGAGAAATATTATGTTAATCACTCGGTTGGAGATAAATACTAAGAGTAATAAAATAAAGCACAGAGGGAGATAAAGGCATGATTTAAAGAAAAATAAGAGTACATTTTTTGAAAAATATAAAATGAAAAGGCCTAGAAAAAGGTTGGCAGACCCTAAAGCACGACACTGCTAAAAAATTGTTGGGAAGAAAGCACCAAGGAATCAATGAGGTTGTTTATCCTAGGGGTAAGTAGATATTATCTCAGTGGGGAACTATTGGAGATAGTTCCTAGTTGGGTGGAATATGCTCGGTTCCTCAATAATTCCCAGAAATTAACTACGGTTAGATAAAATTATGTCTATGTTCTGTTATTAATTTAAAAATTATATAAAGATGTTGGATGTTAAAATAGACTGTAAATTTCATGTCTCAAAGTTATTTCATGTGTTATATTTTTTCATGCATGATGTATTAATTTATATAAGCAACAATTTTGATGAAATAGGTTTTGTTTTTTGTTTCTTATGAGAAAATGAACATGTCAAAAATGACTTATCTATATGCATGCATAGAGGAAATAAATTGAAATATATATGCAACTGAAATAATTCATGTTAGATAAAATAATGAGTAATTTAACTGTAAATTCCTGACAAACTAGAGGAAAATTGTTGGAGATAAATTCCATGATTTTGAATTTGATTGAAATTATTGTGGGAGAGAAAGGCAGTAATTTGCAAACAACACTAGTGGGAAAGAAATACTAGTGTAACTCCTAAATAAAATACAACATGCACTTGATAGAAGGGCTAGTGATCCTTGAATTTTTGTGGAAGTATTATGATTGAAGTATTATTTTACATTGCCTAAATAATTAGTAATGAAAAGTAAAGGTTAATGTTCCAACAAGAGAATAACATCAAGGATGATGTTCTCTTTAAGGGGGGGAGTATGTAATATCCCTGACGTAAGCCACCATAAAAACTCTCGTAAAATGAGGGTTGTTAAATAATTAAAAATTACTAATTTTTATATTGATATTACATGAAGAATATTCTTGTGATTCTTAATTATAAGAATATTGGAAGAATTATTTCTTAATTAGAAGAATTTATATTCTTCTATAGAAGTAAAATATATTTCCAAGTTGGTATCTTTTATGAGTTTTAGAAAGAATGAGTAATAGTTTTGGAAAAACTATGGATAAGTGATATTTTTCTCATAAGGAAAAATCAAATCTACGTTGAAAAGAAAATCATGAGAGATTTATGGACTGCTTTTGTTATTTAGGAAAAATTAGATTTATGGGTGCTTTATGGAATGCTTTTAATATTTAGAAAAGCTATTCTATTTTCTTAATTTTATTTATTGCAAGCCGATGAGAAAAATAGAGGAAGAACTAAGCATACATGGAGAATGGATCAAAGGAATAGGAAGAAGGTATTCCAAGAATCAATCAAAAGATAAGTAACTATGTTCTTTGACAATTATTTGTTTTCATATGGGGCATGATGATATAATAATTGAATTTATTTGCAAGGAAAAGTTCATATGATAAAGAATCAAGATTATTTCTTGAGAAAACCTTTATATAATTTCATGGATAGAGAAATATTTTTTTTTCATTGAATTCTTAGAAAATTTCATGTGTTTTGAATTCATAAAATCTTTTCATGGCTAAATAATTCTATGAATTGCATGAGTTATTCAAAAATAGGGTCCAAATATTCCTTTATATCTCCCAAACCATGATAGATATGTAAAATGTGAAAGAATTTTTTGAAAATGAGGATGTTATGACAAAAAACCTCTTTCATATTTTAAAATTTTGTTTCCCATGTCTCGATAACCATGTCCAAAAGTGATGACAAAAATAGGAAATTATTTAATATTTAAATCTACAAAAATGAGTTCCAAATATTAATTTGAATCTTCCAAACAGTAACACCTGTGTAAAACCTAAGAGAGTTTATTTTTAAAGCACTCATTTCAAACAAAAACCTCTTTGGGTTTTCCAAAAATTGTTTCCATTTGTTTGAAAACTGTGTCCAATTTTAATGACAAAAACAAGAAATTATTTAATATTTAAATATGGAAAAATGGGCTGCAAAGATTCATTCGCATCTTCACAACCGTGACACCTGCAAAAAAAATGAGACAATTTATTTTTAATAATCATGTTATAAACAACCACTTTTTGTTTTCTGAAATTCGTTTTCATATTTTCGTAAGCCACGTCCAAAGTGGATGAATAAAACAGGAAAAACAAAGTAAAACAAAGTGCTTCTATTTGATTTTTTCAATCAGATAAAAATAATTATTTATGTACATATAGACATAATAATTATGTTGATAACTATTTAAAAGGAATTAAATTATTTCATTTAAGATATTACCAAGTATGTTCTCATCATGCATATGCATTAAAATTTTAAAGAGAAAATATTGACTCTTGAAAAGAATATGTGCTTAGGTGCACATGAATAATTATCTAGTATATTTGATCTACTAAAATTGATTTTGTGATTTTACATGCATGAGGAGCTTGAGTCATGCAAAAATATATAAATAAATTTTGTGAGAAGTAGTTCACATAAAATATTTTCATAAAAGGCAATTCGTCGTGTTATTTGAGAAGGATTTGTTATTCATGTTATTTATTGAGGAAATTACAATTATCTCTGATGTGTGAAATGATAAGAAAGTATTTTGTATTTCAAGCATAATAGCTAGTGAGCTAGCTATCTTTTGGAAAAATAATAATTAGGATGTTAAATTCCTTGGAAAATAAATATATATGTTTGCATGAAAGGAAACATTTATTGTGTTAGAACTCTTCAAAAATAATAAAAGAGAACAATATATTCTTGTATGCATTATTTGATTGGATTCTTGGAGAAGAAAACTAGCAATGACATACTTTATTATATAAGATTATTTAGAGAAACATATACTCTTGCATGTATGGAAAAAGTATAGTTTTTAGTATTATATTTCTAGAGAAAAGGAAGATGCAATCACATAATATTGATTGTGTGAGCCTTGTTTTGCAAAAAATAATATGCATTTTGCAAACCTAAAGGGATTGGATATGGTATTAGCTTTATTTTGGGGGAATATTATGCATATTTATTGGGTTAGATATTTTGGATGAGATGGAAATGTCCCATTGCATTCATAAATGGTATGTGTTTTATCCCTTGGAAAAGAAATGTGTTTATTTTTCCATGAAATATTTATTTAGTTTTCTTTGAAAAGAAATATATGTTTTACATGCAAGAAGAACAAGCTATGTTATCACATGCACAAAACTATAGCTAGTATGTCCACTTTGTTTGAAATAGAGTTTGCATTGTTATAAATAATAGCCATTGTGAATAGCTCTTGTGTAGAAAATATGTTTTTGGAAAATAACATGCATTTACATGCGTAGGTATAGAATCTATTGCATTAATCCCTTTGGAAAAGAAAACATAAGAGTAGGCATGACAAAGGAAATTTCTTGTTGGGATATTTATCTTGAAAGTTTGTTATGCATTTTCTTGCACAATATTATTATATAGTATAGTAGCATTCCTTTCGAAATAATATGAAAGTGCGTGCAAGATTTTGTTAGCATTTTTTGGAAGGATGAGGCTTGATAGTGATTTATTTGTTACTAATTCATGTGAAATGATGTTAAAGAAGGAATTTCATGTCAATTATTTTATTTTTTATACATTCATAAAAATATTTGTTGAACTGTCACAAATAAAGATTGATTATTGGTTTATTAATATTTTATCTAATCATGATATCAAGTGTGTTGACGACAACAATGGTAGGAAAGGAGGGTGACTTGAGAAAAGGATTGCTCAAGTTTTAACATTGTGGAAGATAAATATTTGTTAGTCCATGCAAGTTTAGGAGTTCCAACTACAGGATGACCCACTGAAGGAAACATTCTAACTACAAAGACAAAGATTGAGGATCCACTGAGTGAGCGGTGAAAACCCTCACGAGCATTTAATAATAAAATTAAACGTTTGTTGGTTTTCACCCTACGGGGTTTCTAGCTTATATTGATGTCTAATGATGTGATTGTTCATTGTATAATTTTCATAATGTTAATTTCTTTCATGATGTGATGTTTATATTATTAATTATTTTATTTACTAATTGAGTTAAAATGATCATGGGATCGATGCATAGTTATAGCAGGAAATTTAAGTTAATATGCTACAACAAGGAAATTTAATGGTTGTGTAACTCACTATGAATTTTACTAAATATTTCTCTAGGGGATGATGATGGTTATTCTAATGGTAAATGAGGGAATATAGAAATTAATTTAGAAAGTTACATATCTCTAAATGTTGAAAAAATTTCCCAACTCCATGCATTTTCCTGCGAGGTTACCAGGGTATGTTACAAATGGTATCAGAGCAAAAGGTTGCAACACTGGTGTCTTTTGGGAATTGTTAAGTAAAAAATAAGTAGATGTATGATGCTAGTGGGCATAATCTCATGTGTGACTCTAACTGAACTTGCAGAATACTATAGCTTACATGAGATGCACGATGCATGATTAATGACTACATTAAAGTGTAGAAAGTGATAATGTTTCTTTAAATGTTATACTCATGAAATTTGAATATGTATGTGGATAAAATAAAATACATGATCTATTTCACCTATGAACAATCTTGAGCACTCACTGGTTATAGTGTGAGTTAATTACCAACCTTTTCATGCATACTATTACAACAATTATTATGTTGCATCAGAAAAAGAAAAAGAAAAAAAAATGACATGACTAAAGTTGCCATGCACTGCTTAGAAAGAATGAATGCATGTATGGTTGGTGTGATAACTAAATAATTTAGAAGATGAGGTTGACCCTGAAAAGGAAAATGGAATGTTGTAAAAACAAAACAAAAAATTTAACAAACATCTTTATTTGTTAAAAATAAGAAATGAGTGAAGTGGAACTCACATAGTGAACTTAAAGTCAATGAACAACTCATAGTAGCATAATTGTGGGTTCTCTTTCTTCATGCAGAGTTGTAGGGGAAATTTTGCAATCGATTTGTTCGACAAAAGTGGTAAATGAGATCCAAAGTTTTGTTTCTTTAAATAATTGCATCCGTGAGTGTTTTGGATGTAATTTATCTTAACATCAGGGGGTATTAATACATTGAGATTATGTAACCCCCATGTTGATTCCAATAAAAAGTTATGTTTAGGCTTGGATCCATAATTTGGTCGACTTTTATGATTAGACACTCCTGTAGGGATTGTTGGTTGTGTTGTTTGGCGGAAATTTTACCATTGATGATATTAATATGTTTCATGATATTCTATAAATTCTATTTTTTTTATCTCTCTCATAGTTTAAACATATTTATGGAAATTTATTTCATGTCCACTAACTAGTTGTTAAAATTCCTCAATGGTGGTAGATTATATGCTTTCCAGCTATTTGTTAGAATGCATCATTGACTATAGTTTTCACACTTGTAAAATGTTGTTAAAATTCCTCAATGGATGTAGATTTCATGATTTCAAATTGTTTGTTAGAATGCCTAATTGGTTGTAGATTGCATGCTTGCAAAGTATTTGATAAAAAAGCTATAGTGGTTGTAGATTGCATGATTGCAAATTGTTTTCCCAAAATTCCCTAATGGTTGTCGCTTACATGGTTGCAAGCTAATTTTAAAGAAAGAAAGAAAAAAATTGCATTTTATGTCCTAGTGTTCAATGGGACTGTTATTTCTCTATAATGTTGATGGGTGGTAAGGCAAGAACTTATATAAATTATAATGCTATGGTATGAAAGATACATTAATGTATTTTTTCTAAGTTGTATGATTGTTATTATGTAGAAATTTGGAATGTATACCACCTATATTACATGTGAAGAATTGTTGTCAATGTACTTTGACAAATTGTGGAACCCATGTTGAGGGTCAAGTATATATGCATGGTGTACATAAATTTTCCTTTGCCTTAATGATAATATGAAAATGGAAAATTATGTAAATTAAAATGGATTTTTAGACATTGACTATTTTTAGGCATTGAATTTTTATTAGATTCGATGGATATCAAAGCCTAATGGAGCCGATGTGATGATGTAATATTTTATTATTTATCTAATGATACATTGGTTGGGGTAATAAAGAAATTACAGTATATTTTTAGAATACTTCTTTCCAGCTTATGAAAATCTACTGGTGGTTAAGTTCAAGATGGACCTTCCCTAAAAGTCTCCTAAAAATCCCTAGGAGAAAATAGTAAAGAGGAAAATATTAACATAACGAGAGAGAAATATTATGTTGATCACTTAGTTGGAGATAAATACTAAGTGGGGTAAAATAAATCACAAAGGGAGAGAAAGGTGTGCTTTAAAGAAAAATAAGACTATATTTTTCAAAACATATAAAACAAAAAGGCTTAGGCAAAAGGTTGTTAGACCTTAAAGCAGGACACTGCTAAAAATATATTGGGAAGAAAGCACCAAGAAATAAATGAGGTTGTTGATCCTAGGGGAAAATAGGTCTTATCTCGGTGGGGAATTATTGGAGATAGTTCTCGGTTGGGTGGAATATGTCGGTTCCTCAATAATTCCCAAAAATTAACTATAGTTAGATGAAATTATGTCTATGTTTTGTTATTGATTTCAAAATTATCTAAAGATGTTGGATGTTATAATAGATTGTAAATTTCATGTCTCAAAGTTATTGAATGTGTTATGGTTTTGCATGCATGATATATTAATCTATCTAAGCAACCATTTTGATGAAGTAGGTTGTGTTTGTTGGTTTTTATGAGAAAATGAACGTGTCAAAAATTACTTATCTATATGCATGCATGGAGGAAATAAATTGACATATATATGAGACTGAAATAATTCATGCTAGATAAAATAATGAGTTATTGAACTCTAAATTCCTGAAATACTAGAGGAAGTTGGATTGAGATAAATGCCATGAATTTTAATTTGATTGAAATTATTGTGGGAGAGAAACATAGTAATTTGCAAACAACACCCGTGGGAAAGAAAGACTAGTGTCACTCCTAAATAAATTACAACATGCACTTGATAGAAGAGCTAGTGCTCCTTGAGTTTTTGTGGAAGTATTATGATTGAAGTATTATTTTACATTTCCTAAATAATTGGTAATGAAAACTAAAGGTTAATGTTACAACAAGAGAAGAACATCAAGGACGATGTTCTCTTTAGGGGGGGAGTATGTAATATCCCTGGCATAAGCCACCATAAAAACTCTCATAAAATGAGGGTTGTCAAATAATTAAATATTATTAATTATTATATTGATATTACATGAAGAATATTCTTGTAGTTATTGATTATAAGAATATTGGAAGAATTATTTCTTAATTAGAAGAATTTATATTCTTCTATAGAAATAAATTATATTTCCAAGTTGGTATCTTTTATGAGTTTTAGAAAGAATGAGTAATATTTTTGGAAAAAATATGGATAAGTGATATTTTTCTCATAAGGAAAAATAAAATCTACCTTGAAAATAAAAGCATGAGATATTTATGGAGTGATTTTGTGATTTAGGAAAAATCAGATTTATGGGTGCTTTATGGAATGCTTTTAAGATTTAGAAAGATTATTCCATTTCCTTAATTCTATTTATTGTAAGCCTATGAGAAAAATAGAGGAAAGAATGAGAGAATACATGGAGAATGGAGCCAAGGAAGAGGAAGAAGGGATTTCAGGCATGCATCAAAATATAAGTAACTATGTTCTTTGAAAATTCTTTTGTTTGCATATGGGGCATGATGATATAATAATTCAATTTATTTGCAAGGAAAAATTCATATGATAAAGAATCAATATTTTTTTGAGAAAACCTCTATATAATTTAGTGGATAGAGGAATAAGTATTTTTTCATTGAATTCTTAGAATATTTCATGTGTTTTGAATTTATAAAATATTTTCATGGCTAAATAATTCTATGAATTGCACGAGTTATTGGAAAATAGGGTCCAAATATTCCTTTGTATCTCCCAAACTGGGATAGATATGTCAAAAGTGAAAGGTTTTTTTGTAAAAGAGGATGTTATGACCAAACTCCTCTTTCATATTTTAAATTTTGTTTCCCATGTCTTGAAAACCGTGTCCAAAATTGATGGCAAAAACAGGGAATTATTTAATATTTAAATCTAGAAAAATGAGATGTAAAGATTCGTCCGAATATTCCAAACCATAACACTTGTGTAAAAACTGAGAGAATTTGTTTTTAATGAAAACGTTACAAACAAAAAACTCTTTGAATTTTCCAAAACTCGTTTCCATTTGTTTGGAAACCATGTCCAAAATTGATGACAAAAACAAGAAATTATTTAATATTTAAATCTGGAAATATGGGCGGCAAAGATTCATTCGAATATTCGAAACTATGACACCTGTGAAAAAAATGAGAGAGGCTATTTGTAATAAGCGTGTTCCAAAAAAAAACATTTTTTCCCCTAAATTTGTTTCCATATGTTCGTAAGCCACATCCAAAATGGATGACTAAAACAGGAAAAACAGAGTAAAACAAAGTGCTTCTATTTGATTTTTTCAATCAGATAAAAATAATTGTTTATGTGGATATATACATAATAATTATGTTGATAATTATTTAAAATGAATTAATTTATTTCATTTAATATATTACCAAATATGTTCTCATGATGCATATGCATTAAAAGTTTAAAGAGAAATATTTGACTCTTGAAAATAATATGTGCTTAGGTGCACATGAATAATTATCTAGTATATTTGATCTACTAGAATTGATTATGTGAGTTTACATGCATGAAGAGCTTGAGTCATGCAAAAATATACAAATAAATTTTATGAGAAGTAGTTCACATAAAACCTTTGCATAAAAGACAATTGGTTGTGTTATTTGAGAAGGATTTGTTATCCATGTTATTTCTCGAGGAAATATTACAAATCTCTATGATGTGTTTACTGATAAGAAAATATTTTGTACTCCATGCATAATAGATAGTGAGTTAGCTATATTTTGGAAAAATTATAATTAGGGTGTTAAATTCCTTGGAAAATAAATATATATATATATATTTGTGTGCAAAGAAGCATTTATTGTGTTAGAATTATTCAAAAAGAATAGAAGAGAACAATATATCCTTGTATGCATTATTGGATTAGATTATTGGAGAGAAAAACTAGTAACCACATGATTTATTATGTAAGATTATTTAGAGAAACATATACACTTACATGCATGGAAAAGGTATAGTTTTGGGTATTAGATTTCTAGAGAAAAGGAAGATGCAATCAGATAATATGATTTTGTTAGCCTTCTTTTGGGAAAAATAATATTTATTTTTCAAACCTAAAGGGATTAGCTATGGTATTAGCTTTATTTTGGGAGAATATTATGCATATTTATTGGGTTAGATCTTTTGGATCAGAGGGAAATGTCCACTTGCATGCATAAATGGTATGTGTTTGATCCCTTGGAAAAGAAATATGTTTGTTTTTCCAAGAAATATTTATTTAGTTTCTTTTGGAAAGAAATATATGTTTTACATGCAAGAAGAACAACCTATGTTATTGGATGCACAAAATTATAACTAGTATGTCAACTTTGTTTGAAATACTTGCATTGTTATACATAATAGCCATTTTGAATAAGTCTTTTGTGGAAAAGATGTTTTTGGAAAAGAACATGCATTCACATGCATAAGTATATAATCTATTGTGTTAATCCCTTTGGAAAAGAAAACATAAGAGTAAGCAAAAAGGAAAATGCTTGTTGGGATAGTTATCTGGAAAGCTTGTTATGCATTTTCATGCACAATATTATTATATAATATGTTAGCTTTCCTTTGGAAATAATATGAAAGTGTATGCAAGATTTTTTTTAGCATTTGTTGGAAGGATGAGGCTTGATAGTGATTTATTTGTTACTAATGCATGTGAAATGATGTTAAAGAAGGTATTTCATGTTAGTTTTTGTATGTTTTATACATGCATACAAATAGTTGTGGAAGTGTCACAAATAAAGATTGATTATTGGTTTATTAATATTTTATCTAATTATGATATCAAGTGTGTTGACGACATCAATGGTAGGAAAGGAGGGTGACTTGAGAAAATGATTGTTCAAGTTTAACATTGTGGAAGATAAAGAGTTGTTAGTCCATGCAGATTTAGAATTTCCAACTGCAGGATGACCCACTGAAGGAAACAGTCTGACCACAAAGACAAAAATTGAGGATTCGTGGGTAAATGGTATCATGATGATTGTGATAGGTTATAACTATTTATGTTGCATTTACTATTTTTTTCTATGTATTTTTTATGAAAATGGTTAAGGGATGGACTCCCTTATAACCATTGAGAGAGGGGTGAAAACCCTCAAGAGCGTTTAGTAATAAAATTAAATGTTTGTTGGTTTTCACCCTATGGGGTTTCCAGGCTATATTGGTGTCTAATGATGTGATTGTTCATTGTGCAATTTTGATGATGTTGATTTCTTTAATTATGTGATGTTTATATTATCAATTATGTGACTTAATAATTGAGTTAAAATGATCATGGGATTGACGCATAGTTATAACAAGAAATTTAAGTTAATATGCTACAACAAGGAGAGTTAATGGTTGTGTAACTCACTATTATTTTTACTAAATATTTCTCTAGGTGATGATGATGGTTATTCTAATGGTTAATAATGGAATATAGAAAGTAATTTAAAAAGTTACACATTAGTAAATTTTGAAAAAATTTCTTAACTACATGCATTTTCATGTGAGGTTACCGGGGTATGTTACAACAACTTCCAAATAATTTCCTTCCCTTTTTTAATCATGATCAATTACACATAAACTTGCATGTAACAAAATATAAGTTTGGAAAACGTGAATCTCTACACTCCACTCTCGAAATATATATCTTTAGTTTCTTTCTATTTATGTAGTACCAATAATAATCAAAATAATGATAATATCAACATTTTTCAAGTGGAATACAATTAAATCACTAATTATAGTTATGTGTATTATAATAGTATGGTTCTAACCCAAATAATAAAATTTAACGCAATAAGATACATGATTTTCAGAAGAAAAGTAAAGTCAACTCTTAAACCAATTCAAGTTTCAATATACCTAGTCACATTTCAACTTCATGCATTTTCCTCCTATTTCATTGCATTTCTCTTCTAACATAGCAACATGTGGGAATTACAAAAACACCCTAATAACAACCTCGATTTTCATGTACTTTTAAAATCATAAAATTTCATTTCTTAATTATATACAACTCTATGGTAATTTTAGAGCAATTTTCAAATCATGGAATTTTTATTCTCTATTATCTTGAAATATACATAAATTCTAGTTTTCTAAAGGATCAGCTTAAGCTATAGAAAATCTATAGATTACACCATTTACATGTAATTAGTTCCAATAAAAAAATATAATAACAATAAATTCACATCGAATCCTAAATATAAATACTTTGGAAATTTCACACCTATATCCACCTAATCTTGAACTCTTACCTCTGGTTCACCCCTGAGCTGAGAAGTTGTTTCCCAAGTATCAAAAACTTTTATTGATCCCTTCCATAGGTATTTAATACCTTTCTTTCATGATAAAGTTTTCTATAGCGGTGTCCTGCCTTTTTGGATCTTTTATCCACTTGCCTAGGCTTTTCCATAAAAGCATTCCTTTCTCTCCCACGATGCTTCTATGTTTATCCAAGCTTAGCATCTTTCTACAGCTAAGAAAATTAATTTATTTTTCGCTCCCATCCATTAATCTTATCTATAATTTCATCTAGAATTATTATCATGAAATAATTATCCAATCTCATTTTCCAATGAGATTCTATTTTTATTTTTTTTCTTTCTTTGGAAAGAGTCTCATTTCTAGGTGTCTCATTCCCAAGTACATACACCCCATTTATTTATTTATTAATAATATTCATTTACATAATTACTTGAATATTCTTCATGGCTTTTGGGCGATTCTTTCTAACATAACTCAATCTAACCAAAACAATATTACCACAACAAAGGGATATTGCATATGTTATGATTTAAACAACCTTCAAGTGGAATTATCTATGTCCATCAACGCTGGAAGTAAAAAAGTATTTTGATGTTCACTTGGTTTCATGATTGAACCAACATACTGTATTTCACAATGTGTTACACGTTTTTCCTTATTCATTCACCACTATAGGTTTGCAATCTCAATTTTTTTTTTTTTGAGATCGTTTTCATTCTTAATATACTACTAGTTCAGAGTTTTCTTAGCTCTTGTTAGGATATAATGCAATTTATAATTGTTATGTTGATACTCTCATATCACTACACATATTTCTTGCATATTTAGGTGTAGAAAAGTTTGCACATGGTTCTGATATATTGTTGATTCTTATATGTTTTTCCTTGATTCCACTCCACATTCTTATTATTGTGAGTAAATTTACAAGGAATTTTTTCTTATAACTTTCTTAATCGAGGAAGTCACCCATTTCAGAATTTTTTATTTATTTTGGTAACACATTTATTTTCTTTTCCCAAAATCTTATTATTTGTTCCAACAATTACATTCAAAATATCCTTGGTAGTTTAATTCTCAGCCATAAAGGTGTAACATTGAGAATACTGATGCTATTAACATTTGGATAGTAATATTTTAGTTGTATCCCTTTGAATAGTAACTATTATATAGAAAATTACTTGATAATTTCAACTTATATTTTGATTTCTTACTTTATTACACTATGAGAACCTATGGTGGATTCTATGTGTTACCCTTATTCATACAAAATTGACTGCATATATATTACTATTTTCCATTGCCACTTATTATCCTAGCTTATGTTTTCAGTATTAAACATTTTGTTCGTATATTCCTCTTCCCTTAATTAAATATGTTTCATGTATCTGATAGCATTATTATGCATCCAAGGCATATTCCAACCTTCATCTCTTTGGAAGAAACATATATAACACACTTTTATCTTTGAAGTGGAGATTTTCCACAGCACCAGTCACTGATTTGAGTGACTCTCTCCACTCCAGAGCATTATGTTCCTTACACCACTTGTCCCAAAACGATCATCTCATCACTACTTGAGATTGTAGGTGTTAATAAAATTTGCGTGGCACATACGCCTTTGGTCAATTTAGGTCAAAATCCAATATATATATATATATATATCTATATATATATATATCAGTGACACACAATTTCATTAACCTAGTACAACACCGATGATGTCTCCACCGTTGCCCAGATCAACACTTATTCACATAAAAATTAGATTGTGTCATTAGATTAGACACAACCTTAGTCGAGTTGGAAATAATAATGGTATCAACTTTGGGTTGTATATAGGACAACAAGAAGTTGTATGTGCAACATTTCCAACCACTTTTATAATTTTGCACATGTTTGATTCTTCTTTCCCCAAGTCCAGCATGTATCTCCCTTTTTTATTATAATTAAATTGATATACTTTCAAATTTATCTCTCCAAACCTCCTAAAAGATCCCATCTATAGGTCTTCATCAAACTATTGAGATAAAAAATAGCTTATTTCCCATAATATCTCTTCAATTGTAGTTACCATTTTCTCCTAATATTGACATGCAAGAGTCAATTGGTAGTGAGGATATCAATGCTATGTACAAATTCGGACTAGCACCCTAAACTAAAATTTGGTGAAAAGAATTTCAACTTTATCTCCTCGATATATTTATGCCATATTTCCTCATAAAAAAAAACTAAGACAAAATTTCATTTCACTATAGGATTGTAAGCATGAATTTTCATTGTATTTACCTCCACAATATTTTGGTCCCTGATACCATTCATATCATGATAATACCACATTTCGGCTAGTGTATTAAAATGCAAAAAATTTCCTCCCATAACCAACCTACATATTTTCCTCACTGGAAATGAGCACTTTTTTCTTTTAAAACCTGCTTTGAAGGTTATTAAGGAATATAAATTAATTATTCATTGTGTACACTCCTCCTAAGTTGATTTATATTTTCAAAATTTACTCACGAAAAATGGTGTTGCCAGTCTTTGCCTTAACACCCCCCATGTTATTTGTATTACATTCTCTAAACTGCATGTTTCAACTTTTTTATAAAATGAAATTTCATACATAAATAAAAATTCAACTTTTACAAAAAATAGAACTTAGATATGTTTCCCCCTCCATGTCCAAGTCTCCTCGCAAGTTTTCATATGCCTAATCCTATCAGATTGGGTTTACAATTTGATGCTTTATTTAGAGAAACAGGTTGTATGATAGTTTCTTCTTCATTGTTGGCTTATGGATCATACGACTGAATTATTTAATCTCGTGTGCAGGAGATAAAAATTGAGTTACCTTAATGATAAAAAAATAAAAAATAAAAAATAAAAAAAAATTATTTCCACTATTACTTCCCCCAACTCCTATTCACACACACAATTCAAATAAGTTGTTTATGTTATCACTATTTCTCAACTATTACACTCCACTGGTACATGCTAAATATGTTTGGTACAACTGATACGATATAGCTTTCTCTTTTTACCTATTTCCTAGTGACAATAAGGAATGATTCTAAAAAAATAGTGTTCCATGAAACTAGGTGGCTAATCGTATAATATATCACTGTCAAACCAAAAATTATTGTTCTTCCAGTAATATCAGGCATTCATTTTTTGTTAATTTAATAAAGTACTAAGTGTTTCATTCCTCAATAAATAATAATCACTTGGTGAACAGCTTAATGGAGGAACCTACTTCCCAACAAGTAGTAACACTTTAGCACCCAACAACTCTCTTGCAGATCCATTTATGCACTATCATAGCATAAGAGATTTACCCTGAGCCCGTTTGGTTCGAGAGTTGAACCTAAGGCTCTGATACCATTTTTCACAACTCTCATTTGTAACCAATTTTTTTTGTTTCTCTTTTTTTCCTACATCAACATTGTACGCTATAGGATAGTAACGGTTTCATTTATTTCATTTATTACATTGAAAACTGTATGAGCCAATTAATCAACAATATTACAATGTCAGTAAGGACTTTAGTTCCTTGTTCTTACGATCATTACTCAAACTAAATGGGGAAAAGGCTTATTCTCAATGAATTCATATTAAACTACACTCATTACGCATTTATAACTTACATATACACGTTATTACTTTACATGTCTCACTTAGGTTATATGCATAAAATTTTCACATTCTTATATTATAAGAGGTCTCGGTAGACTTATGGACATTAGGCCTTTTATTTATTTATTGGTGAAGTCTTTATGTGTTTCCTTCTTCCTAACTCAATTGTAAGTTTACTTATGTGTACATCCTTATTAGTTAAACACCTAATTTATGTTGTGTATCCTCACAACCATGGGAGTTGGCCATTAGTTGGTTGCATTTAATTGATGGAAGTAAAGCTCTAATTTCCACTCTAATTATTTCTTCCATGGTGCGTCGCACCTGTGTTACTATCCACACAAAATTGTATGAGGAAGACAATACGCCTAGCCCTGCATAACATATCTTCTTTCGCCACATGATCATTTTTCATGCATTGATCACATGGGAGTTGAGGTGACTACCCTCCTTGGTTTTCAGTGGATGACTCAGATGAATCGAGGAAATCTAACAGTTGATGTTTTCAATAAAAAACATAAATCCTTAACATCATTTTTCCTGGTTATTGTGCGACGGCTATTTTTTTGCCTATTATTTCCTAGGAGGATCTCAAACATCAGTTACCTTAGGCAAAAACAACGTTGTCATGAAAGAGATATGTTTTTTTTCTTCCACTGATATACTACATCTCACACTATGTTCGTGGGGTCTAAATTAGCAATGGAGTTGTTGTTATGGTGGCCCTCCTTACATAAGGTTCGACAAAAAGATATATTGAAATGAACTAAGGCATACTATTGTGAAATGTGAGCGGACAAAGACATACAAACGAAATATATGATATTTCCTTTCTCATAAAGACTGCATGGAAAATAAAATAAAAATGGTGTTAGAACTAAGCAGAAAAGTCAGCAGGCTATATAACAAGATAGTACCAATAGCACTACCATGTGGAAGGATTTTGGGGGTACCAAGGGATGCACGAAGAGAAGGGAGTCGCAACCCCCAGAACCACATGATGTTATAGCTCGGTGGGTACATATTTCATTCATTACGTGGTTCAATGGTGCAGTGCGAAGGGACTTCCCAATCCCCCACTAGAATTCTGTGGTGGACCCCTCGAGACGAACGGGTGGTGCACTCAAAGGCAAAGGTAAGGTATGTCAGGTAAAATGGTACACGACCAATACCATTATTAACCCGGCTCATGGCACACACCTACCCAGCTCCTAATAGCCAATAGCCAAATACCACATGCCTCAGTGTCGACGTCCTTATGACATCAACCCTCCTAGTTGTCTCCCGAACCTTGTTTTTCATAAAATATGGCCTGTTTAACCCCGCCTGAGACTCATTTGGGTAAATTACTTGTTTTTATGAACTCGCCTAACTGTTAAAGCTTGGATTATAGCAAGCAGGTCGCTTTCATCCCCCCCACGTCGCTTTCCCTTTTTTGGCTTTCCGCACTGGTCACAGGTATTTAGCCATTTCTGTTCCTTATAGTCTTCCTTCAGCTTTACTCATTCGAAATGGTCGTCGGAAGAGTCAAGTCTAGAAGGTCAGAACCAGAAACCCCCCAAGCCCATGAAGTTAGGGCCATCCCTGGACCTGATCCTCTTACTAATACACAATCCCATATCCACGACCCGCAGTACCCCTTCAGTGTCTCCCATGTCAGGCCTAACCTATTAGAAATTCATGTGAAAGGCCAGGACTGATTCAGAGTCGTTCGATCTGGCCTATACTACCAGATTTCTCCGCCCACTTTCCCAGTCACCGAGTTCATATGTTGGCTCAGAGACACCTATGATGAACGTAGGGATGTATTCCTCTCGGCTCAGGGAAACAAGGTGTTTTGACTATCCCCTGAGCTCATTAAGTACACACTTTTTTTTTCGCATAGTCCAGAATATGTCGAGTTCACAGAGTTATCCTTGTCACGTCAGTTTTCAAAATTACCCTGGAAACATCAGAGTGAGTTCCTATCCTCTATTTCAGACTCCCGCCTCACATCCATCCCATCTTCGGACATGGTGCCCTTGACCGCATTCATAAATAGCCTCCAGCCAGTTCTCGACTTCATTTCAGGGTTACTAGGTCTTAGGGAGGTAGAGAGGGTATAAAAAGAGTGCATAGCCCTTCTATGGCTCATGTCTTAGCCCAGTGTTGTCCTAGACATCCCCACCTTTCTGGCTTCGGCCATTCAGACCCAGTTTCAAGAATTACCCTCTTCGGGGGCTTTCCATTTTTTATCATTGGTCTTCTACCTATTTCTATTCAAGCACGTGGACAAGTTCAAAGCTCTGGGCCTTGAAAAACTCTCAAGAACGAACTGCCAGCCAAGAACCATTTTTGAGTGGAACATTTCAGTACATCAGCAGCCTAATGGGAGGGGTTACTCAAGGTTTTTGAACAATTTCATGACCATTTCCTACACCATACTTCATGACAGTCCCCCGTCCAGGATTTTTCCCGAGTAGAAAGACTGGTTACAGTTTGGCGATGAAGAAAGCACAGGGGACTGGTATTTGTTTGATGATTACACTGAGATCAGATTCTACGGTGTTTATATGCCCCCTACCACCTGTCGTTGTTTCCTACCATGTGGGTTTTCACCCTTGAATACATTCACCAAACCATGAAGGTGAACCAGTTCCACTTCATCCCCACTAAGAAGGGTTATATCCTCAAGCTTCCTACCACCATCGACCCTTTTACTATAAACTCAAGACACACCCTCTCCACGGTGGAGACGCTGCTCCAGGGAATGGATTTAGTGCTAGGGAAAGTCTAGCCCTACGACCAAAAATGAATTATATCAAATAGGAAAAGGAAGATTAGGTCCACTGCATATGTGCATGAGACTAGGCCCTTCATTGAATGGAGAGATAACCTTGAAAAATGGCCCTTGGCTTCGTAGATGGAGGTCGAATCTTTGGCAGTAGAAGGAAGGGGTGACACCTCTTCGGCCGGCACAGGAACGAAAGGGAAAATTGATGAGGTAGATTTTTTAGAAGAGTCGGATGACTTGGATACAAGGGAGGGATCTCATCCCTCCAAAAAGCATAAAAGTGAAGATATGGAGATCCTCTGGGATGAACTACCTTTAGAGGAGTTAATCAGATATGGGGAGCCAAATAAGAACAAGGTGGGTTTCAGGGTAAATTATGATGGCGTGTCATCTTCAGAATCCTCTGGGATATCGCAGGCCACTTCGGTAAGCAGAGCCAAAGTAAGAGAAAAAATCAGAAGCATAAATAGGACCACGAGGGAAAGACTTCGAGTAGAACTGGCAAGTTTCATAAACAAGTATCATACCCAGCTCACCAAAGAGCTGGATATGAATAAAGAACAGCTAATAATCGCTATCACGGAGGCAGTGCTAGACCCTACTGCTAATGAAATCAGCTACAAGGCTCTAGAGGTAGCTGTAAATTTATCAAAGGTTCCCTTAACCGATAAACTGGGCCTACATCAATGTATCAGGGACATGTTAAGGGACGAGGTCGTGAAGCTCGCACTCACGTTAAGAAAGCTTGAAGATAAATACAAAGAGGTGGTATATAATCTGAAAAAATAAAGGAAAAATGCCAGGGGGGTCAGCAATAACCTTCACCATCTTAGAAGAGTAATGAGTGAAAAATGAAGTGAAAAAGAAGGAATCCGGACGAAAATCATCCAGGATTTAGAGGTCGAAAACTCAGAATTAAAGAGGAGACTTAAAATTCCTCGAGGGGACTACATGCAACTGGAGGAATTAGCTCAGGTGGAAAAAGAAAAGTTGGCCCTTACAGATACCCTTGCTCGGGAAATAGAAGAGAATTCCAAAACAGTTGAAGAGTTGCTACCCTCAGACAGAGATTTACTGATTTGCAAGCTAAGTGGGATACCTAAGTCTGCGCAGCCCCAACTCCCGACACGTCAGATGCTAGCTCGACACAGTTAACCAAGGCCCTCTCAGGCCTACGGGTTTCAGAAAAACAAGCTCATACTGCATAGCAAAGACTTCAAGAGTTGATGGCTAGGGTGGAACAAAATGATAATGTAATAGCTGCCCTACAAACAGAGGTGGAAAAAGAAAAGAGGGAGAAGCAGCTGTAAGAGAAGGTTATCAAAGATCTGAAAAACCGGATGAAAGGAAATGTAGCCCTCCTTGAAGCCAAGTGTCTCATTTGGACTGACATCAGGACGGAGGTAAGGAAGTGTTGGGATTTTATTATGTTGATGAATGAAAAGAAAATTGTTGTTCGATTGTGCAAAGAGAAATTGTAGGAAGGACGGGCGGAAGCCGAGGCAAAGGTAGCCATGGCCAAGAGATATATCACCTATCTAAACGGTTTACGCTCTGAAGAGTTAGCCACGCAAGGGATTGAAGACCGTTTTAGGGGAGTGATGGAAATCATAAGGATAATTGAGAAGGAGACAGTGCGCATGAATGCATTGAGTGGTTTGCATCGAGTCGCCAAGGGAGTGGGGAAGTTTGAAGAAGAGTAGGATGAGCTGGTGAAAGTAGGCCTCCCATCATGCTGGGATTCTGCGACTGCCACTTTCTCAAGTATAACCACTTACGAAGAGAAGATGGCAGTGGTTATGAATCAAACAAATCTTCCTTATGATAAAACCACTTGTCTGAAAGCTGAGACTATAATTGCTGCCCTAGGAAAATAAATTTCTCTTCTCTACCAGATGAGATAGCACTTGACGGTATAAGTGGATTATTCGGAATTGATAGATATGCAAGCCTTAGTGGATATCTTTGCCACTATGGCCCTGCCAGGAGTTGCCATATGGCAGAAATGCAGCAATTTCATAAATATACCAGTCGTCATACCGTCCCTCCAGTCTCTGCCACCTCAAAAGCATAAAACCGGTTCATCCACGTCATCAGTGCTTCCAACTCAGTCGGCAGCTGCTACACCTCGCTCTTTTAAAAAGTGATGATCATGTTCTAGCCCTAATGGCATTTTTACTTTTATTTTCTTACTTTTTGTAATATTGCACTAGAAAATTTGGCGCAATTTCCGACGGCCAAATCGTCGATATTCTGACACATATTCGTCGCAAGAGCGACAGTTCGAGGATGGGCAAAGCGTGGTTTGCCATGCTGTCACAATTCCAACGCATTTACAAAGTGTCGCACTACCTACACTTTTTCCGTCGCTTCCAAACAAGCGTCGCTCTTCCGACATTTCCCAAACCGTCGTGCTTCCGACGTTTGTAAACTGTCGCACTTTCGACGAAATGTGGTCCGACGTTTTTAACGTCGCTCTTCCGACGTTTGTAAAATGTCGCAATTCCGACGAAATGTGGTACGGCGTTTTGAACGTCGCTCTTCCGACATTTGTAAACTGTCGCAATTCCAACGAAATGTGGTCTGACGTTTTTAAGCTGTCACAATTCCGACGCTTACAAGGCATCGGTATACCGACGGCGGGTTCAATTTACTAAAAAAAATGAAACTTTAAAATAGGATAGTAAATCTCCAATATTTGTTATGAATTGTGGGCGTTCCAATGACCGTGAAATATTAATATAATAAACCACCCCGCAGCGCTTCGACTATAAACAATCATTTTTTTTTTTTCACAAGAGAAAAAACGCTGTTTTGAATATATTATATGAAGTAAAACATTCCATGAAGTCATTACATTTTCACATCTGAAGATTGGAACCCAAATATCCATCCAGAAAAGTGAAGTCCGACCCCAGACAATGATAGAAAAATACCCCATGTCACATACAGGGACTTGATATAAAACCCAGTAACGGTCCACATGGAGATTATCGACAATCTGAGAAAGCATCCAAATATGGCCGAGGCATCTATAAGAAAGTGAAATAGCAGTATGTAGAATAGTAAAGCAACAGATAGAGTACCGACGTCCATTGTTCCAAATACAAATTAAAGTACCCAAAATCCTGCAACAGAGAAAAACGCTAATCATGTGAGGAGTGTGATATGTCCAAAATATAAAAAGGCCATCAGACCATATCAATAAACCAGCAACATAGACCAGCATCGCTAGTTTTGAAGGCAGAGTGATAAACATTAATCATTTTTTTTTTTCACAAGAGAAAAAAAGATGTTTTGAATATATTATATGAAGTAAAACAGTCCATGAAGTCATTACATTTTCACATCTGAAGATTGGAACCCAAATATCCATCCAGAAAAGTGGAAGTCCCACCCCGGACAATGATAGAAAAATACCCCATGTCACATACAGGGACATGATATAAAACCCAGTAACGGTCCACATGGAGATTATCGACAATCTGAGAAAGCATCCAAATATGCCAGAGGCATCTATAAGAAAGTGAAATAGCAGTATGTAGAATAGTAAAGCAACAGATAGAGTACCGACGTCCATTGTTCCAAATACAAATTAAAGTACCCAAAATCCTTGAACAGAGAAAAACGCTAATCATGTGCGGAGTGGGATATGTCCAAAATATAAAAATACCATGAGACCATATCAATAAACCAGCATCGCTAGTTTTGAAGGTAGAGTGATAAACATTAATCATTTTTTTTCACAAGAGAAAAAACGTTGTTTTGAATATATTATATGAAGTAAAACAGTCCATGAAGTCATTACATTTTCACATCTGAAGATTGGAACCCAAATATCCATCCAGAAAAGTGGAAGTCCCACCCCAGACAATGATAGAAAAATACCCCATGTCACATACAGGGACATGATATAAAACCCAGTAACGATCCACATGGAGATTATCGACAATCTGAGAAAGCATCCAAATATTCCCAAGGCATCTATAAGAAAGTGAAATAGCAGTATGTAGAATAGTAAAGCAACAGATAGAGTACCGACGTCCATTGTTCCAAATACAAATTAAAGTACCCAAAATCCTTGAACAGAGAAAAATGATAATCATGTGAGGAGTATTGGTAACCATCTGTTGCATCTGAGATGTAAGGTTCAGGCTCGCTTGTTTCCATTAGTAGCCCGCTACAACATCCACCTTGTTCATAGCAAAAAGGTTCCTGTAGATATACAGAGAAAGAGTATAATACGTAGACCATATAAACATGGCTCTGTATTTCAAAAAACAGGTTTAAAATAGAAACAGGGCAACATTTTTTTTCCAATTGTTATGAACATAATTCGACCGTGAAATATTAATATAATAAACCACCCCACAGTGCTTCGACTATAAAAAGTCATATAAACATGGCTCTATATTTCAAAAAACAGGATTAAAATAGAAACAGGGCAACATTTTTTTTCTAAGTAAATTTAATCTATTAACAGTGGGAATAAAATTACACCGAAGTCAAAAACATTGCCTAGACTCATGGAAAATTTGTCATCAAAAAATAAAAAAATTAAGAAGACTGCCCTCATATGGGGAAACGAGTTTTGAATGTTTACAGAATTCAAAAATATTACAGAGGTCCGGCACAGTAATACAATCTAAAAGCCGCCCAATTAAGTGGGCCGCAAAGCAAGAAAAACAAATTAACCAAACTACTCCTCTGGCTCCTCGACGATTCGGCACCATCCTTCGAAAGGTCCAGGATTGCTAGGTGCTACCTCCACATTCATGCCACCGCTCCCATCCTGAAGGCCTGAATGTTGGCCGGTTTTTTCTGAGCTCATTCCCGCCGGACGGGTGCATTGTTCTTCCATTTGGGCCTCCTCCCGGAAAACCACAGTAATTGTCGCTGTGATGCATGGGCGGTTCAGAGAGAAATTAAAGGAAAAATGCGCAGTGCGCGTTGTGGGAGAAAGTGAAGCGTTGGGGAAATGTGGAGCAAGGGAGCCCATACGGTGGCCGGATCCTACAACCCGACCCCGCCCACTTCTAGTATCTGGATAGCAACCTGCGTGATAATCACTGGACTGGGAAGACAACTCAGTTGAGGGGCTGGAGGGAGCACGCGGGGGTTGACCTCTAGTGCTCCCCCTGTAGCAACGCATCCTATGACGCAGGCGGGGCATGGGTGCAGTCTCAATAGTGGGCACAAGAGGAGACGGAGAAGCAGAATTCCAAGAAACAGAGGAAGACAGACAAGGACCAGACCGAGAGAAATGCAGATATGCAGCAAGGTCTAAGTAGCAGTTCAGCTGGCCACTTCTCCTTCTCGTCACAGTGAGCAGGCAGTGTAACCCAGCAACCGGCTCGTCTGAAAAACCATAGTGAAATGCCATTTTATCAATTCAATCGAAGGACGCTCATCATAATTAATCTCTAATCATTAATGAGAGCTTAAGGTCGGATCATATTGGAGCATGCAAAATCGCTAACGGGAGTGGAGGTCCGATCTTGAACAGTGTTAAAACTTAATGCAATTTGATGTGAAAACCTTGGAACTTAATTGAACAGCGTTAAATCTTAATTTGATTGATATGAAATCACCACATCCATGTCCCATCTCCTTAAACACCATTGAATGCACCCGCAGCCAGGAGCAGGGCAAGTTTTAATTAAGGACAAGTGGCAGAAATTGATTGGAGCGGATCTTTGTTTGGGCCGCTCGCGCAGTGGAAATCCGGACCCGAAAAATATTAGGGCGAATTTGATAAGAAATTCGCGTCACAACTCTTCCTCTGAACGCCAGCCCAACTTCAGACCCAAAAAATATTAGGGCGGAATTCATTTGGTTTTCGCATCACAAAATTGGCCGACATCAGCAGGTTATTTTGGAACGCGAATTGTGTTTGAATTATGGTTTATTGTCGTTTGAAGTCTGGCGGGCTCGACTTAATAAAAATTTTGTTTGATCCCATCTTATAAAATTTGTGTTGGTTTTCTTTCATAATACACATATTTATAATAAATCATGGGAATACCACACTAAACATGTGGAAAAGTTATATAAATTATTGAGAACAATCATTTTTATGTAAAAATATCCAAATGTGCTTTTGGGAAATAAGAATTTGAGTATTTGGTTCATATTGTTTTAAAGAAGGAGTGAATTTGGAGCCTCAAAAGATGAAAGCTATTACAAAATGACCTATTCCTAAGAAAATCAAGGTTCCTAGAATATTTTTTAGACTTACATGATTAGTATGATGATAATTATGATAATTTCAAAAAACAATCACTAGCTATTTTGAGGGATGAGATATTAGAACTTCAGCTTGATGAGGATTTTTTAAGAGCTTTATTTCCTCTTTTCAAATCAAGAAAATATTCTCCCAAACTGAAAATATGTGTTCTTGAGATAATTTCTGAAAATTATGAAAATGAAATTAAACTTTTGCATTCTCAAATTCAGTCATACAATTTCCGAAATCCTAAAGAATTCTTTGAAAATATTCATTCTCCTAAGCAAGAGGAAATTGTACTATCTTTTGACTTGCATATTGAGGATGATTATTCTTTCAAACACAAGACAGAAGAAATAGTTTCAAGGCTTAATATTCAGAATACAACTAAGAAACCAGTCATTGAAGGCATAGAAGTAAATAACATACATCATACTTTTATTGATCCTATATTAGATTATATGGAGAATATTTTTAGCCCAAATATGCAAACATGTTTTCTCTATAAGGATAAAATACATCAAAAGTGTCTTTTACACATCGTATCATTTATTATAAAGGCACATGATCATAATATACTTCCAATTTTGATCACAAGCAATCAAGTTATCCATTTATTGTTACAGCTACTTGATTGGCTTCATTGGCATTTTTGTATTACCTGATTCAATAAGATTTTTAGTAGATTGAATAGGTAGATGAGTGCCAATAAGCTCAGAATTTTGAGCATTTTTTTTTTTAGTTTTCAATTTTCAGCTAGTTTTTCATTAAGTTGGTTTGAAAACTTTTGTGTGTTGTTTTAGTTTCAGATCAGATTTCAGTTTGCAAAAGACAGAAGACATTTACAGGTTCACCAAGGTCAATGGATGAAGACAACTGACCTTCTTTTCTTGACTTTTCACCGGGAAAAGCCATCCCCAAGTGGAGCCAGTGTTAGACTCCTATACCAATAGGTGTCACATTTCATGATTGACTTGATGGGCTATGTAATATGTTCATACCTTTTCTTGTTGCAAAGGTTTTCCATATTATCAAAAAATAAAATAAAAATCAAAAATGTAAAGAGGGTATACCTTAAAAGAAAAATCAAAGGGTAAAAAGAATAAAAATGGCCAAAAAAGTAAAAGAAAATGAACCCCACCAAAAGAAAGGCCAAGGAAAGTGTGCAAGTCTAAATGACACTACTTTTTTCTCTTATGTAATAAATAAAATTGTGTGCAACTTGTGTCCTATGCCACAATTTATGAATAGTCAAACAGTTTGAGCTTGGCTATTTCATCTTTCAATTTCATGTTTTAGAGATAGAGAATAAAATCTGACCAAACTGTTTAATCTTGGCAGATAAGTAGATAGGTAGAGTAAATAAAAGGAGCTCAATAGCTTAATCTGAGCCCTTGGATGTAATAAGGTTAGACTTAGATAGATTTCTACATGTAAAAGAAAAGAAAGTGTGATAAGGGTGCTAGTCTAAGTGCACCCTAATAAAGAAGAAAAAATGGTAGAGTAAAGTAGGTAGGGTAGGTAGATAATGTTTCAGAATTGCATGTGATGGACAATGACTCTAAATGTGTTAATATTTACTTTCATCACAAAGTGCAAAGGCAGACACTATACTGGAAGAAATTCAAAGCAAAGCAAAGTCAAAGTTATTAACTTCCCTTCTCATCTTCCCCTAAATATTTCACTAATTTCCCTAAGTACTAAGGTATTTGAAAATTAGAGGGGCTCAAGGCATTTCCTTGACTTTTGGAGGGACCGGACCCTCGACCCAATAATTGGAAAAGCCTAAGTACTTGAAGTCATTCTTCATAACATTCACTCATTTCTAAACATATTTTCCTAAGTAAAATCCCATTTTACTTAGGAAAATTATGCATTATTTCATAAAAAACCCTCAAAATCACATTTTATTCTAAGTCTAAGTGATGAAGAGATTATAATGCAATTTGCTTTTAAATCTTCACTTTCTTAGTTATATTAATGTATTTTGAATTTACATTGTCCCCTTGTGATATTAACATTGATTTTATGTATTAAATCCTTACAAAAATAACCTTCTCCTATTATATATAACTCATTTTTATATAATATCCCCAAAAACCCATTAATAAATTTTAGCCAAAGTTATTTATTCCCACATGTTTAAATAAAAAACCCACTTTATGCCCCCTTTGGCTAAATATATCGTAATATTAAATTCCGCCCCCTATGGTAATTAGATTAATCTGATTTAATTATCATATAATAAAAGTATATTGAAAAAATAATTAAAACATGTTTTATTACGTGTTTTAATACAAAAATAATTCTTCCCCTGTGTATTTTAATCCCTCAACTCCCTTTCCCAAGGTTAAAACTATAAACCCTTTGTAAAATCCCCAATACCTCCCTTAACCGCTAACCTTGGTTAAATCATTTCCCGATCACTTTCCTGCATTTTTATAAACAAATTGATTAATCGTCACGATTAATTAACTCTGCCAATCAGATTCCTCCCGATGAGATTAATTAACGTTTAATTGTGTCGGGCCCTCCATATTAAATCCCCGTCACTTCCACATCCCCATCGTCGTTCGATCAACCCATCTGATATCAACGGTTATTAATGATATCGATAGCCATCCGCGTCCGAACAATAACGCGCGATGGCCCGGCGGTTTTCAAACAGTGCCATGCCACACGTCAATCATTCTATGGAATCACTCGCCCTCCGCCCAAAACCACTTTTCGCCAAAAGCGGTGCGTTGGAAACCCCTTACCGCTTGCCTCCCGTGACTCATCCTCCGTACCTGATGACATCATCCATTAAATAAATAAATAAAACCCCGTCACCCTTTGGACTTTGTGAATAAAACAATTTTACCCGCATCATTTTCATTATTCTGTGAACGACCAAAGTCTCATGCAGAGAATTTCAAAAACAAACTGTCAAGTGCCATCAACTGTATTTTGCTGAAGACAATTGCATACCAGTAATCCAGAGTTCGTACGCCATAGCCTGTACCTGTTTAATCACTATTCATATTCCAAAAAACAGGTATTTACCCCAATTCTCGTTAAAACTCTGTGAAATCCTAGCTTTTGTTTTAAATTCCACACGAAAGACAGAAACAGAATTCAATTTGGTCTTGTTCAATCCCTAGAATTGTAAATTGCATTCCCAAAACTTGTAATTGTGTTTGTTCTTCACAAAAACCTGAAATTCATTTCTGAATCCACAAGAACTAGAAATGGAGGTTCCAGTGGCTCTGAACGTCTCACCTTTGAATGCCCCTCACAGATATTTAGACTATCTGCCCCTAGAAGATAGAGATTTTCAAATTAAAGACCTCGTTCTTAGTGATAATCCTCTTCGAACCTTTTGCCGCTGTAGAGATAACTTTATAAACGGTTTTGATATTATTGGATTATGGGAATCCAAGCTCCCCATGTATATTCTCCCCTCATTCCATATTTTTCCTGAGTTAATTCATTACTGCCATGCAAACTATGACCCCAATCAAAGAGAAATTTTGTCCCTGAGTCAGAACATCCTTTTCCCAATCACTACTCAGTCGATAAATGAAATGCTGCAATTTCAACCTGGTCAAGCCCTCACTCCCCTGTCCATGGGATAATTACTTGAAAAGTCTGCCAATTTGTCCCATGAAGAGTTAAATCGCATTTGTCAAACCTTCATGTTACCAGAGCATCAGCCCAAAGGCCCTCCCCCCTATGGTTATATTTTTTTCACTGATGTGGGTAGGCTTATTCTGAATATGATATCCTTTATCATGGGTTTCAATACTAGTGAATATGTTGATCAATTAACCCTAGTATTGTTGTCTATATTTACCCCTGGACAGTCCCCTGCTGTCAAGTATGATTTTGCATCCTACATTACTGATAAAATACATGATCAGTTCATGATATTTGAGAATGAAAAAGTGTTCAAATATTCTTCTATTATATATCATCTCATGATTTATTACCAATCAGAAAGTTTCCCTTTCCATGTTCAGAAACTTGATGCCAAAGGAAATCCTAGGTCTGTGATATTTTGGTCTTCCATCACCCATAATTCCTCTGATTCTCCTTACTCCTATAATGAGTTTATTGACCTATTTGTACACCTTGCAACCACTTTGTTAATAGGAGTTTCCCCTCCTAGAGTCAATAATGAAATCAAGAAAATTCTACAGCTCTCAAAACAATATAGGGTAGGTGACTGGTACTTGTATCAAAATCACACTGAGATCAGAATATATGGATGTGAATTGTGCCCATTCAAGTTGCCCAAATATGTCCCCATGAGACTCTTTGCACTAGAGTATTTCATGCAGATTATTAACTTATATATAGTTCATTTCTGCAATGCAAAGAAAAAGGCTCAACTCAGGATCAAAAGTCAAGTAGGTCCCTTTGTTTGTAACTCTAGAGATGATGGAAAGGAAGCAGAAAGAATCTTAGAAGAATATCTCATATTACAAAAAAAAAATTACTGGGTGCCTTATGACCCAAATAGATTTATCTGTGATAGAAGAATGAAAAATAAACTATCACCATACATTCATCACAAAATTCCAGAAATTGAACAATATGCCAATATGGATGAATGGATGGAAGGAACATTGGTAGAACATGATAGTGAGCAGGTCAATGTTGAAAATTTAATGAAATACCTTGAGAAAATACTTGACCTAGACTCTTTTGGACAAGTGCAGATACCAGGTATTGGTCCTTCTTTTGCAGGGACTTCTCAGCAAAATTTACAAGAGATCAGTGCATTGGCCACAGTACAATCTAAAGGAAAAAAAAAGGAGCCTGACATACAAGTATTTGAAAAATTCACAATGACAGAGCAACCTGAGACTTCTAAAGAATAGGGTCAAGTAAAAATTCCTCCTATTCAGATCAATGAGCCATAAATTTCAATTTCACAAACTTTTATCAATATAGAAAAAGGCAAGAAGAGAGATGCTGAAGTTGCTACCCCTGTTGGTGGATCTTTAGAACAGCCTCATGCTAAAATACAAAAATTAAATCCTCTTCCAGAAGTAGATTTTGTTCAGGAAATTCCTGATAGACAGAGAGAAGATTTGGATAGTCAAAAAATAGGTATAGTCAGTGGGGTCTCCACTAATTTACAAAGAAAAGAGCTGCAAAAGCAACAGAGTGTTGAAATATCTTCTTTCAAACCACCAGTTAAAGATGCAGGAGATATAAAGAAAAACTTTATCAATATAAAAGCCAAGAATGATCCACTAAGACTCCGGGTTTACAATCAGTATTTGAATATGGCTCCTAAGAATCAAGAAAGATTGATGTCATCTTATGACATTCAGCAAGGAAAAATGATAATGAATCACTTCAAACCAAAAGTGCAGCAGCCTCAAACAGCTGCAGATTATATTAGAACAAATTTTGAAGTCTTAGCAAAGGATATTCATCCTTTAGATCAGATTGAGTTACATAAGCAGACTGGTGAAATGATCTATTCTACTCTGACCGATAAAGCAATGGCAACTCAGAAGTTGCAAGATTCTTTGGAGAACACTAATGCACAATTGCAGCTTGAAAAATCCTCTTCTCAGGCCAAAGACAACAGGATAAAGACATTGGAGGAAATAATCATTGGATTGGGTCACAATCCTAAAGATGTCAAAGGTATAGAGGCCCTAATCAATAAAAAATATGATGATATTGAAGCTTTGAGAAAGCAGTTGAAATTGCCAGCTTCAAGACATCCACAAACTGAAGAGATGATAAAGAAAATTTCTGAAGAAGAAATTATGGACTTGCTTTTGAAACTGAATGAGCAACTAAATGAAACAGAAAAAGAGCTTGAACAGGCATTAAATAACAAACATTCTACTATTCCAGCATCAGCAACAGAGGCAATTACAGGTACAGGTACATCCACAACAGGTCAGCCAACAGAGCTATCACAGGTAAATACTTCCAATTTGAGTTCTGAAGAATTAATAAAGTCAATGAATGAATTGAAACTTAAAGTAACAGAACTCCAGCACACAAAGTTACAGCTTACTAATTTAGAACAAATATATGATCTCTCAAAAATGAGTGTTGCTGATAAAACAAGAGAGGTCAAAATATTAGAAAAACTGGTTAAAGCATTCGAAAAGGATCTCACATTGGAGAAACCTTTAAAGGAAATAAATGAAATTCTTTGGGACAACATTATCCAATAAATAAAGGATGTCTGGTTTTCAATTCAGATTATGTATGAATAGAATGATTTAGTCAAATTGGCTATAGAAGAAGTTCAAAGTACAAGAGAAGAATTGGGAAATAGGCCTGAGGAAACCAATCAACTCATACAGTTTCTAAACACTCAAACCAGACACCAACTTGTAGAACTTGGTATTCAGGACAGGACCGAAACAATTTTGGAAATAAAAAGAGTTTTTAATAAGAGAACCCTTATGTAGAATCTAGAACGAAGGTGCTCATATATTCAAGAAGAAATCATTGCCTTCAGAGAAAGATTTTATATTTTGTTGAAAAAAGGATTACTCAGTCCTATAGTTTCAGAGGATAAACTAATGGACCTTGAAAGCTATGTTGAAAAATTGGACAAGTATGCTGACAATCAGGCCAATTCTTCAACCAGTACATCAAAAGCAGCATTGCCAACAGGAAAAAATCTTCATGACAGATTGGAAAATTTATTTTATCTTGAGCATGAAGTAAAGCATTTGTTTCCAATTCAGCCTACCTTTTGCAGATATACTGAGGCTGATGAAACATTGAGAAAACTTCAACGGACCATAATACCAGAAGATAAATGGTGGGAAGAACTGTTGGAACTTTTGTAAAATTTATCCTTATATGAAATTTTGTCTATTTACTACAGTATACCATGATAAAAAGGATAAGCAGAGTTCAAAGTGTATCAGTGAAAACAAAGAGTATTAGTAAAGCAAGGCAGTCAGAACAGAATTACTGAGGATGACAACAACGGGCCAAAACATAGGGCCTGCCTCCAGCACATTCTCAAAAGAATGAAACAACACAACATCAGTTACTTTTTATCTTATCTACGAGACCATTTGTCTCTATTTTTATTGTAACTTATTCATGACTCACCCTAGATTATATCTCAATTTGTTATGAGATATTTTTGATAATTTTTTGTATAAATACTCCCTCAATTAGAGTATTGAGGGTGGATTCTTATACTTTGCTGTAATATTGACTTTTTTAGAATAAAGAGCTGTTGGAGAAATTTTTTGTGGCTTGCTGGATGATGAATTGATGCGAAAGACTTTTTACAGGATTCATGTGTCAAACTACGGATCAATAAGTCATCTTTCTCTTGTGTTTTAAAGTCTTTATATATGTTTATCATATCACTGTGTTTTCATTTCTGAATAGCTAATGAAAAAGAGTAAATCAGAAAGTGATTAAGTGTAATTTGATTTTAATCATCGTTATTCTAAATGTTTTCTTCTAAACTGGTTTTAAACAGTGAATTCTTAATTGCTCCTGTTTTACTAGTTTAAGCATTTTGATTATTTAGTAAAGAATACTTGAATGCTCTTTATTGATAATCACTCAATTTCCATCTTTGAATGTGTTGAAAGATTATTAATTGCCTTTCATCCATTTTAATTCCATCTCATTCACTTTAAAGATCTAAAATTGTTCTCTGTTTGATTATCTTGCCCTGTAAAACCATCTTTTGTTTAGAAACTTAATCCAGTGAAGCCATATTTTTGACTCCATAGCCCAATGGCCTGAATTACTTCAATCTTTCCCTCAGCTATCGAATTCCACCACCTAAATTCAATCAAAACCCTTGAACTTTATAACTAGCCTAATATATTTCAAAACAAAGCTAAATTTTAAAGAGAGAGCCCTCTCTGGGTACAGATTGGCTAGATTCTGTACCTAAAATATTGATTTGTGGTTACCTCGGACCCCTTTCCTCTTCTCTACAACTTCAAGGAAAATCTGAGTGATAACATAGTTAGTGTTAGACTCCTATACCAATAAGTGTCATATTTCATGATTGACTTGATGGGCTATGTAATATGTTCATACCTTTTCTTGTTGCAAATGTTTTCCATATTAACTGTAAAGGAACTTACAAAATGTGACATTACGAACCTGGTCAAGCGCACAAGCAAAAATATCCTGGACATGACCCTGATTGACAAGTTGTATTTCTCATGATGCAAGAGGATTTGTACCTGCACTGCCAAGTCAATCAAAATCCATCATTATCTATACAATAAATACAAGTAATTGATGTAGTATTTTTTTACTCTAAGATGCATTCTTATGATAATGTTAGAACATATGTTGAAAATGTCAAAACATACTTGAATAAGCTCCTCTTTGTTTCAAGAACAATTTATTGGAGTCGCATGAACTTGGAACAAGCCTCCCATGATCTGAAAGAGTAGCAACTAAGTCAACAATGACTTTTTTGTTGCTACGCTGGATCGAGGGAGGTTTGCTCCAAGATTAAATCACTCCAATAAATTACTCTCTACTAAACAGGGCCAACCACGTGAAGGTGGGAGCTCTTATGGCCCCTCCCCCCCTCACATCACTCATTTATTACTAATCTATATATTTTTATATGTATAAAAAATATTCAGTAACAATAAAACAATTCTAATAAAAAGTACGCAAGAAACATTTGCAATTAATGCTTTGACATAATAATATGATAAATTAGTTTTATATAATGCAAAAAATGTTCCAAGTAGTATGATTTATCTTATAATAATACAATATTTTACATTATCAAATTTTCTTTTTCTTCTTCCTATTTCTAAACCTCCCTAATTACATCATCAATATCATCGTGCTTTCTGCTCATTTTGTGTCTGAATACCTTGACCTAGTTGCATTGTCACGATGTCTGGTCTCATCCAGTGACGGGGCATCGCCTCCAAAAACAGATAATAATTAAATTTTAATTATCAGTTTTTAAATATCATTGAACTAGTTCGATAATATTAATAAAAAAAATTGCAATGAGATTATTTACCTGGTGCACCAGTTGTCGCCGCTGACCTAGTTGCATTGTCACGATGTCTGGTCTCATCCAGTGACGGGGCATCGCCTCCAAAACAGATAATATTAAATTTTAATTATCAGTTTTTAAATATCATTGAACTAGTTCGGTAATATTAATAAAAAAAATTGCAATGAGATTATTTACCTGGTGCACCAGTTGTCGTCGTTGGGACTGTTGCCCTGTCTTCCTCTTTGGTGGTAAGATCCTCAAGGGAAACATTCTCTGTCATTTAAACAAAAAATGTTATAAGGACAACCATCAAGGTATAATTAGAAAAAAATATAAGTGGAAATTAATTACTGTCACGGCCCTCACTGATAGTAGCATTGTCACCCTAGTCCCCACTACAATGATCAAGTTGCACGTGAGGATCATCTACATCTGGCTCTAAAACTGGGTTATTTTCCTCATCGGTAGTGTTGCTCCCCTGATTTAAACAAATTTGTTAGACATTAAATTTATGGACGAAAACAAACATATTGAAAGGTTAATGTTTTACCTTATTAGGCATTCTGGATCTTGGGACCTGCCCCAAGCTTCTGCGACGTTCAACTACGGCTTGATAGCCGAAATGGAAAGTGATATTTTTATCTTCTTCTGTAGTTTCTGTTCCGAATTAATCACCCTACATTACATATGATTGTGTATTTTTAATAATATTTGATAGGATTAAAAAAAACGTTGGAAGGCGATACAATTAATTATAAGATGTTTAGCTACTTAATTACAATTCTTGCGGCTAATTTCAAGTAGCCGCCCTGGCCTAGCTTGTGATGGCCCTTTTTTTCAATCCTAGCTTTGGTTGCCAGGTGTCAGGCAACCTAGCATCAAAATATTGAAGTCATATATGACGTAGCACACTTTTATTTTAGACATAAAGAAAATTAAAGCTATTGAATTAAAGTTGTAATTTACCTTGCGGGTCCAGTTGGCATTTTTCCTTCTTTCTTTGCCCTTTTCTCTTTTCTGTCATGGATGAGTGCTCTCCACTCACTCTTTGGAACTGTGAGAGGACGCTCGTATCTAGGGTTAAATTGAAATTGCGTCCTATAGGTGTCCCTGGTATATTTCAAATATTTGTCGGTTACCCGAGGCACCGTTGTTCTGTCAAATGTGTCGACCCCAAAAAGGGCTTCTAGATAATCTAGAAGTTCTTTTTTCAGGTTGGAATTCTGGGAATTCCACCCTGTGTGTATGGTTGGGCCAAAAATTACCAACGCATGGCTCTCCAGAAACCTGTAGAACTCATTGTTTCCTACACACACAAAAAAAAAGATATTATCATTAATTTAAAAATAAAAATCATGATAAATATGTTTTAGATAAAGTACATGAAATAGTTAAAATATTAAAATTTACCTGAGAGTTGTAAATGCTTTATAGGGACACCTTCATCGTTCACCAACAACGTGCCATTAATGGTCCCTGTGGAGTTGACACGTGTATCTCCAGGAAACGCAATAATGTAGTTGGCCATATCAGCCTCATCATTGCCAACATGTTCAGTGGTTAACTGGGTGTCTGCTTGGGCAGGGTGTGTTTCTTGGCTAGCACCTAAAGGAGTAGAAGGTGTATGAGAGGGTTGTTGGGCAATCTCTTGCCCTTGTGTCCCACTACCACCAACACCGGGTTCAGCAAGTGCCAGAAAACGCTACATACAAAAGAAATTTTTGTTAGTTTATTCAATGTAAAAATTAAAAATAAAACTATCACAATTCATCTCATGCAGAAAAAAAAAATATATATCCTTTTGACTTTTTATTATTACCTGATATGTTTCTGGCTGGCTCATAAGTTGTTTTATCCTCTCTTCTGTTTCAGGTGTTTGAGGCGCGTCTATCAAAGTATTAAATTCCGACCTTACATCTTGTGCCTTTTTTCGCAACAAGAACACTGGAGATAGGGATGAAGAAAGCTCTTCCTCAAAGAGGGAATCATCGAGCGTACCATGGCTAGGTGTCTGCATATTTGAACAAAATTAATATTATTTCAATTATGTAAATAACTAAAATACCTGAAGATAGAGCAATGCTGGCACTTTACATGTTCTTCCGCTGGCCTCTTTCCGTGATCATCTCGTCTCGGGGTTGTTCCTGTACTGCCCTGATCAGTCTGCCACATTGCAATAAAATTATAAATGTAAAAACTTGAAAACAATATCTAACTTGAAAACACAAAATGAAAACTGAAATAATTTCTAATAAGATACCGGAAGACAGAGTTAGAGTTTCAAATATGCCTTGCATTGAATTCAGTCCTGGAAACATGTCATTGCACATTAAGGCACCCAAACAAGAGACGAGTTGACAATGAAGACCTTATTGAATATATTGTTGGAGCAACATCTAGTAAACTTGTTGTGAAGACCTTGAGGACATTTTTTGAGCAACATTGTTGAAGCTGATGGTATAGCATTGTTGGAGACGATCTTGAAGGGCCTTGAAGTGAAGCTTTTGGAGCAACTATTGAAAAATCCTTAGAGCATTTAAGTAAGTCACTTTCTATCTTCCATCACCTTTTTCCTTTCAATATCCTTTAAACAATTTTGTTGATATTTAATGTTTGAAATCACGTTATAATTCCTTGATTATATGTGTTTGGGGACTTTCCCTTTGAAATTACCCAAAAATACCCTAGCAATTTTATCTTCGGGATGCATGTCTGACCCTATTGTTCAATATTTTGATTGATAGTAGTAAACATAGAGAGTTAGGGGGCTCTTGACTTGGTTTGGTTGGGCCATTAGATCCCTAACATCTACTAGGGAGAACCCCCCTTGAGTTGGAGGAGAGCTAGCTCGAAGTGAAAAGAGGTTGGTAAGGTGACAATGGGGCTATTGAATTACACATGGTATCACACTTTAGCTTTAGGACTTTATCTTGAGAAGTGCGAGATTTTGCTATATCAATTCTCAAATTGTTTACAACACTATTGTTAAGAACTAATAAGAAGTGATGTTGAGGGGTTTTTGGGTATAAGAAACAATACCATTTAAAAAATAGGGTTCTCAATCCTTGGCATTCCTTCACCTGGGCCTAGGGGCACACAGGAATAATTTCACACTAAACCATGCAAACTTAAAAGTAACTTAACAGATCCATAAAGTAATAATAATCATAATTCCTAATTTCCTATTGTACGATATGATGCGAATTATTCAAACATGAAGCAATGAAGACATGCAATGTCTGAATTTCAAGATTGATGAACCAATACAAGAAGTTAGAAACTACAACTTTGATTCAATACTCTGTGTCCTAACTCCAGGAAGGAATCTAGTTTGTAGTACATAACATGCATCGCGTATTATCAATTCTTAATTGACAACAACTAAAGGTCATCTACCTCATCAATTCCTTCCCATTTTTTGTTTTATGTTATATTCCTTATAAAAGTGTCAAATTTCTCTCAAAGTAAGCAACCACTGAATAAAATAAAAAATAGTTGAGATATGATTGAGAAATGGTCATTTATTTCTTGAAAGGATCTTCACAATTTCTTTGGTTGTTTTTCATCTCAAGAAACAAGAAATCACCTAAGAAACTATCGTGATGTAATATAAGAAACAACATGGTGTAATGGCCATTTTGAAAGCCAAATGATGTCCATTGAGGACATGGCCTTTATTTGGTTCCTGTTTCATAGGATTTTCGGGTAGAAATGGAACTTTGTTGTACCATTTCCAGTAGTAAAAAGGGAAAACCTTCTTTTTCCATGGGAAATAATTTACCTTTCCTTTTTCAAGATAATCTAAATCATAAAAAATATGAACTATACTGCACACATTCTTGGATAATGTGAAAGTGGAAAAGGAATATCCTACACAAGTGATGTACACATGTACATTTGAACACTAATAGATTTTTGTAGTTGAAATGCAATGCTTGTTTTCATTTAAATGTAGGGTTTTAAAGCAGGGAGAAATAATGGCTGCCAAATTAATAAGCGTTTCTTTGGGAAAAATTTAAATCTTGTATTGGGTGATGAAGATAATAGAGGGTATTGAATCTTGATTCTTAACATATAGAGAGAACCCTATAGCCTAACACAATCCAATGGAATTGACAAAAAAAACCCAAATAGAGTCAACCCTACTATAGGAGGAAGGGCCTGCAGTAAGAACTTACCATTTTGCAAGAGCTAAGGGCGAATGTTGTTCTGCAAGAGCTGAGGGCGAATGCAGGGCGAATTTTGTTCTGCAAGAGATCAGGGTGAATGCAGGGTGAATTCTGTTCTGCAAGAGCTCAGGGCGAATGTTGAGGTCGAATGATGTTCTGCAAGAGCTCAAGGCGAATGCTGAGGGCAAATGCTATTCTGCAAGAACTAAGGGCGAATGTTGTTCTGCAAGAGCGGAGGGTGAATGCGCGCGTGATATCAGATGTTAATGTAGCACACATGTACATTTGAACACTAATAGATTTTTGTAGTTGAAATGAAATGCTTGTTTTCATTTAAATGTAGGGTTTTTAAAGCATGGAGAAATAATGGCTGCCAAATTAATAAGCGTTTCTTTGGGAAAAATTTAAATCTTGTATTGGGTGATGAAGATAATAGAGGGTATTGAATCTTGATTCTTGACATCTAGAGAGAACCCTACATCCTAACACAATCCAATGGAATTGACCAAAAAAACCAAAATAGAGTCAACCCTACTATAGGAGGAAGGGCCTGCAGTAAGAACTTACCATTTTGCAAGAGCTGAGGGCGAATGCTATTCTGCAAGAGCTGAGGGCGAACGCTGAGGGCGAATGCTAAGGGAAAATGTTGTTCTGCAAGAGCTGAGGGCGAATGCTGAGGGAAAATGCTGTTCTGCAAGAGCGGAGGGCGAATGCTGAGGGCAAATGCTTTTCTGCAAGAGTTGAGGGCGAATGTTGTTATGCAAGAGCGGAGGGCGAATGCGCGCGTGATATCAGACGTTAATGTAGCTATTGCGATGGATACGAAACAATAAAATCATTTTTATGTAGCACACATATAAATTTTTTATTTTTATGTAGCGCGCATATAAGTGTTGTTATACCAATGGCTGACAAAGCGTCACTATTGCGACGGGTGCCTCCAAACGTCGCAATTGCGACACTTAGACATTGTGTCGCACTTGCGACGTTTGGAGGCAGTCGTCGCAATAGCAACGCTTTGGGCCATAGTGTCGCAATTGCGACGTCTTCCTCCAAACGTCACAATTGCGACACTTTTCTAAGTGTCGGTATTGCGACACTTTTCTATAAACATCGGTATAGTGACGGTTTCAGGCGGGATGGAAAAAATTTGGGGAAATTTCCGACATTTGGTCAAAAGCGTCGGAACCAAGTGTCGGAATTTCCACCAAATGTAGTAGTGTTGGGTGAAATTTTCATTTCATCCTATGCATTTTTATTTCTGTGCAAGTTTTTTTACTTTCAGTTGGCGCTCATGCTAAGGCCACTATAGAGATGATGAGAGGTGTTCTTCCTCATCATCAGTTTTTAATTCTGACATAGACAGGTAACAGAAAAGATATTCCAGTGAACAAATGCTAATCCAAAAATATCTTCTGCTAATGATAGACTGGGGGGATTATAAAAGAGAGAACCTGAGTCTAAAATAGGGTTCATGATTTTTAAAACAGAGACTGTTATTGGTTCATTCCCCTTTTTTTAAAGTCTTGAGGATTTCCTGTGTTTTATGTTGAAGAATCTCGATGGGAGACTATAATGAAATTACTTTGCTGTGAGATGGATTCCTGGTGAGATCAGTCACATTTTGTATTCCTTGTTATATTCTAATACATTTGTTGTCATTTTTACTAAGCTCTTCACACCTTTATATCTGTGCAATGTGCTTCATAATCTGGTTGTTCTCATGGCTCGTAAAATTTAGACTCATCTTCAATAATATCTCCATAAGACCCTTATTATTTGCTATCGGGTATTGTTGCTTGTATATCTCTGTTCTTGAGGTATTGATCCCAATTCATGAATTTTTTTAAAAATTGTTTATGAACAAGAATATTTATGCCACTGACCATGGAAAGGTTTCTTGAATCTTCTTGGCTTTAAGATGACCTAGGCACTGGTCCTTCACAACTCAGGGCTGTCTCTAGGAGCTACAACATATTTTTGGCGTTGTTTCGGGGGAATGAATTTGAATATTATCCCTGGGTATGACAAAATCATATCCACCCTTCAAAACTAGGTGAGCACGAAGGGTTGAGAGTTGTATATCCCTCACCTTGGCGACTCCACAGTCCTTAAAAAAATTTAAATCTATTTGCAGTCCTGGCTTATTAGAAGCCTCACCTAAGATCAGATACCTCTCAGCTCAGAACACCCTCTGTATCTGATCCAGAAAAAATTCTATTTAAGAGGATTTGGAAGGAAAAGCAGCCTACATAGACTAACATACCCAAATCTTCCCTTGAAGAGTCTCCATCTTCTTCCCAGCAAGCTCAGGTCCAAAGTCTTGGATCCATTGCTAGAGTGCTTGAATACCCACCTGATAACCCCATTCTTAAACAATTGGAGGTAAAATATGAGGCCGAATCTGTAGATACATCTAGAGTTGTCCTACACCCCACCCCAGAAGATAAAGAAATAAATCAAGTAACTAGTCCTCATTTCCTACTTGTCCCAGCCAATTTACAGAACACAGTTCAGCATATTCCCAATGTCATTCAACAAAACTCGCCTCTAGCTCCTCCACGTCTCATGGAAGTCCCTGACTTCTTGTTAAATAAATATGCCCCTATGGCATTACCACATATTCTGAATGATATGCCACAAGACTACATGAAGCGCTTGCCCCGGTTTACTAGGGGAAGACATCAGTTCCACACAGAAGCATTTGGAAGATTTCTGTGCCTTTGCAGAAAATTTCAATGTAGAATAGTTGGATGTAGTTATAAGGTTATTCATCCAATCTCTGGATGGAGAAGCAAGGAAGTGGTTTAAAACTCTTGGATATAAATCCATCACAAACTGGGAAGAGATGGAGAATGCTTTCACCCGGAAGTGGGGGGAGAAAAGAGACCATGGCTATTGTCTCATAGAGTTCAATACATCAAATAAAATACATAATGAAGATGTTGTAGAGTTTATAAAGAGGTTTAATAAGCTATACACCAACCTACAAGCTGATATAAAGCCCCCCAAAGCTGCCGCAAAAGTAGTGTTCGTGGGAGCTTTTGAGTCTGAATTCGGCTTCACTTTGAGGGAGAGAAAATATTCTTCACTTGAACAAGCTCAGACTGATGCTTTAGAAGTAGAAGCTAACTTTTCTTTCGCAGGAAAGTCAAAAGGTAGATTGGATCATGATTTCAAACGAAAGGGTAAGGAAGAAGCCTCTTCTTCGTTTCAAGAAAAGGAAGTATCAGATTACAAAATTGAGGAGATGAATAAAATGATTAAAATTCTTTCCAGTAAGTTGGTGAAACTGGAACTTGAAGCTAAGAATGCCTCCTCTCAGCTTGCCCAACCTTCTTTTAATAGAGGGTATAATCAGCAGAACAGGATCCTACAAAGGGACAGAAAAGAGCAACAAGATCACATTCAGCCCCCTTTATATTTAGAGGGACAAATGGAAGGCCCTGCTGAAGATGTTCCAGATGGACAAGAGGATCAATTCTTTGCTTATTCAGAAGGAGAATAGGTAGGTCTTTCCCTACAAGAATAAGAAGAAGAAGAGAGGGGAAAAGTAAACCCCAATGAAGAACCTGACATAGATGATTACTGCATGAAATTTGTGGATTTTATGCAAGCCCAATTTCATAAAAAGTATGATCTCTGGTCTTCCAGGAAGCGGACTCGTACTCAAGATCAAGAGGAAGAATCACCTTCTAAAGAATCTATCCTCCCAAAAACTGATAACAAAGGCAAGAAACCTGTCGAAGAACCTACTGCACAGAAATATGCTCCTGCGTCATCATCCAAGTTCATATTCGACCCTCTTACTCATGCTAAAGGTATGTCTAATATCGAAAAGCCTCCTATCTTCATTAAGGAACTAAAATATACCTCTATGGAAAAATGGGGTATCGTTTTCAATCTCCAAAAAGAATTACAAAAGGTCAAAATCCTTGTGCCTTTGATTGAACTTCTGAAATAGCCCTCCTATAAATCCCAAGTCTCCCAGTTCGTGAACCCTCATGGAGTAACTTCACCCCCAAACTCCCTTAACCTTCAAGAAGAAAGACACATGGTAGTTTTTGGCCCCCATGTAGAAGAATTGGACTCTGATACTCCACCTTTTTATGCTTCTTTGGTCATCCACAATTTGTTGTTACATAACTGTATGTTGGATTCGGGAGCCTCACATAACCTATTACCACTTTCATTCATGGAACAACTGGGTCTACAGATCACCCGTCCCTACAAGGTTAAACGGGTTAAACGTCTAGGGATGATTAAAGACCTAGTGGCGAATTTGGCTCAGATCCCAACCAAGAGTGTCGTCATGGATATAGTTGTTGCAGATATACCAGCCCATTTCAGAATGCTCCTATCCAGATCATGGGGTACTAAGATCTAAGGGTTGATTAAGCTATATCTGACTTATGCAACCATTCTAGTGTTTGGAGGACAAGAAAGAAGGTTGTACAAGGAATCAAGATTTGTAAATATGGTAACCAAAGCCGATGGCTCTGTAAATCCACCAGTGTATAGAAAGGAATGGGAGTTCTCATGTTTGATGCTTGAAGAAGATCAGGAGTTTTTGCAAGAACCATCATTCAATCTATCAAAACCTCAATGTTCCTTAGATGATGATGAGAAGGGAATGTGGACCTTACACTTCGATGGAGCTAGTTCCAGAGAAGGAAATGCAATAGGGGTTCTCTTGATTTACCCTAAAGGACAATTAATACCTTTCTCTTTCAAATTGGAGTATGAGGTCACTAATAATGTGGTGGAGTATGAAGCTTTACTCCTGGGTCTGAAAACCGCCTACAATATGAACATTCAAAGCCTTAAATTTTTTGGAGATTCAGAGCTGCTGGTAAGACAAATAAGGAACCAGTGTCAAGCTAAACATCCTCAACTGAGAGCATACAGAAATGAAGTATGGGAACAGGTGGAGAATTTTTTCTTAGCATTCAACATATAGTTTATGTCAAGGGATTAGAACAGGATGGCAAATTCACTGGCTGTGGTAGCAATTAATTTTCACCCACCTCAGAATCCACTTCTAAGATATGAAGTGGAGGTGTGTTATCGTCCTTCGATTCCAGACAATGTCAAACATTGGCAAGTTTGGGGATGAGGAACATATGAAACGTTTCATGGAGACTATTGGGGAATTCACTAACTTGGTTATTGATACTGGGGAGGAGAAGGAAACTGAAGAAAAACCCCAAAATAAGTGGCAAGAGATGGTGGCTGGTCATAAAGTGCTTCATTTGAAAGGAAACGTGATCCCCAGAGGGTTGGTACCCTTGGATAGGTTGTTTGATAAGAATGATGTTCCCATCAGCCCCAATAAACTAACACCAGAAACATAGGTGGAAGATATTAATGTTGGGACAGAAGAATAACCTAAGATAATCAAGTTATCTAAAGGAGTACTGGAAGAACACCGAGAAAAGTACGTGCAACTGTTTCACTCCTATAAAGATGTTTTTGCTTGTTCTTACCAAGATCTCAAAACTTTTGATATAATCATTATTTAGCATAAGGTTTCACTAAGGGCTGAAGCTAAACCCCATAAGCAGAAACTAAGGCATATTAATCCTCTGCTACTCCCTGCTATAGAGAAGGAAATTAAAAAGCTGCTAAAGGCTAATATTATTGTACCTTTGAGGCCTTCAGAATGGGTGGCAAATATGGTGCCAGTCCGAAAGAAGAATGGACAAATTAGGTTGTGTGTAGACTTTCGGAACTTGAACGGGACCTCCCTTAAAGATAACTATCCTCTCCCTAAAATGGACCACATACTGCAAAAAGTAGTGGGGTCTTCTCGAATGTCCATGATGGATGGATTCTCGGGATATAATCAGGTGGCAGTCCTCCCAGAAGATCAGAAGAAAACAGCATTCACCACACCATGGGGTACCTTCATGTATGTTTGTATGCCTTTTGGGTTAATAAATGTTGGGGCCACTTTTCAGAGAGCCATGGACTTCGCTTTCGCGGGAGAGCAAGATAAGTTTGTAGTGGTGTATTTGGATGATATCACTGTATTCTCAAAGGATGATGCCGAACATGTGAACATTTACGACAGACTTTTGAAAAATGTCGTAGGTCTGGTCTGTCCCTAAATCCTCAGAAATCTATGTTTTCTTTAGAAGAAGGGAAATTACTGGGGCATATCGTTACCAAAGCAGGAGTAAATATTGACCCAAAAATAGTTGAAGTGATAAATGGTATATCCTTACCTCGTAATAAGAAAGAAGTTCAGGTTTTTCTCAGGTGCATAAATTTCTTAAGAAGGTTCATCCCAAACTATGTAGAAATAGTTCGGCACATCACTAACATGCTTAGAAAAAACAATGAGGTGAAGTGGTCGAACGAATCAAGAGAAGCATTCAATAGGATTAAAAGTGATTTTGCAGAAGCTCCAGTATTAGCAGGACCAGATTACAACAAACCATTCATGATCTTCTCATTTGCTTCACCACATACTGTCGCCGCAGTGCTTTTGTAGAAAAATGAGGAAGGATATGAACAGCCCATTGCCTTTTTTAGCCAGGTACTTTGAGATGCTAAGCTAAATTACAATATCTTAGAAAAACAGGAATACTCTTTGCTGGAATCCTTGAAAGGTTTCCGAATGTATGTCCTACAGTCATCTATCACTGCTTTCGTACCCACGGCCGCAATTAAAAATATTCTAATTCACAGGGATAGCGAGAGAAAAAGGGGCAAATGGATTTCTAAGATCCAAGGATATGAATTGGAAATCTATCTCACGAAGCTCATCAAGGGACAGGGTCTAGACAAGATTTTTTTTATTCTAACTTTCAGGCCCTAGGAATAAACCAATCTATGGGAGTTGGGGAGTTATCTAGAGACACAGAGGAACGGCCCAAGATAGAAACAACTGTGCAAAAGACTCACATGAAATATCTAATCAGTCCTTGGTATAAAGATATTGTAGAATATATTTTAACTCTTAGATGCCCACCGAACTTCAATAAGGCTAAATATCGAACATTGAGGCTAAATTCACAGAAATATATCATTGCAAATGGCCGAGTATATTGGAAATATCCTTCAGGAATCTTGCTCCTATGCCTGACAGAAATGGAATGGAGGAAATTATGGCTGAATTATGGCATTACAACTGGAGGTATACATGCCATAAGATATTGAAGGTAGGATTATATTGGCCCAAATTTTTTGGGGATGTGCATGCGCGAGTTAGGGCTTGTGATAAATGTCAGAGGTTCACTAAAAAACAAAATTTTGCTCCTCTCCCTATGATCCTAGTACACATAGAAGAGCCTTTTCAGTAATGGGGGATAGATTTCATCAGGGAAATTCATCCCCAATCCAGTGGTCAACATAAGTGGATACTAACCGCCACTGAATACTTCACTAAGTGGGTAGAGGCCATACCAGCAAGGAACACAACTGATATAGTGGTGATCAAGTTCTTAGAAGAGAATATTATATCCAGGTTTGGTTGCCTGATTAAGATTGTGACAGATAATGCACAAGTTTTTAAGTCTATGAAATTTACCAATTTCTATCAACAATACCATATCACCCTAGGGCATTCTACAGCCTACTATCCTCAGGGAAATGGATTGGCTGAGTCTTCAAAAAAAACACTGGTAAGGGCATTAAAGAAGACTATAAATGAAAGCCATAAAAACTAGGATTCTCAGTTAAACTGTGGGCAAACAGAATCACAAATAAGCAATCGACAGGTAAGTCTCTGTATGAACTATTTTATGGTAGAGCAGCAGTGTTTCCAATATAGCTTGCCTTGCCTGTGGCTAGGTTCCGTCAGGATAGTCAGGAAGAGCCTAACGACCTAACCAAGAGAATAAATCAATTGGTCGAGTTAGATGAGACTCGTAGTCAAGTAAATGATCGTTTATCAGAGTATCAGGAGAAAATGAAAAAATTGTTTGACCAACATGCCAAAGATAAATAATTTCTCACAGGGGATTTAGAACTAAGGTGGGACATCAGGAGAGCCGACAAAGGTAAACACGGAAAGTTTGACCCCCTATGGTTTGGACCTTTCAAAATTTTCGAAGTTAAAGGTAATAACACCTTCAAACTGGAGAACTTGGAAGGTGATGTGATCGAGATGCCCATAAATGGGTAGTTTCTGAAGCCCTATTTCCAAACCTAATCCAGGTTCTGGGGACCTTTGTATTATAGTGTATATATATATTCTTCATTTCCACTTTCATATTTGATGTTTATTTCGCCATAATAATGCTTTAAAATTCTGAAAAAACCTGAGTTTTTACAGAATAAATTACAAGTGGTATGTGAAGTTCTCGACACATCCAAGGATGAACGCGCCATCCCCAAGTGGAGCCAATGTTGTTATGGTGGCCCTCCTTACACAAGGTTCAACAAAAAGATATCTTGAAATGAACTAAGGCATATTATTGTGAAATGTGAGTGGACAAAGACATATAAAGGAAATATGTGATATTTCCTTTCTCATAAAGACTGCGGAAAAGAAAATAAAAAGGGTGTTAGAACTAAGTAGAAAGTTTAGCGGGCTATATAACAAGATAGTACCAACATTGTTGCCACATGGAAGGATTCTGGGGGTACCAAGGGAAGCACGAAGAGAAGGGAGTCTCGACCCCCGGAACCACATGACTTTATAGCTCGGTGGGGATAGATCTTAGTCATTATGTGGGTCAATGGCGCAGCGTGAAGGGACTTCCCAAGCTCCCACCGGAATTCTGTGGTGGAACCCTCGGGACGAATAGGTGGCGCACTCAAAGGCGAAGGTAAGGTATGTCAGGGAAACTGGTACACAACCAGTACCAGTATTAACCCAGCTCGTGGCACACACCTACCCGGATCCTAACAACCAATAGCCAAATGCCACGTGCCTCAATGTCGACGTCCTTATGACGTCAGCCCTCCTAGTTGTCACCCGAACCTCATTTTTCATAAAATATGGCTTGTTTAACTCCGCCTGAGACTAATTTGGGTAAATTACTTGTTTTTATGAACTTGCCTAGCTATTAAAGCTTGGATTACAGCAAGCAGGTCGCTTTCAGCCCTCCCACGTCACTTTCCCTTTTTGGGCTTTCTGCACTGGTCATAGGTATTTATCCATTTCTGTTCCTTACAGTTTTCCTTCAGCTTTACTCATTCGAAATGGTTTTCGGAAGAGTCAAGTCTAGAAAGTCAGAACCAGAAACCCCCCAAGCCCGTGAAGTTAGGGCCATTCCTGGACCTGATCCTCTTACTGATACACATGCCCACATTCTTGACTCGCAGTACCCCTTCAGTGTCTCCCGTGTCAGGCCCGACCTGTTAGAAAGTCATGTGAAAGGCCAGCACCAGTTCAGAGTCATTCGGTCTGGCCTATACTACCAGATTTCTCCACCCACTTTCCCAATCACCTAGTTCATATATTGGCTCAGAGACGCCTATGATGAATGTAGGGATGTATTCCTCTCAGCTCAAGGAAACAATGTTTTTCGAATATCCCCTGAGCTCATTAAGAATGCACTCTGTTTTCCGCACAGTCCATAATATGTCAAGTTCACAGAGTTATCCTTGTCGTGTCAGTTTTCCAAATTACCCTGGAAACAGCAGAGTGAGTTCCTATCCTCTATTTCAGACTCTCACCTCACATCCATCCCATCTTCGGACATGGTGCCCTTGACTGCATTCACAGATGGCCTCCAGCTAGTTCTCGCCTTCATTTCGGGGTTACTAGGTCTTAGGGAGGTAGAAAGGGTGTTAAAAGAGTGAATATCCCTTCTATGGCTCATGTCTCAACTTGGCGTTGTCCTGGACATCCCCACCTTTCTGGCTTTGGCCAGTCAGACCTAGTTTCAAGAATTACCCTCTTCGGGGGCTTTCCGTTTTTGCTCATTGGTCTTCTACCTATTTATGTTCGAGCACGTGGACAAGTTTGAAGCTTTGGGCCTTGAAAAAACTCTCAAGAATGAACAGCTAGCCAAGAAACATTTTTGAGTGGAACCTCTCAGTACGTTAGAAGCCTAATGGGAGGGGTTACTCAAGGTTTTTGAACGAGTTCATGACCATTGCCTACACCATACTTCATGACAGTCCCCCGCCCAGGATTTTTCCCAAGCGAGAAGACTGGTTGCAGTTAGGTGATGAAGAAAGCATAGGGGATTGGTATTTTTTTGATGATTACACCAAGATCAGAGTCTACGGTGCTTATGTGCCCCCCTACCGCCTACCGTTGTTTCCTACCATGCGATTTTTTGCCCTTGAATACATTTTCAAACCATGAAGGCAGACCAGTTCCACTTCATCCCCGCTAAGAAGGGTTATATCCTCAAGCTTCCAACCACCATCGGCCCTTTTACTGTAAACTCAAGACACGCCCTCTCCATAGTGCAGACGTTGCTCCAGCGAATGGATTTAGTGCTAGGGAAAGGCTGGCCCTACGACCCGAAAGTAATTATATCAAATAGGAAAAGGAAGACTAGGTCCATTGCATATGTGCATGAGACTAGGCCCTTCATTGAATGGAGAGCTAACCTTGACACATGGCCTTTGGCTTCACAGATGGAGGTCGAATCTTCAGCAGCAGAAGGAAGGGGTGACACCGCTTCGGCAGGCACATGAAAGAAAGGGAAAATTCATGAGGAAAATTTTTTAGAAGAGCCGGAGGACTTGGATACAGGGGAGGGATCTCATCCCTCCAAAAAGCATAAAAGTGATGATATGGAGATCCTCTGGGATGAACTACCTCTAAAGGAGTTAATCAGATACGGGGAGCCAGATAAGAACAAGGTGGGTTTCAGGGTAAATTATGATGGTGCGTCATCTTCAGAACCCTCTGGGATATCACAGGCCACTTCAGTAAGCAGATCCGAAGTAAGAGAAGAAATCAAAAGCAAAAATAGGACCGTGAGGGAAAACCTTCAAGTAGAACTGGCGAGTTTCATAGACAAGTATCATACCTGGCTCACCATAGAGCTGGATATGGATAAATAACATCTAATAATCGCTATCACAGAGGCAGTGCTAGACCCTAATGCTAATGAAATCAGCTACAAGGCTCTGGAGGTAGCTTTAAATTTATCAAAGGCTCCCTTATCCGATAAACCGGGCCTACATCAATGTATCGAGGTCATGAAGCTCACACTCGCGTTAAGAAAGCTTGAAGATAAATACAAAGAGGTGGTAGATAATTTGAAAAAAGAAAGGACAAATGCCAGGAGGGTCAGAAATAACCTTCACCATCTCAGAATAGTAATGAGTGAAAAAGGAAGCAACAAGGAATAAATCCGGACGAAAATCATCTGGGATTTAGAGGTCGAAAACTCAGAATTAAAGAGGAGACTTAAAATTCCTCAAGGGGACTACGTGCAACCGGAGGAATTAGCTCAGATGGAAAAATAAAAGTCGGCCCTCACAGATACCCTTGCTCAGGAAAGAGAAGAGAATGCCGAAACAGTTGAAGATTTGGCTGCCCTCAGACAGAGATTTACTGATTTGCAAGCTAAATGGGTACCTATGTCTGTGTAGCCCCAACTCCTGACACGTCAGATGCTAGCTCGAAATAGTTAACCAAGGCCCTCTCAGGCCTACAGGTTTCAGAAAAGCAAGCTCATACTGCACAGCAGAGAATTTGAGAGTTGATGGCTAGGGTGGAACAAAATGATAAAGTAATAGCTACCCTGAAAAGAGAGGTGGACGAAGCAAAGAGGGAGAAGCAGCTACAAGAGAAGGTTATCGAAGATCTGAATAACCGGATGAAAGGAAATGCAACCCTCCTTGAAGCCAGGTGTCTCATTTGGACTGACATCAGGACAGAGGTAAGGAAGTGTTGGGATTTTATTATGTTGATGAATGAAAATAAAACTGCTATCCGATTGTGCAAAGAGAAATTGTAGGAAGGACAGGTGGAAGCCGAGGCAAAGGTATCCATGTCCAAGAGATATATCACCTATCTAAATGGTTTACGCCCTGAAGAGTTAGCCACACAAGGGATTAAAGACCGTTTTAGAGGAGTGATGGAAATCAGAAGGATAATTGAGAAGGAGACAATGCGCGTGAATGCATTGAGTGGTTTGGATTGGGTCGCCAAGGGAGTGCGGAAGTTTGAAGAAGAGTGGGATGAGCTGGTGAAAGCAGGCCTCCCATCATGCTGGGATTCTGCGACTTCCACTTTCTCAAGTCTAACTAACTACGAAGAGAAGATGGCAGCTGTTATGAATCAGAAAAATCTTCCTTATGAGAAAACCAATCGTCTGAAAGCTGAGACTATAATTGGTTCCCTAAGAAAAGAAATTTCCCTTCTCTGCCAGATTAGACAGTGCTTGACGGTGCAAGTGGATTATTCAAAATTGACAGATATGCAAGCCTCAGTGGAGATATTTGCCACTATGCCCCTGCCAGGAGCGGCCATATGGCAGAAATGTATTAATTTCGTAAATATACCAGTCATCACACCGTCCCTCTAGTCTCTGCCACCTTAGAATCATAAAACTGGTTTGTCTGCGTCATCAGTGCTTGTAACTCAGTCGGCAGCTGCTACACCTCGCTCTTCTAAAAAGTGATGATCATGTTTTGGCCCTAGTGGCCTTTTTGCTTTTATTTTCTTAATTTTTGTAATATTGGGTGAAATTTTCATTTCACCCTATGCATTTTTATTTTCTGTGCAAGTTGTTTTACTTTCATTTGGCACTCATGCTAAGGCCACTACAGAGATGATGAGAGGTGTTCTTCCTCATCATCGGTTTTTGATTCTGACATAGACAGGTAACAAAAAATATATTCCAGTGAAGAAATGTTGATCCAAAATATCTTCTACTAACGATAGACCAGGGGGATTATAAAAGAGAGAACCTGAGTCTAAAATATGGTTCCTGATTTTTAGAACAGAGACTGTTATTGGTTCATTCTCCTTTTTGTAAATTTTTGAGGATTTCCTGTGTCTTCTGTTGAAGAATCTCGATGGGAGACTATAATGAAATGATTTTGTTGTGAGATGGATTCCTAGTGAGATCAGTGAGTTTGTATTCCTTGTTATATTCAAATACAAACGTTTTGGAACTTCGTCACTCTTTCTATATTATATGCTTTTGGAATGCGAAACTGGGATGAATTTATCTGTTTCAGATACTCATGTCTTTAGTCCATTGTGCTTTAAATATGGCTCAGAGCTATGATTTTATGTTCACATGTTTCACTTCACTTACTCATCTTTCTTCCTATGTTAACTATTGATGGATTCTTATGTGACATTAAGCCTATATGTGGTTAATATTTTCTCCATTTGTTGCCACTGTTACTATGCTCTTCACACCTTTATATCTGTGCACTGTGTTTCATAATCTAGCCCTTCTCATGGCTCATAAAATTTAGACTCATCTTCAATAATATCTCCATAAGACCATTATTATTTGCTATCAGGTATTTCTGCTTGTATATCTTTGTTCTTGAGGTCTTGATCCCAATTCATGAAGTTTTTTAAAATTTGTTTATGAACAAGAAGATTTGTGCCTCTAACCATGGAAAGGTTTCTTGAATCTTCTTGGCTTTAAGATGACCTAGGCACTGGTCCTTCACAACTCAAGGCTATCTCTAGGAGCTACAACAGGAGTCATGAGAAAAGAGGAACAGATGGTGTCTGGTCTCCGTCCCTCTTCTCTCATGTATACATTTCTTCAAAACGAATTCACCATGCCATTTTGATGGTAAGTCCTACACTTTGGTTGAATATTTAAGTTATTGGATTTGCATTCTAATTTCTCTTGTTCACATTCCACCAATTTATTGTAGTCATTACGCTAACCCCTAAACTTGTGGATATTTTTTTTCTTTGTGGTAGTTCTCTCCCAGGTTCCTACCAGGTAAAATCCCCTGGTTTTGTTTTATTTATTTTTTCTTTAATTTTTAGGAAACAATATGTATACATGTCCTCTATTTTTTGGTCCTCATTCAAATTTCTTGGTCCTGATTCGAAATGCAGCTTGGGATTTTTCCAGGGAGTGTAGTATTGTGTTTGCGGCTTGTTCTGTTAATCGAATATTCACTGCAAACCAACTTCATGGGTAGGATATGTTTTCATTCATCTAGTAATTTTACTGCCCTAATCCACTATATCAAGCTGAAAAAATGTTTAAGTTCCTTTCATTCGTTAATATCATGGGTGTAGAGAAAATTCCCACAATGTCAATATGGTTCTCTACTCCAAATTTGGGTTCCAGAAGGCTAGGAATGCATGAGGTTTATTCACATACGTCATCTTCTAGGTATTATCTCGTCTTACCAATCCGTGTTATTTTCATTCACTTATGTACAAATGTATTTCTCGGGTAGTTTTCGATTCAATGCATTATAATTTACATATATATATATATATATATATCTATATATATATATATATATATATATATATATATATATATATATATATATATATATATGATGCTTCCATTCCATCCACAAAGAAAGCTTCTAAGGCTCCTTTTTATAGGTGATGATTTTTATTTCTTGAATCTATAGCTTTTTAGTAATTTTTTTCTATTTTTTTCTTTACTTACAGTGCTAATTTGATTTATCTGTGTTAAAATAGATACAAGTAGGGAGGCTTGCATTATCTTCTGCCTCGTTTACCTAGCTGTCACTAATAACACACCTTGACTAAGATCCATCTCCCTATTTCAAGACGATGCTCTTCCCAGTTCCAAGTCGGTTCGATTTATTCATCTTGAGGATGGCTTCTATGACACTTTTCAAATGGAAGTGTTCTCGAGTTTCATATAAATAAAAATAATCAAGGGATTGGTTATAACATTCTATAAATTGAATATCATAGCATCAAGTGTGCATATACTATTTTAGTCATTTAAATGGTTGATATGTTATGATTACAACAGCCTTCAAGTGGACTTAGCTATGTCCACCCTTTTGTTTCTAGCTATTCCCAATCACTGTCGCTGATAGTTTAAATTATTTCATTGTTCACAATTTTTCCTGGTTAAACAAGAATAATTTACTTCGGAATATGTTACACAATATTTTTAGATTTTTTTCCTCCTAGTACCAATACAGGTTCCTAATCCCGAACTTTTAAGATCATTTCATTCTCAATATTTCTAGTAATTCATAGTTTCTTAACCCTTATTATGAGCTAATATACTTTCAAATTGTTATTTCCATACTCTCATGCCAACTACATAGTTTTCCTGCACATTTAGGTGTAGAAAACCCCACTCACTGTTCTCACATCTTGCTGGTTTAATCCCAACGTGGCATGATCAAATCCAATCTTATAGTTCTGTCATTTGTTTTCTTATGTAGAATTTTCCATTTATTACACTTTGCACTCCTATTATTGTGGTTATTCCATCATTGGAATTTGTAATGTTAATCTTCAAGGACAAAAAATTTCCAACTTCCTCACTTGAGGAGGTCACCAATTCATCTATGTGTTTCTTTGGCAAGAAATTTCATTTATTTTTCCCTAAGCTCTTATCAACTATTCAAAAAACTTACCTTCAAACATCTTGGGTAGTTTAGTTCTTAGCCATAAAAGTGTAGTATTTATAATAGTTATGCTTTTAGAATTTGTTTTCTTGATAGTAGTATTTTAATTGTATCCAGATGAATATTGATGTGCTCAAGAAAATTTCTTTTCCCGTACTTGTTTTATGTTATTAGTAGGCTAATAGTTCTTAATCCATTTTCTACTTAATTTTTTTATACATTACAACAACTTGTATCTTATGTACATACTTTATGCTCCTTCCTTTCTAAAAAAATAAATTCTTGGACAGTTTGTTCATAAAAATACTTGGTAAAGTCAACTTTTAAATTAGATTCTTATTTTATTACACCCTAAGAACCTATAGTGGATTCTCTGTGTTACCCATAATCATGCAAATTGATTGTATAAAATTACTATTTTTCATTCCCACTTATTACTCCACCTTAGGTTCTCAATATTGAACACTATAGTTCTCATCTTCATTTTCCCTTAATTAATAATGGTTCATATAGCTGGTAGAATTATTATGCATCCACAACATATTCCAACCTTTATTTCTCCTACAAAAATGTATACAACACACTTTTATCTTTAAAATACATATTTTCCATAGCACGTGTCACTGATTTGAGTGACTCTCTCCACTCTTTAGCATTATCCACCTTATATCACCTGTCCCAAATGAATTATCTCAGTAGTACTTGAGATTGTAGGTGTTAATACATTTAGCGTGGCACATACACTTTTGATCAATTTAAATCAAAATTCAATAATTAAAGTTATATATATATATATATATATATATATAGATGAGAAAGTGACACACAACCTCCTTAGCCTTAGTACTAGGAAATGATGTCTCAATCATTGCCCCGATCACCCTCATTCATATGAAAAATAGAACATATCATCATATTATACATGTCATTGGTCGGATCAGAAAGAATAATGGCTATCACATTTGGGTTGTATATAAGAAAAACAAGAAATTGGTTGTGAAACATTCCCAAAATACTTCTATAATTTGGCACATGTGTTAATCAACGTCCTCTCATGCCCAACATCGATATCCCTTTTGATTATAATTAGATTCATGTAATTTATAATATTAGTTTTCATGTAAAACTAATATATTTCCTATAATATCTCTTGAATCTTAGTTGTCCTTTTCTCCTAATCTTGACACGTAATACTCAATTATTAGTGAAGATGTAAATATTAGGAACAAATTTGAATGAGTACCTTAAGCTAAACTTTCATGAAAAATATATATTTCTCGAGATTTCCTCATAAATTTTTTTTCTAAGCCACAATTTCATTTTTATTTAATTCCATGGTATTTCGGTCCATTATACCCTTCATATCTTTGTAATTACTCCATGTGATATATAACGTTAGAATACATAAATTTTTCTCCCATAATCGACCTATATGGTTTTCTTACTAATCCTGCTTCGAAGTTTATTAATAAAGATCAAATTGAGTATTCATTGTGTACATTCCTTATATGTGTTTGTTATTAATGAAAGGAGATAGTTTGATTGCTATTTTCATTGTTCAACAAATGAAAATATTGTAGGTAGTTTTTTTTTCATCAAGATCAACGTTCATATTCTTCATGAGTTATATAAAAACCATTTAATGATGAACATAGATGATTCCTCCACCTACAAAATATAGGGGAATGACACACCCAGACAGAAATAATATCAATGTATTTTTGGAAAATTACCATTCTATCTCTAATCAAAGTAGTCAAATCCAAGACTCTCACAGTGACTTGTTTACTTGTGGAAAAGTTAAAATGGGTCCCCTTCACTCATACTTCTTTGATAAAAACCTGACCTTCTTCTATTTTGAATGTCATATAGTAAATGAAGTGAGATGTTTTAAGTTTTCAACAACCACACGTAAAAATATTGATCACAAATTATATTGCCTTGATTTTCATGACATCTTGAAATTTTACTGTAGTATTATGTATATCGTGACCGACTTGACCGACTTTGATCATTTCCTATTTAGATATTGCAGTGGATAACTAGTTTTTTTTTCAAATCTTATCTATCTATTAATAATTTCTATCTTGCAGTTGCGGGTGGCCATAGGCTCCAGTGTTGAACCTATAGCTCTGATACCATCTATAACAAACCTTCCAATTCCATGTTATTTTTTTTTATACTTAACTATCATCATTATCATATTGTATTTATTATGTGGACTTTCAACATATTTAGTATTCTTTGTGATTATGTGCGATTTAGTCTGAAAAATGGAACTGCTTCTCACCCGTACCCATTTTTTCCATATATATTTGTATTCCATTCTTCGTATTCATGCTTGGATTAGTTACCATATTCGCCTTTATCTATTCATTATGTTATATACACTATGCATAATAATTCTGCTAATGTCATTTCTATAAACTATGTTTAGTTTCCTCCTTTCGAACTTACTAATCCCATAGCTTGGTCATGATCAGTCATCAATACAATTATTTTCATGTACTCTAAGTATTTTACAATGAATTGCATTATGAATTTCTCGAATATTTCATCTCTATAATTACACCTTTGTATTATGTCCCTATTACAGCGATAGATCTCACTTCTTCGCTATATAAATGCATGTATAAGAGGATTATATCAATTCAATTCATTATAGGGTGATAAAATACTCACTTCTTCCATTCCTTAATACTTAAGGTTGTAGGATTTATTTTCTCCATAGCGTTTAAAACTCTACAAGGATTTATCCCCTCATGTTGGAGGACATTATTTTTATTCACTACACACACACACACAGATATATATATATATATATACACACACACACATCCCTTTCTCATCTAAATCCAAGTGCTACCCATGTTAATCCTTCCTTATTAGGTACGCCTTTTGATTGCCCTTGCAACTAACCATTCTAGGGATGATTTCTATTTTTCTGGTTATACTTTAAGGGTTATTAAATAAAATCCTTCAACAAAAATTCCTTATATTTTTCCTTATATCCATGCATGATGATTCCCTATTCACATATTACAGCTAGTGCATTCATTCCTATATGTATAACATGGTACTAGTTTTCCTTTTTAATTCTTTAACACCATTATCACCCTAAAGTGTAGTGAGTTATAGTATTTCACACTCAGTGGGATTATAATTTTACCTTAGTAACTATATCATAATATTTTATTACCCATGTACTACCAACTTATCATTTCTCTAGCTATCACAGCTAACCTTTTATATCTCTGTGTATTTTCTTCATTTATACTTGTATTGATGTATCCATATGCAATCACGCTTGGGGAAACAATTTGCACCCATATGTTGATGCCACTTCCTCCTATTACACATGAAGATCATGTGACCCTCGATGTTGTTCGGCGGTGGAGGCGGGTAGTATATGGACCAATGGTTGGGATCACTCCATCGCAATCCTAATATGTTTCCCTAGTAATAATGTAGTCCTTTGCCACATTTGTCATTGCTTTAGGTGTTTTTCACTCTCACAAAGTCAATTATTTTGGATGCTTAGGCATTAGGAATGTTGGAGGTGTTTAGTTGCATCAGGGTGTAAATTTATTCTGGGTGTAATCACACCCGACATGCATTCCTGCGTCCAGGTAACTATATTTCCCATTGTAACAACTACAGTGTATTACAAATGTAGAGTTTTATTGTATATACTCATATTTATTTGAAGCTTATTGTTGGTTTCTCTTATGCAGGCTATCACTATGATTATTTATTGCCAAGGTGCAACATTCCCCTTTTCTTGAGCATTTTTATCCTTTTTTGGCTGGGATTTAGGTTTATACCGCTTAAGGTATGATTTTCCTGGTGATGTCTCTATGTTTATTTCGACTACCCTTGGATTCATTTTCGCATACGTATTATAACTTGAGCACAATGATTGATCCAAGTAGCTCCATACACCTTCAGGAGACCAAGAGGGTTGATGATAGGTAAAAATTCAAAGTGGTCAGATGCCTCTCGAACCAATTTCAGGTTGAAGTACTTGTCGCCCTGATTCCAGCGATGTGAACAGATCTCCAATTCGAGCCCGTATGGCGAAGTTAGAGAAAGTCATTTTTTTGGTCAAAGTTGGGCAGTGGGACAGGTTTAAGTGTCCCAAAAATTCACCGTCAACTGGCAGGGGAACTTAGCTCCCGAACACTGGTGAAATTGTGGCCTCATTAATTTTCCCAATGACCCTTATTTTTGTTAAAACCAAAAACTCCCAATTTCTTTTAAAACAAACAAAAATATATATTAAAATGGGGTGGCGGGCCACCAATCCTGCCACCCCCAACGACCATATTCTAAATGAATGAAAAATATGGGGTGCCAGGCCATGGCCCCCACCACACCCTTCGCCCATGGGATAACCACATATATAACGTATATAATTGGTTGGGTCGAGGTCGTGGGTTGCGAACCCTGCCCACCCAACGTGGCATATGCTATCACACTATGTCAAAACCATGACCATGACCGGGGCCGGCAGGGATCGAACCCGCCTAGCCCACGTGGGTCAGCCCCCACCGGGTGGCCCCATATTTAAATACATATTACAACAATGTAATTTTCAAACCAATGCATATATTTAAAACAAATCAAACCACCACTCATTATTATATATTTTTTATAAAAAAAAATTATATGTGGTTCAAACAACAACCAATGGTTATAACAAATAAACTAATTTAAAAAAAAAAAAAAAATTAACATGCAACATAAATTGCGTGCTAAGTATGGAACGGGGGAGGTTTGACCCAACCCGCCTCCACATCATTTGTCTGTCATAACCAATAGCCCAACGGGTACAATGTTAGAAACTTTGCAACACAAATGTTACATAAACCCTCAGATGCCCAGCGCATCGAATGCATAAGGAGGAGCACACAATTTGAGGTAGAATTTATTATCATTTTATTACAGGCACATGCGGGCACGCAGTTCGAGGTGGTGGAACCCTAAGCCATTCAGGGAGGCAGTGGAACCATGAGTTGAGCCACATTTTCAGAGGGGCCATAATTTCTCGATGTCAAAATTGGACAAATTTTATATGTATTTTACACCTCTTAGTGACGGAAATCTGATGACGATGTCAGTTTCTACAATGGAGGTCTCAATATTTCGGCCATTTTCCAGATTGGAATGACAGTGTCAAAATTCAGAGTGTGGATAGTCGATTTAATGTCATTCAACACCACAACTTCGATGGTGTATTCTAATCCAGCAGCTGAGCATCCCATTCTTTAACCAGCATCAAATTTGAGGTATATTAAGTGGTGCTTCCATGTAATTCATTGATTATTGTTGAGAGATGTTTTATGTCATGTCAATTCCCACTTGATGTATGATGCAGAATATTGATGTTTATGTCATCTGATATGTATTCATCATGTATGGTCATTTATGTTTCTGAGATCCCTTTGTTTCCTTGATGGCGGAATACTCTTTTTCACCATGTGTGAGGTTGTCATGTTGAATGAGGTTTGTTATGAGTGAGAGTTCCTTGTAGTAGAACGTCTCGTGGAGATACTTTGTTACTAATGTCGATGGCACATTTCCTTGTATGAAAATTAAATAGTTTCCATGTACATCATCACATTTTCCAGCACTCGAGATACTCTTTGTCACCATGTGTGAAGTTGTCATGCTGATAGGAGGTTTTTTATGAGTGATATTTCCTTGTAGCAGAATGTCTCGTGGAGAGACTTTGCCACTCATGTCGAGGGTACATTTTGTTGTATGAAAAGTAAACAACATCCATGCACATCATCACATTTTCCAGCACCAAATGAAGTGACCAACACCATCGAGACACCGAGGCCCGGAGACGTAGTCCACACTAGACGAACTCCATTATTAAATTTCGTTTGTTTTGTTGTGTGATTATTGACATGTTTTCCTCTTAATTATATATGCACCTGTGTCCTTAATGCTTTCATAAAATTAAATTCTAATACATCACAGAGTTAAAATATCATGGGTAAATCTGGTAGCTAACAGATCCAGATTAAGTGGTATTAGAGCAGTCTTATTGCTGATGCGAATTGCGAGCATGAAGAACCATTGAATGTGCAGCAATGGAGGATGTCATAGATGTGTATGAGGCCATGTTGAGGATGTCCAAAAGGATAGACATGTTGTATGAAGCTTATAAGGAACAAGCAGCAGATAATGTTGAGTTGAAAACACTTCTACAATAGGAGAAGGAGGACAAGCAGCAATTGCAGCTTCAATTGCAAGCCATGACAAAGGCATTGGAATAATTGAAGCGCAACGACAAAAGTCTTCAAATAGATCATGATACATTAAAGACACCCTTACGGGAAGAGAAAGAGGAGAAGAAACAATTATAGCTTCAGCTACAAGCCATGATAGAGGCTTTGGAGGAATTGAAGTGTGACAAAGGCTTGAATAATCCATCATCACCGGTTTCTAAATCGACATCTTAGGTAAACAATGTTGATGTTTCTTCAGTTTCATATTCACATGCTATAATTTCTGTGGGAAATGTGGAGATACCCATTACAGGAACTAGCATGATACTCCTCACCAATATGGGATACAAAGGAGTATGACTTGGCGTTAATGGCCAAGGCATGATTCATTAATTGGAGGTCATGCAGAGACCTCGATTAGCAGGTTTGGAATACAATGAAGGACAGTGCACGAAGGTGTCAAAAGCTCCCAATGCATGTTTGAAACCATTGGGGAAAGAGATTGATGAGAACACTTCACCATCACCCCATGGAAGTGCATGTTGCAGAGAAAGAGCTGAGGTAAGCTCACATCACCATGATCGCACCAGAGAACATCAGGAAAGGTATAAAAAGTCTCGATATTATCAAGTTCATTTTGATTATAATAATTTTAATAATCATGGACAAAAATCATGGCATAGAAGAACTTGTCATTTTTGTGGTTTACATAACCATGTCATTGTTGAGTGTTGGTAGATAATGGCAGCATGAAAGAGTATGAGGTGTGAAAGACCTTCTCCACAATAGGGAAAGAAATTGGTTAATCAGGTATGGAGGAAGAAGACTCATTGCATTTATTACGACAAAAGTGACCATCAAAGAGCCACGTGTTGGAGGCTCCATCCAGAGCAGCGCCTTAAGGACAAAGCTTCAGTGCAGGAACCATTCAGTGAAACTGTTCAACAAGAAAATCCACCACATTCACCGTGGTTCACTTTGTTAAGTAAGAAATGGTTTTTCTAGGTGTGGTAGTGTTTCATGGCCTTACTTTGTAAATCATGCATTTCAATTTAAAATTTAAAAGTGATGATGTTTTTTTCATCACTTATGAAGCAACAATGATATGTTGGCCTTGTATTAATAGTTGGGGTATTGATTCCATTTTAATGTAAACTTGACCACCGAGTATGGTTATAAACTTGTGGCAAGTGTGGGGAATGCTTGGGTCATAGATTCATCACTTAGTTAAGCATGTAATTTCCAAAATATTGTACTACGAGTTTGCAGAGGATGCAGGTGTTGACTCATCGCTTATGGCTCTGAAGGACAAAGGTGAAGGAGAATGAAGGGTGACCTTTCAGGACACGTGTGGTGCAGAAAAGGTATAAAGTAGTTGCAGATTATGTTCATGATTTTTGTGGAACAAAAGATCCTTAGTGGGGAGGATTGATCTTGGTGGCTCCAGACACCCTGAAGAGACCAAGAGGGTTAATGATAGGTCGAAATTAAAATTGGTCGGATGGCTTTCGAACCACGTTCAGGTTGAAGTACTCGTCCCCCTGATTCCAATGGTGTGAATGGATCTCCAATCCAAGATCATATGGAGAAGTTAGATCGAGCCAAAAAAAAATTCAAATTTTGGCACTGGGCTAGGTTTAAGTGTCCCACAAATTCACCGTCAACCGGCAGGGGAACTTAGTTCCCGAACACGAGAAAAATTGTGGCCTCATTAATTTTCCCAATGACCCTTATTTTCGTTAAAACCAAAAATGCCCAATTTGTTTTTAAAACAAACAAAAATATATATTAAAATGGGTTGGCGAGCCACCAACCCCACCACCCCCAATGACCATATTATAAACGAATGACAAATATGGGGTGGTGGGTCATGACCCTCACCACACCCTCCGCCCACGGGATAATCGCATATATAACGCATATAATGAGTTGGGTCGGGGTTGTGGGTTGCGTACCCTTCCCACCCAACGTGGCATATGCTATCACACTATGTCAAAACCACCGCCGTGACCGGGGCCGACGAGGCTCGAACCCGCTCGGCCCACGTAGGCTGGCCCCCACCGGGCGGCCCCATATTTAAATACATAATAGAAAAATGCAACATTCAAACCAACACATACATTTAAAAAAAATCAAACCACCACTCATTATTAGATTTTTGTTATAAAAAAAACTATATGTGGTTCAAACAACAACAATGGTTATAACAAATAAACTTATGAAAAAAAAAAACATGAAACATAAATTATGTGCTAAGTATGGAGCGGGCGGGGTTTGAACCTGACCCACCTCCACATCATTCGTCTGCCATAACCAATAGCCCAATGGGCTCAACATTAGAAACTTTTCCACGCAAATGTTACATAAACCCTCAGATGCGCAGTGCACCAAAGGCAGAAGGAGGAGCATGCAGTTTGAGCCAGAATTTATTATTATTTATTGCAGGTATAGGCAGGCACATAGTTCGAGGTGGTGGAACCCTGAGCCATTCAGGGAGGCAGTGGAACCATGAACTGAGCCACATTTTCAAAGGAGCCAAAATTCCCAATGTCCAAATTGGACAAATTTTATATTGATTTTACACCTCTCGGGGATGGGAATCTAATGATGATGTCAGTTTCTACAACAAATGTCTCGATTTTCAGCATTTTCTAGATTGGCATGACAGTGTCGGAATTCAAAGTGTGTGCAATCGATTTCATGCCATTCGACGCCATGACTTCGATGGTGCATTCAGATCCAGTAGTTGAGTTACCCATTCTTCAACCAACATCATAGTTGAGGTATATGAAGTGTTTTTTACATGTACTTCATTTATTATTGTTGAAATATGTTTTATGTCGTGTCGATTCCTACTTGATGTATGATGCAGAATCCATATGTTTATTTCATGTGATATGTATTCATCATGGATGGTCATTTATGTTTCGGAGATCTCTTTGTTGCCTTGATGTCACCATACTCTTTGTCACCATGTCTGAGGTTTTCATGCTGATCAAAGGTTTGTTATGAGTGAGAGTTCCTTGTAGCGGAATGTCTTGTGGAGAGACTTTGCCACTCATGTCGAGGGAACATTTCCTTGTATGACAAGTAAACAGCGTCCATGTACATCATCACAGTTTCCAGCACCTAGGATACTCTTTATCACCATGTGTGAGGTTGTCATGCTAACATGAGGTTTGTTATGAGTGAGAGTTCCTTGTAGCGGAATGTCTCGTGGAGAGAATTTTCCACTCATGTCGAGGGCACATTTCCTTGTATGACAAGTAAATAGCGTCCATGTACATCATCACATTTTCTAGCAGCAAAGGAAGCAGCCAACTCCATCGAGACACCGAGGTCCAAAGACGTATTCCACACTGGATGAACTCCGTTATTAAATGTCTTGTGTTTTGTTGTGTGATTGTTGTCATGTTTTCATCTTAATTATATCTGCACATGTGTCCTTAATGCTTTGATAAAATGCGATTCTAGTACATCATAGAAGTAAAATATCATGGGTAAATATGGTAGCTGACAGAGCCGAATCAATGATTTTTCTCTGTATTTTTCTTTATGCAGGGTTTCCCACATAAGGCCAAAGTTTGTTCCCTTCCTTGGGTGATTTTCGGCTAAATGTGTACTCGTTTCCTCTACGCACAGGGAGGATGAGTACTTATCCAAGAACCCATTTTGGAAATTAACTCCAAATTCCATTATTTCAGTGCTTTTTTATTGAATTTTTTTCTTTATAGGAAATATGATCCATTCCTAGTCCTTTTTTGAGTTACATTTTGGTGAATAAGGGATGTTACCCTACTCGATCCCTAGTCCCATCCAAGTACCCAATCATTTTCTTTTCTACTGGTTTAAACATATTTTCAAATGATGCTCCTAGCTTATTTACTATTTATCCTTTCTCTTTCCCCTATTTTTCAGGTATGGAATAGTCCATTAATCCTCTGTTCATTTCAGACAAAGTACAATGCCAAGCATGTATCTAATGTTACTTCTCCATTAACTCTATTGGTATAGGTTAGTATGAATTCAATTGATGGTGTTTCGAGAGGTGTTATGTTGCTTCAAGATTGGGGACTTTTATAATACTCCGTGTCTTCTAGTTTAAAACAATATTGTCTATTGAATATTTTTTGGAGGTTGTTCATAACCCCATCATTACCGTTCTTCACAAAGTGATCCAAGGATTTGATAGAATTCCCAATGGAGAATTATATTTATATAAATAGTGGTTTTATTTTAATGATAGAATTTTATTTGCAACATGAGGGTATTAGCTGATCAACTTTGGAAGCCTTATGCGATAAGGCGTATTCCTCTACCTTTTTTCATCGGCATAGTTCTTCCTTTATCGTATCAAATTTTGTGTCTATAGGTGCAGTTAATGATTACTAATATATCTATTTATTTTTGACACGAACTAAGATATTGAATACGATGGTTCTTTGAATTTAAAGTGGAGACATGTAATACTATTGTTATGAACATCGGTATTGAAATTTACTGTTAATGTTATGGTATTTATATGCATTTACTACACCACATATATGGCTCTTTATATTCCCTTTGTTTATTAGCTTCCATACTACTTCAGTATATATATTGTCTACTTTTCTGATACTATGAGCACTAAACCTTTCACTTAGGTGGCTGATATACACCTTACATCATTATTTACTGGTTTTATATTGTAGTATTTGTGCTTAGAATGGTATTTTCTCTTTATTTATGAAACAACTCTCTAATTTACACAGAACCTCTCGGTTCACTATTCTTCGCTTCCCCTCATATGTATGGAAAATCTATAGTTGTAGTGTGCACAATGCTTATTTGTCTACTATATAACTGGAAATTTTTTGTAATTAATTCATCATAAATAGAGTTAATTTACCATTACGTTTAATTCATTCATTCTAACACGATCTGTTTGAATTACAATTTTGTAGTTGTGGACATCCGTTGTTTCAGGATGATACTTTTAAACTTGATCGTAAAATGTATTTTAATTTTCTTAAACGGAAGAGACATTGTTAAGCTCAATATCCTTACTCAGTTATTTGCTTCTTCTTGAATAAGATTTCACTATAATAGCCATATCCTTACCCTTATTCCCTTTCTCCCTTTAATCCATAATAATTAACGCAATAAAGTAGGACTTTTCTTTTCATTTCATTTTTGTAAACCATTAACCTAATAACAATAAATATATATATATCGTTGGACCCTCTAATTTATCTTATACACTCCAGATGCATATTGTAGTTATATGAACATTTATTATCTGTCGATCGAGTTATCTTTCACCGTGGCATAAATCTAATATGTCCCATTTATACTAACTTAACTTTCATAGTAACATGAATGTCAATATGGTTCAGATCTACTAGATTAACTTTTCGATTGTCAAGCAAAAATATAATAGGGATATTCAGACCAGACTAACGGTATTATTATTTTCTCTATAAATGTTAAAGTGTATACTTTCACACGACTTTCATATTCTAATAATTGGTGTAATACAATCAAAAATTCCTTTTTCTTTCTGCTATATAACATAATTATTCTTTCCTCCAATTATAATATCTACCTGTTGAACTACGGTAGCTTTCAACTATTGCTTCCGGCCCAAAAATTAAAGTTAAGAATCGAATTTCTACATATTCTATCATGGATTCCCAAAAGTTAATATAACATAACGGATATAATAATATTAATCAGAGGCTTAAAGAATACAACGATAATACACCAAATCAAAAACAGTAAACGCCTCATGATATTCTAACCAGATATACTGCCTGGAAATCACTTAGGAATTGACAACATGTTTCATACCACCCAAACATGAATTGACTTCCTCGAGTTCACCCCCAAGTTGAAATAATCTTTCCATATAATCAAAAACCTTTTTTATCCCTTCCAGATGTATTTAATACCTTTCCTTCGGACCTGTTTATCCACTTTTCTAGGATTGTGCATAAAAGTTGTTCTTTCTCTCTGGCAACGCTTTTATGCTTATCCAAGTATAGCATATTTCTCTACTTAAAATACTTAATGGATTTTTCTCTCCAGTCGACTAATATTATCTATAATTTCATCTAGAACTTTATCATGAAAAAATTATCCAATTTCATTTACAAATGAGATTATATTTTCTTTTTTCAACAAGCTGTTGATGTCTAAATGTCTCATTCTTAAATACATACATCTCATTTCTTTATTTATTAATAAATATTCATTTACATAATTATTCCATCATTCTTTATAACATAACTTAGTCAAAACAAAAGCAGTATGACAACAACTAAAAAATATTACATAATCCCACCATTTTTTTATCGAGATTCTTAATCATGTTAAAATATCCACCTATAATGTAGTAGCTTTCAAGTATAAGCATGGATAGCTTCGCAGTAGAAGCTTGGATCTTTTTTAGATTTTTTTGAAGGAATACTTTTTTTATTAGTAGGAATTCTAAGGCCATAAATATTGTTACGAAACTCAAACTGATGGAACTAATAGGATGAAAGTTACGAAACTCAAACTGATGGAACTAATAGGATGAAAGTTAGCAGTTAGGATCCTCGGAGGAGAAACGAAATATTTAAGAGTGACTAAGGAAGGGTCCCATGGAATGAAATGCATCTTGATGCTCATTTTGCATCTTAGGATAAATAATCATTGTTTTTCTAAACAAAATTTAGAAGTTTATTAAGAGACTAGGAAGAATATTAGTGTGTCCATGGCATATTTTATTTTTTAGTAGTTTTTTAAGATTCCCATTAAAACCCATAGTATTCCACAATATAAGTTTCATTGATGATATTGAGAGGAAGGTTGAAGGATGACATCCATTAGTGACACCTTACTAATTTTTTCCAAGTAATCCCCTAGGTCTTGTAGTAATTGGCTATTACTTTTTCACACTTTTTTCTTTGGTTCACATGGAATATTAAATTTATCTCTAGCAGCATTTCTTTTTCCTTGAGAGCTATAAGAAGAGCCATGAATAGGGAAATTTCCTGAGCCTCACAAATAATTAGATATTCATTTTAAATGTATGCTTTGATGATGATTTGAACTTGCTACTTAGAAATTGTTGTTAGATATGTGTTTCCTTGTTCCTTAATAAGAGATTTAAAATCAATGTTATACAATTTAATTTCCTCAACATCTTCTACATCATATGATTCTTTTATGCTATTCTCCATTTCTAGATTTTCTAAGTCATATTTTTCTTTCATCTACTCTTGTTCAATTTTTGTTGACTTGGGTTTTCGTTGATTATTCTACTCAAACTCTAATTTTTTGGAATTTCTCTTTTTTTACCATCTCATTTTCTTCCAACTACCGGAAGACTTTGTACGAGTGATGGCTCAATACATTTTCAAAATTTGACTTTTCTATTCCCTTTTTAGCTATCTTTCTTTTAATAGTGATTATGTTAAACCCTTGTTAATCAAAGGATAAATTTATTTGTGTATTTTGTTTGATGTGGTTTTAATAGTGATTATGGTAAACCCTTGTTAATCAAAGGATGAATTTATTTATGTATTTTGTTTGACGTGGTTTTTTAAGAGATTCTTAGAGTAGATGGTCATATTCATTGCATTTTCGTCATCTTAATAGTATTTTCTCATTAGTTTTTCCCATATTTTATCTTCATTGCTCAACTCAATGCTAACTGGAAGTGGTATGGATATCTCTATATAAACTAAACAAAACCAAAAAAAAAGGCCAACGTAGGAAGAGTGTCAACCTTTCTTTATAGTACTCAAGATCATAACAAAATTCCCTGTAGAGTTTCCAATGATTTCAGAGACATTGGGATCACAAAAATCCCGAGAGGTATAATAAGTAACAATTGAAAGATCGGACGAGAGTTCCGATCCAGTACTGATTTCTTCGTAACTGATGTCTCTTTCTTGCTGGGCTTGTCATTGCCATCTTGGCCTCTGAAGTTTTTCCTTTCAACCTCAATAATCCTAGGTGGGCGAAACTGAATAATTACAGGCTCTCCATGAACATCATTCACCAGTGCCACTCCAACAAGCATCCTAATTTCTGGCAGCCATAATTGTAACTCAAATGCCCAGATATCAGCATACACATATATATACTCTAAATATTATTATATATTCTTCATTGTAGCTCAGGGATTATTACAAAGCCTAAATCTCCTCAAATTATTATGAACCCTAATCAGTTAAGATCTGTTATGCTCCGAAAATATCAAATTGCTTGAGTGGCCCTACGGTACAAAAGCATATCGACTCGAGAGTAAGAGGGTAGGCGGTTACATAGATGCACATGCAAGTAGTTGGCTATCGTCTCCACCAATTATGATTTAATTTAAGTATTATTCTTTTTTTTAATGTATGAATTTCTCTCCAATGTGAACGTGTTAGTATACATTAATTCTTTAATTCGAAGTTTCTGTGTAATCATTCTTTCGAAATTCTTGTTCAACAGGGGAACCCGCCTGCGAGCTTATTGTTGACATTAATGAGGCTACAATGAAAAGAAGTGGGTATTTGAACTCTCAAGTGTGGATGTATATAGTTGAAACACATAGTGGATTGTCAAAAACTATTTCTTAAAAGTTATTACATTTGCTAGCAGATCGTACGGGAATTTAGGGAATGATAAGTCCATTTCCTTCTTGAGAGTTTTAATAATTGGTTTTTAATTTTATTTATTTAAAATAGTTAAAAATATTTATTATATATATTATTATTATTTTAAAATAATGTTTAAATAATATTCATTTGAACAATCACAACAAAAATGGATTAATCTCTTTAACAAGTATCTTCTTACTCTCTAAAAGCATTTATTTCATACTTATTATAATCTAGCCTTATTCATCAGTATCTTCTTACTCTCTAAAAGCATTTATTTCATACTTATTATAATCTAGCCTTATTCATCAATAGAATAACAAAAATATAAACTGATTTAATATTTCATTTAGCATAAAATGATAAGAATTAAATTTTTTTAGTTTAAATTTTTCTTTAAAATAAAAATTAATAACTAAAAGTGTGATTTTTCTCTTTTTCACATTTTTTTTAACAATTTCTCCAAATGTACAACAAAAGTGTGTTTATTTAATAATTTCAAGTAGAAAGGAAAATTTGACAATACATTTTTAAGTTTAAAATACATTTTTAAATTCATAAATGAATTGCCTTGAAATTCAGATTAAACAACTTAAGTTTTTAAATATTTGATAGATTTATGTTAACATTAACCAGAAATAATTCTTTGGGAAATGGTCACTTTATTTATTAGTCATACCATGCAATAAAAAAAAAAAATTTAAATATTTTATATAAATTAGGTATGAATAAGATTTTTTGGTGAGTTTCAAATAATTATAATTATTTTGATACGCAGGTTTATTTTGGAATAAAGTTTCTAAAAATTTAATGTAATTATTAATAGTTATTAGTTGAAAGGTATAGATTTACCCTCTATTGAATATTTTAATTTTTTTTAATAATACATAAAAATGGAAGATTGAGATTTATCTTCAAAATAGTTATGTATTTTTTGTCTTTTTAATTAAATTGATTGATTTAAAAACATTTGATATAAACAAGCATCATGTGAAGTGAGTTATGGTTTTTTTGCATGTGGTATTGATAAATCATGGTATTTTCACATTGTATTGTAATAGAGCATATTTAAAAATTAAGAAACTTCATGATAAATTAGTAATAAATTTGCATTTCAAGAATATTGAATTTGAGCGAGGTGACACTAATTATGAATTATTTTTTTAATATTTCTATTTACTTACACTAGTTAATATATTGTCAAAATGATAATTATTACCACGACCATAAAAATTAAATGGATGGTAAATCTAAAAATTTCCATTATTAAAAAAATCATAAAAAATAATTAAATTATAACTTTAGTTTGCTTGACATTATAATAATAATTCATAATTCTAATTCTAATTATAATTTTTTATTAGAATTTGGAAATACAATTGCAAGTGAGAATGTGATTTCTTGTTCTTTATGATACACTTTTGAATGCATAAAAGTGTGTGTGTGTGTGTGTGTGTGAAAGAATATTCTTATCTATGGAGATTTACCCTCACTTTGTTATGTCATAAGGCATTCTTCTTTGAAAACAACTCCCCCAGCTGTCACTGTGTCCCTAGTTGTGCCATTAGATCAAATGTTAGACAATTGAAAGTTTTTCCACCTTCAGATCACATTACTTTAACTCTCAACTATATCTTGATTTGTTCAATCGTTCAATTTGTCAATCTTTATTATAACCCATAAACATATTGCACTTGCTTCCTTGGTAAATAATTCATTCCTTCCTGTTGTTAAAAGTCTTTAATGACCCTCATCGCATTTCCTTTCAAAAGAATACAATGCAAGCTCGGATGAGAACCCGTCTCTGAGATATTGGGGCCATTCTTCTCTTCATCGCCATGCAGCTTCCACTGGTGCAACCCTTTCCTTACCATTTCCATGGATTGGTTTGTTAAAAATATCCATTTTATCTACATCTATTGTTGGTCGTAATGAAAACATCGAAGGCTTCCCAGAGGTGGAGAGTACCTGCCCCGTGTCAAATTTATTACTTAAGGTATGTAGGTTCTAGAGATCTAGAGAATCCTAAAAAAAGGACATTCTTTCGCCGTACGAGATATGATCATAGAGCCCAATAAGAAATTCAGCTCTTGTAGATTCAAGATTTATAAAAGACCAAGTAATGAAGATCAATACCAAAACCCCAATAATTCTTACTTGCAATGGTGACCAGCACTTGAAACCAAAGATTTAGTTCATGAAAGCATTGGGCCCAACTACATGAGACTAACAAACGTATCGATCATTACGAGAGCACCCACTCATCTTACTCTCAATGCTAATAGCCAGATGGAACCCAAGATCAAGTTCATGAAAAAAATGGGCCTCATTGCACAAGACTTTAGAAAATGTCATATCATACAAACCTATTTTTCTTTGCTGCAGTCTATATGAAACTTTTCATCCCAACATCTAGTATTTTCAAAATATTTTTGGATCAGAGGCTGATTTCTTGAAGGTTTTGAAATGGGCATCTAGGTTTTTGGCTAACAGTAAAGGGCCTGAATCATTAGAAAATAAAATAAGGCATTTGGAAAGTTTTGGCCTCATGGAGGATGAGGCCAAGGAGCTTGTTAGGATATATGCATCCATACTAAACGTTTCTGAGGAGAAAATGCATAAGACCATGGAATTTTTCATAAATACTAAAGGACTTCGAGCAAAGTTTCTTTTATCAAATCCTAATTTCCTGAATTATAATTTGGAATGCAGGATCAAGCCACATGAGAAGGTGTTCAAAGTTAGTTTTAATGTATTTATGGATAAAGGAGGATTTTGTTTCTACTTTGAAACATTTCTTATTTCCTTTTCATTTTACATTTTTTATTTAGGCCATTAAAAAGGTTAATACCTTTTATTTAAATTAATTAATTAAACTCTCAAATTATTGATTAACATTTCTAATATAGATGATTAAACTAATTAATTTTTTTTAAGATAAATAAATAAAAACGTCAATTTTATTGATAACTTTGAAAATACTCTTTTTAGATAATTAAAATTATAAAAAACAAATTAGGGTTAACTATAGAGAAATTTAAATTTATTTATTAAAAATGTAAGACATTGTTAAATTATCAAACATAACATGTATTAGTTCTCATTTTATGGAGGAAAAAAAAAGACTCCAACCACTTTTATATTTGGTTATAAGTATTGTATATTTTTTTATATATAAACCATTTTTTAAGCCATTTTTAATATGAAAGTATTTTCTTTATTCACTTGTCTCGTAAAATTCCCGGATCTGGGTGACGCGATGAATGGGCCATCCCAAGGTGCGCAATGACGCAACAAGCAAAGGAATGGCAGTGCCATGGCTAGTAGGTTGCACCACGTTGTAACAGATATCAGTTAATGGTTTTAATGTTATAGGTGACGGCCATTTGTGGCCTCGATCAGAGAGGCACAACCATAAAACCTTTGCACCATTCTCTCCCACGCAGTCTTCCCCTTGATCTCTAGTGTAGCACTGTCACAGCTCTCCTTCACGGCTTGGCATGCTCTCTTCACCTCAACCCAGTCTCCTACTATGCTTACATCGCCATGGCACCAAGGCAGGGACAGAAGCCTTGTAGAGGAAGCACTCGGGGCGCCCTCCTTGTCAGGCTCACTAGAGCCTCTACTGATAGAAATTTCGACTCTGATGTAGAGCCCTCCTCCGCTCCCTCCGCTCAGTCTGTTGCCATGACTTCTGACGGCTCCTCTGCTTCCTTAGCTCTTTCGGTTCCACCTTCTGCCCCCCTCATCCCTTTCACTAAGCCCTCCATGTCGCCCCAGCCCAGATTCAAACATAAATACCGTAAATCCACCATTCCCTGCTCCTTAATGCCTCTACCCAAGAAGTTGGAACGTCTGCCTATTAAGGCCTCCTCCTTGTACATCCCCAATTTTTGGCATTACACTGTAGGTGGTTAGAGAAAGTTTGATAAGAAAGGTGAGCCAATGGAGTTTCTCCCTCACGTATTCATGGAGGAGGAGGAGGAAATTTCTCATATTTACAAGTGTCCAGTGACTAAGGAAGAATCGACAGAACCCGATGCAAACCCACAGGGGGAAGCACGCAAAGACTGAAGGTTTTTGCACCACATTTCACTTTTGGAAATACATGTTATCTATATTTTTTTCAATTTTATATAATGTTTTAGCAAATGTAGATGCTTCAAGCTTTTCTAGACAATCCAAGGGCTGGTTTCCCTGCCATGGGCAACCCCTCATTTTGAAATTTTGGACACAATTGAAAGCAAGAATTGGATAAATTCCTCAACTCAGGCCATGGAATGTAAAATATTTTGATAATCAAAAGAATTTAGAAGAGCTTACAAAAAAAAAAATGTCTTGTAAAATATTTAAATGGTTGGATTTTTTTTAATGATTGTTGTATTCATGCAAGAGCTTTGTTGATTTTAAGTTGGTGGTGATAATGACATGGTCAAAAGGTTTCACTTAGTGAACCTATGATATAGAAAATCATTCATTTTATATCAAAGAATACATTAGATTCATTATATATTAAAAAACACCTCTTAATATATTTTTCCAATTTCAAAATTTCCTATTTTGATTGAATATTTCTTTTTTCTTTTCTTTTTTCACAGGACATTATTGTATGCATATATTGTCAATATTGTCAATACCGATCATACTTCTTGTGGGAATTGAATATTGGTGGGGAGGATTCCATTCCTTCCTCCCAATCCATTTTACTAAATATATAAGCTTGTAAATAAAGTAAAATAAATGGGAACAAAACAAGTTCATTCATATTAAAACATAGGTATGCCACTATAATAATATAGCCTTGGGTTAAGGGAAAGACTTCTTATTATTTCTACCCATTTATTTAGTCTAAGACATTGTTTGTAAGTGCATAAACCAATTTACACATTGATATTTTATTCTCATTCTAATTCAAAAATCGACCAAATATCCCATCGATATTTTCTTCTCATTACAATTCAAAATCATACTCATTAGGAAAGCTAGAAGAGATTGCTATTCTAAGCTCAATGTAGCCTAGGGGCTTGACATGGTCAAAAGGTTTCACTTAGTGAAACTATGATATAGAAAATAATTCATTGTATATCAAATAATACATTAGTTTCATTATATATTAAAAAACACCTCTTAATATATTTTTCCAATTTCAAAATTTCCTATTTTAACCGAATATTTATTTTTTCTTTTCCTTGTCAATATTTTCAATACTAGTCATACCACTTGTGGGAATTGAATCTTGGTGGGGAGGATTCCATTCCTTCCTCTCAATCCATTTTACTAAATATCCTATCTAGGTATTTTTTTCTTGATATTTTTAATACTAATTTTTTCTATCCCAAGTAAGAATATAGGACATAACTACTATAATCTTGGAAATAAAATAAAATAAATGGAAACCAAACAAGTGCATTGAAATTAAAACATAGATATGCCACTATAATAATATAGCCTTGGGGTTAAGGGAAATACTTTATATTATTTCTACCCAGTATTTAGTCTAAGACATTGTCATGCACTCCATAAGAAGGATTTTATGTATAGGAATATTCTATTTATAGACTTGAAAAGGTAAACCATCTCAAGTCATGTATTTTTCTATAGATCTATAATCTTTCAAAATTAAAGGAAAATGTATCTAACTAGCTAGCTATCAAGATTTTGTGTGTAGTAATTTGTAAGTGTATAAACCAATTAACACATTGATATTTTATTCTCATTACAATTCAAAAATCAACCAATTAGCCCATTGATATTTTCTTCTCATTAAAAGTCGAAAACATACTCATTATGAGAGCTAGAAGAGATTGTTATTCTAAGCTCATTGTAACCTAGGGGCTTTCTTATTTTCATTTAGCTATAAATGAGCTCTTTATTTGTTGTACTTTAACATTTTATTGTGGTTTTTGATATATTAATATAGATATCGATTTTTATCAATAAACAAAAAATTGAAATTATGTTGTATGAGAGGTGTATCAAATGTATGTACTAATATTACAATACAATGAATGCACTAAAATATAAATAAAAATATCATAATTTGTAGTTAGTGTTAGAAATTTTCAAGGTCTACTTTTAAAAATTAGCAAATATTAGTGAATCCTCAATTTCAATAAGTAATTTTTCCATATATCTACATTTTTATCTTGATAAAATTTAATAAGACTTTATAATAGTCTTTAATATAAGGTCAATACATTTTCTATCATGTTGAATTAAAGTGTTTTACAAAGGACAAGAGTCGCATTTCCCATGTAGCTAGGCAAATTCCCTACTAATAAATACTATCGTAACTACATAGAATTGGGTTGATATATTTCTTATACCTAAAAGAATTAACTAGACTTATACAAAACATTTTAAACACTGGTTACATTTGCAAAGCTTGAAAACATAGAACTCAAAAAACTCAAAAAATCTCATCAGGAAAGTGGTTAATAAACCACTAAAGCAGTGACAAAGGTTTTTTATAATATGTAGAAAGCTCATCAATTACTATCAAAGAATTTATATGTAAGACAAACACCTAGTCTCCATTTAGAGGATCTGTTACTATTTAATTTTATCATATTGAAGCGCTTCTAATTTCAGAATTTATTGATATTTATTCTCTAGTTAGATGACTTCAATTTATTTTTTACTTCTTTCTGTACAAAGAAATAAGCTTGAAACACTTTCTTTGATGGGGAAGTTTGATACATATACATTTATGTGAGACAGAGAGAGGGAGTTTGAGAATTTTACATTTATTTCTATTATAGGTCATAACATTGCTCATAATTTGGGGGAATCACAAGAATATGTGTTATATGGGCGAATTATCTGATATAGGAAGTGGAGTTCTTGTTTTTTTCTATGCAGATACTACATTGACATGCTTACATTCTGGAATGACCGCATTAATGACAATTATTCTTCATTGTATGGGTTATATCTAGCCTTCCCATTTACCTATCTTTGAGCTTACGAAATTTGTGAGATGTGCCAAATTCTCCACTGTTAACATGAATGTCACTCTCATGTGGAATTCTATTGGATTTTACCATGTGATCTCGATGCACTTATTTTCTTTGTTTTGCAAATAACTATCCCACTTCTTTGTAGGATTTAAATCAATACACTCACTTTTTTACCTTTTCTATTAATTTTTATGTAAATAAGCAGTTAAGCTACTGTTAGATTTTATTAGGTCACTATATTTTTAGTGTTATCCCCGTATTGTTATTGTTATTATATCCCCCTTATTGTTATTTTTGTGGCCATGTAGTCTCCATATTGTTATTATTGTGACAAATAGAAGCCCACTATTGTTATTGTGTGCCCTTACATTGTTATTGTTATGTTAGCTAGGATTATATTGTGACACATTGGACTCCTATATATAAAAGGGAGGTTTTTTCATTTGTATCATCCAAAAATTATTTATTTACGTAATGTAAAGGAGGTTTCCCCCTCGAACTCGCTAATTTCTAAGGTGTTTATCTCTCATTTCTTCTATTTTTGGATTTGGTTCCATAACATTTGGTACCAAATTTTTGGATTCTAGGGTTTCGCTCCTTCAAACAAGTCATCATGGAATTTTCGCTATAAATTGTTTTCTACGAAGGTTCAAAAGCTTAAAAAAACTCATTTGTGAATAAATCTTGATGAACGTCGTGTAAAAATTTCATACCTTGGTTTGCAATATTTTCGAAGAGATATGATCTGTGGAAGTTAGGATTTTGGGAGGATCCTAAATTTCATCTCAAAGAGGTGACCTTGGGAAAGTTGTCATAACTCTCTCTGTGAGCATCAGATTGGAATTCTATAAAAAGTGGTCAAAATTATACGAATTGTAGTTTACTTTTTATCAATTTCAGATCCGAAGGAGAAAATAGTGACATGTGGTATGCCGTACAAGTTCGCTCTACTGAAGCAGTCCATAATTAGTTCATTGTAGGATATTAGGCATAACTTTGCCTTGAAGAATCCAAATCAAGTCAGACCTATGGCATTGGAAAGAAGATTCTGAGGGATATTAAAGGACAAAAGATAAAATATTTGGGATCCCAAATTACAGAGATACATCAATTTCAATATCGAGCTCCTCAAAAGCAAGAAAAGGCGTGTATTTTTTTTCAAATTGCATAAATATTGTTTGAAAAATCAGTTTGAAGTGATTCCAAGGGCATATTGAAGCATAGATGTCAGTATTGGGTTCTAAAATGGCCCCTAAAAAGAATTAAACACCCATTAAGCCCTCATAAGGCTCTACTATGAGTCATGAATAGGAAGAAGTGAAACATGATATATCAAAATTACAAGACTAGGTGCACCAAACTTCTCTTTCACAAAGAGAAAAAAAAATGAAATGGATGTTTTGAAGAAAGGCATGGAAGCTAAGATGGATGGTTTGAAGAAAGGCGTGGAAGTTTTGAAGAATGGCATGGAAGCTAAGATGGATGGCATCGAAGCTAATATAGATGACATGGAAGCTAAGATAGATGAAAATATGAAAGACAACATGGAAGACATGAAGAATGATCTGAAAGAAGACATGGCAGGTTTGAAGGAAGGTTAGACAAAGTTCATACAATAAATGATTCCTAATGGTGAAAAGGCAGTACAGGAAAATCATGATGAGAACAAAATAAATGTTAATCATGATTTCATAAACTCTAATGTTGGATTGAAGACACACCATATTCCAAAGCTCGATATGAGGAATTTTGACGGCAAGGATCCCGTAACATGGATACTACAGATTGAGCAATATTTTGATCTCCATAATGTGCGAGACACACAAAAGGTATGCATTGCAACTTTACATTTAGAGCAAAATACATTTGTATGGTATCGATGGCTTTTCTCTCGTAAAAAAAAAATATCACTTGGTCAATTTTTACTGAGGAAATGATATCACATTATGAGGATACAAAGAGAAACACCTTCTTTAGCCAATTGATAAATCTCAAACAAAGGGGTTCAATGGTGGAGCACATTCAGGACTTCTAAAAATTGAATATAAGGGTAATTGATATTCCATAGGAACACATGATTGATGTCTTCATAGGGACTTTAAAGGATAACATCCAATATGAGGTTCACCTTTGGGAACCTGATTCATTAGAGAAGGCATTCAGGTTGGAAAGAAAAATTTAAAGTAAAATTATGGCAACAAGGAAGCCTACCATTCACATCTATAAATATAGAAGTGTTGCTACTATTAGACTTCCACAACCTACAAGGTTGACATCACAAAAATTGGAAGAAAAAAGATCAAAAGGGATTTTCTATTGTTGTGATAGAAAATATAGTAAAGGTCATAAGTGTGCAGAGAATAAAATATTTTACATAGATTGTGAAGAGGAGGAAGAAAATGAACAAGAAACTACAAAATAAGAGGATATACGCTAGGAAACAACCCTAGATAAAGAAGAAATGATTCCAACCATATCCTGTAATGCATTGGAAGGAATTACCAGTCCTCAAACTCTTAAGATAGAAGGACATTTCAAGAAGAAAAATGTAATAGTGTTGATTGATTCAGGTAGTACCCATAATTTTATTCATTGTAAGGTAGCCAAGGAATTTAATTACTTCTTATACCCAGCGCCAAAGTGTCAAGTGATGGTTGCAAATGGAGGGACTATAAATAGCTCTATAAAATGCCATAACATCAAGCTAACCATGGGGGAATATGTATTGAATAGTCGAATTATTTCCATTCCAATGGGAGGTGTTGATGTTGTACTAGGAGTACAATGGTTACAATCTTTGGGGACGGTAGCTTTTAATTTTCAAGAATGTTTCTTGAAATTTTTTGGAAAGGAAAGGAAGTTTAATTACATGGTATCACAGGGAAGCCGAGAAAGATAATAAGCTCTAATGTCATGAAAAAAATTTTGAAGAAAGAACAACGAGGCATAATTGCACAATTATTCTCACTAGAATTTCAAACATCAAAATCATCTATTTCTCTAGATCTCCAAAATTTCTTGGACAATCATTCCAAGGTGTTTGAAACTCCCAAAGGACTCCCACCTATTCGTGATCATGATCTTTTTATTCATTTGATTCCAATAAATTTTCCTCCAAACATCAGGCCTTACAGATATCCTTATGTCCAAAAGAGTGAAATTGAACGTATGATTGCAGAAATGTTAGAGGCTGGTGTAATTCAACCTAGTCAAAGTTATTTATTTTCTCTAGTAGTATGGGTGCACAAGAAGAATGGATCATGGCACATGTGTCTGGATTATAGGGAGCTCAACAACATCACTATTAATGATAAATTTCCCATTCCTGTGATTGATGAATTATTGGATGAATTACATGGATGTAACACCTCTCATTTCAATTTTTTTTCTACTTATAGTAATTTCTCAACCTTTTTATTTTGGTTTATTATCATCTGTCACATTCTGACGTATTTATATCACTAATAATTCACTATTTCACTATTATTCATTTACAGTTTACGACATTATTGCAATTTACAACAATGTTGGCTACGACTTCCTTCTAATATAGAATTTCCCTTTCTCATTCATTATGGAATGATATAATAACAAGTCTTCTATGTTTCACTTATGAATACACTATTCGTCTTTCATTTATCCACTAAACTTTCTAGTACTTAGACCCCTTACATATATTCAATTTAATTGGGTGGCAATAGACATTAAGTGATTCTCATATACACTGTCACAACTATAAAGGTATTACCATATCTTGGAACATACGTTTTGACACACATCCAAAGTATGTCTAATTTTCCTATATGTAAATTCTCACCTTTTGATTTTGTATCATTATCCACATGATCATTGCAAACCACCATACTTATTCGTACAAATTTCTTGTATCTCCACCCTAATTTAATTTCAATAATATTGGTTATCACCAATAAAAATCTTTGTGTAACCCTTATGTTCATACCTATATACTCTTTAATATGTATATCTATATAAATTGGTAAGATCAGGTTATACCTTTAAAACACTATTATCGTAACCTTAATTTCAAATTTGGAGTAATTGTTTTAATTATTAACTTATCTTAATGTTTGGTAATAGATCCACAGGTAATGGGATCTAATAGTACGTGATCCTTATTACACATTCAAATTATCATTGACCAAGTACCGAACTAATATTAAATGTTTTTATTGACCTCATCTGAGTTAAGAAACCAATCAATTGAAATTTCCATGCAAACGGGGACACTTCCATGGCTAGTTGTCAATGTCGTCTTTAATAAAATATCTCATTTTGATTTAGTTCATTTTTTTAATGGTACTAATCACTAATTAACTTGTCAGCATTTATGAAATTTCCTGTTTCAAAGTTCGATCTGCCCATCCATCACACTCATGTGCACTCGACGTATCATTTTGGGAATAAGTAGCAGCTCCGGTGCAATGGGTTTGTCTGTGTGTGTATTAACTCCTAAGTACTACATCACATGGGCTTGTATCAAGACCCATTGATCCGCAGGAATTTTCAAATCATCTCTCGATGAACGAAATCTAGACGGCTACAATCTTATTACGGTTAGGGTTTATGGCTTCATAAAAACTCATGATTTCAATTGAGGCTCTATTTCATTTGTCGTTTTAGTTGCAACATTTTTCCCTCTACGTCAGACTAGTTTGATTCGCTATGATTCTTCTCTGCATTATTGTTTGAGCTATCGTGATCAACAGAACACTTTTGATTTGAAGATTTGTGCCAAGCTTATACGCCATCGCTACCTGCATCTAGTCTCTGGGTAAGAACGTAATACATTTTCACTGTATTTCTTTTATGCCAGTTACAAACTAGCTTGCATTTTTCTAGATTGAAGTTTCTGATTGTGCATTCTCATCAACATAATGTGGCGTATACCCAGTATATTCTGAGAAATGTGAGTTTGTTGACTTACACCATTCATGCTTAGTTTTTAATTTCCCCTCATACCCTCTACTGTGATTTATGTAATGGCATGCTCAGTCATTTCAATACGTTGTCATTATCATATTCCATATTAGTATTGGTGTGTTTGTATATGAGATTTTACTTTGTTGCACATTTTTATTTTACTATGGTAGTGAATCACAAAATCGTTGTGTTACCTTTTTCTATGATTATGTTTACCCTATTTTGTTGTTTTGAATATACCCATCTCGTCTTTACCCATCTGGTTTGTAACTAAATCATGAGTCCTTATCATCTAAATTTTCATTCCCATTTCAGAACCAGTTGTCAGATTGAGTTATGTCCCTTCAGTATTGTAAAGACTAATAGCGTTTTGGTTCCAAAACGCAAATAGAACCTAGCCCGCCTACGTTCCTTCCAGAAACGAAGATGGGTTTGTGTATAGTCTTTTTCCCTCCTTTAGCATTTTCGGCGAGTAGATTCATTTTCTGGTAAGATTATCGAAAAACCCAAATCTCTACTTTCTTAGTCAATAGTTACAGTTACAGCAGTCTCGAAATTTTTGTTTACAATTTTCGTTTTTCTTTCAGTAAACTTCTTCGCCGTATTATTTTCTAATTTTAAAGTCAATTGAGGTTGCTAGTTAAATTATCGCGTTTATGCATTATCAATTTTATATCCCGTCAGTTTTAATTGGACTGATTTCGGACTATATCATTTCTCAGCTATTACTCACCGGATCCCTCTTTAATCATTTATAATATTTCTATTATTAGTATGTCTGCAACCATAGTTTGTCCTTTCTGTCTTACTAAATTTTGAATGTTACTGCGATACATGGTGCTAGAATACCATCTTTTCCAATTTACAGAAAAAACAATTATGAATAAATTTAGCCCTATTATTACTGCTATCATACAATATTATCAACATCCCTTTAGTTTTTTTTCATTATGACTATTACATGTTCTCCTCATTTTAGATTGCAAAGAAAAACTTAGAGTTGAACCTTACTCAGGTGTCACTTCTCTTCCACTTGTTCAGTTCTCGCACTGTTATTTTAGTTCAATGATTTCAAGGTTAATGTTACATCTCTAACCTTAGATGTTATCCTATGTAGGTATGATTACAATCCACTGCAATTGGGTACAATATTTATACAAGTTGTTTCCATTATGTACTTTAACACATAAACTATTGATGTACATGTTGGTCAGATGTTTGTTGGATTTCCATAGGGTAATATGCAAGAATTTTGCAGAGAAACAATTTTATTTTATTTTAAGGAACAGAGTTCCCTCTGTACGATATTTTATTACTGTCATCTCCTTTTTTTATTATGTATATAAAGTTTTCCTTTTTCAAATTTTGAGAAAGGAATACATGTTTAACACATGCAATGGAATAGCTCTATTTATAATTTATATTCTAGTGTTCTATTTTATGAAATCTCTCCTAATTGCATTTTTATTTCGTTTATCAATTTCTATCCCTATACTATAATATATAGAAATTAATGAGTCATGTTATTCATGTTTTTATTCCTCATGCATGCATTATTTTCTAGTGATAGTCATTACAAAAAATTTCTTACATGTATTATTATTTATTTTTTTAATTTTTTGCATGCATATTATAGTACAAAAACTTATGGACCATACTGAAATGTTAATTTCTTCTGTTTCAGTTTACTTCAGATTTTAGTGTACAGGTCACATATACTAGTATAAGATAATTAACTACACATAACTTTACTGTGAGGTACCTAACCTCAGATCTAGACCCAATACTGGGTTATAGACATTCTGAGAGTTGGTTCTCTACAGAGTATGACTATACAACAATTCAGATTTAACTATTTCTCCTATAGTTAATTTTTTTAAATGTACAGACCACCAAAATATATTTATACCTCATATAATTTCAATTTCATAGACAAAGATTCAGACTGGAAATTTCATATAAACCTAACTACTTTACCTTTTTTAGTAACTCAGCATAGCATTAACATGTAATTAAAAATCAATTCCAATTAAATGTGCATACCACTTAGGTTAGACTAGATGCCTCCCAACCTTAGAGCTCTTTCTCCACAGCTCACCCCCAATCAGAGATCCTTTCCTTCAGTGATCAACACCCTCTATCTATCTTGAATCAGCTTATTTAAGCTTAGTTTCCATAGTCTATTTCCCTTAACTGCATCCAATTAATTCAGGATGTTGTTTCCTCTTTGCATAGGCTTTCCCTTTGTTTCTTCCACAAAGGTACTTTTAAAGCTAGCTTTTCTACTTTCTAGCTTTATTCCACCTCTTCCCAGTAATTTCCTCTTTACCGGGGCAGCTTTTTAGATGTTTATCTCCAATCTAAATTTAGTATTAAATTTATTTCTTCCAAGGATTTTTGGAAGTCTCGGAAATTCTTACAACCTTATCCATCCTCATGGATTTGGTTTCCAGATCTCTAGGAAAGTCTTACAACCTTATCCATCCTCATGGATTTGGTTTCCTGATCTCTAATCATAATCTAGTCATTGCACATAAATTTTCATTTTATTTTATTAACTTTAAATAACAAAATAAATCCACACAATTGTTTTCCATTTGGGTCCATTGTACCCTTTTGGACTTCTTCAAATGTCTAATAAAATCATAGCAAACTGGGGATATTACAATGGAGCAATTTATTTTACCAAGTTGGATCTTCGTTCAGGATATCATCAAATTAGAATGAAGACTGAATATATTCCAAAAAAAACATTTCGAACTCCTGAGGGTCATTATGAATTTTTAGTCATGCCTTTAGGCCTTACCAATGCACCTTTTACATTTCAAGGGTTGATGAATTCCATTTTTAAACCCTTCCTTATAAAATTTGGGTTAGTATTTTTTGATGATATGTTAATCTACAACAGATCTTGGAAGGATCATGTTCAATGTAATATCCCAAAATAGGGAAAATCAACAAGGTTGGGAATATCTTATGATATCCCAAGATTGTAGATCTAGTAATATTAAAACACAATATGAGGACTGTAACTAAGTAAAAAACAGATATAAATACACATTAGAATATGCAGAAATAGTTGAGCCATTTTATTAATATTTGGAGGTGCAAAATGAAAATACAACAGTGCTCAAAATATGAGACACTCAAGCCACAAAAGTATCCTAGAATGACCCTGTAATCATATCCCAAGAGGGACTGCGTAACTGTTGCTCTGTTGGAAGGTAAACTGCATTGTCCCTGCTATAGACGTAGGGACAGCAACTTCCTGTAAGATAGAAAGTCATATCTAGGCATAACGGGAGCTCCGATGATGCTGAAATTGTAGATATGGGCTCTATGATGGATTCCCAAGATAACCCTGGAAGGATTTCTCAGATCTGTAAGTCTAAGACAACCTTATCCCTAGGGCTCCATGAATATGCTACTGGGAATGCATATCTGAAGCTAGATCTGATAATATGATGGCTGCAATGATGTACAATCGGAACTAAGAAAGAAGGGTTGATCCCTTCACTAGATCCTTGGGCTAAAAGCTCAAGATCTAGCTCCTCCAATATCCTCCACTGAAAATAGCTACAGAATGAACAACAGCTTCAGAAAAATGCGTTGTGAGAGAGGGAGGCTCCTTTCCCCATAGAAAAATATGTCAAATCAGCTCTTGGGTGATGGCAACAATAGATCCAATGTGAGGAGGTTATCCCTCACAGGATTTCCAGCTAAAATGCTGGAAACTTCCTTCCTCCAATAGATCTGCAAGACTGAACTACGCAATCCTTGAAGGGACTGCTGCAACAAGGACACATAACCTCAAGGCCTAAATGTCAGATATAGATCTGATGCTATGGAAGACTGAATATGAAGAACAAAGTGGTAGGATGAATCCCCCACCATTTTTCTAGCTAAATACTAGAAACAACCTCCTAAAGATGGCACTAATGCCTGATATGTAATGAAGAAAAATCCTCTTCCTCGAAGATCACTCAAATAAAGAGGTGGGATTCCCGCTCAGGAACACCCTGCAAGCTCTGCTAAATAGCCCAAGCTTGCATAGAAATGTCCTAAGACAAATCTAGATCTAAACAGATCAAGAAATGCATAATCAAAATCATGCCTTCCATTGTGCCTTCACCTTCATTATATGCATGAGCCTTCCATAACCTAGGCCCACTCCAATTCTGCGCTACACATGTAGACAAAATCTCCATGTTTGACTACGTTGTTGATCCATGCCCTCCATCATGTTCACATGGTGATCACCCTCTCCATAATGCATGCATTAAATGCACCACTTCCTCCACTATCTCATCATGAATGATCTTCTTTGAATGTATCATGATCTTAGTTGACCTTATCAAATATCCATTTGATTTAATATTTAATCTACATGATCTTCTTTGACTGTTTCACCCTCCATAACCTATCTCATAAATGAGACATGATCTCCATTAATGGAGTTGCTCCACTAATCCATGATTCTAGATCTAGATCAAAAATGTCCACATACACACATAAAAGTGGATCTTATTCATCTTTTGGGGTTTTTGGGTCCCTCCACCCTTTTATTTACTTAATTTATTAAAAAGATCAAGGAATCTAATATTCCAAATGTGATGTTCAAATTTGGGAATATTACAGTCCCCCCCGGAAAAATGTTGCTTGTCCTCAAGCAATTCAAAAGGTAGATGCATCAGCCATCTATTCCCCTCCAAATGGCATCCACATAAGGAAGACTTATTCCATTTGCTGCAATATATTATGCATGTTTGGTTCCATAGCTGTCTTTCAGAAATATATGAGATGACTTCCAACCGCATGGTTAGATGTCCTCCTCTCACCATAAAGCACAAAGTGACAATCATATGATATCCAACATCATCATAAGTACATGAGATACATAAAATAAAGTATCTCTTTCCAAAAAGGAAAAGATTCATCATACAATACATTCCTTCATCCCATGTTTTGTGAATTTGGTTGGGCATTGTTATGCTCTCATTCTTAACCTTTTTGGCCTTATTGGATCCAAACTTCATCATTCCAAAGTTAGGCAAAAGAAGAAGGGAAGGAGTACCATGGGTAGAAAAAGGTGTCAAACCATATTATTCTAATAATAACCACCGGAGTAAGGCCCTTTGTTGCCATCCTCCATCTCCTTCATGTAAGATGGATAAGCCAAACTCCCCTAAACACAACCAAAATGAACATGCCTTCCTTTGCTGCATTTTATCTTTGATTTTCAAGGCATGAATCAGAAAATTATGAGCTATTGGGTGGTAACCATACTCACCCAAGAGCAGCCAGTGTAGCCATGCCTCCTTCTTCATTTCATATGTGTTTTTCAAGGCATGGATTAGAAAAATAAGAGCCTTTGGAGAGTGAAAGAAATCTCCCAATGGAAACCAACGTAACCAAGCATGTTGGCCCATACAAATCTGCAAGTGGTCATGCAACCCCTTGCTTATTATCCTTACCCATTCACTCCCATGTGGATGATGAATGAGGTACTGCATAATCATGGAATCCTCCCTTTATAGAATGCCATCCTTCCCAAACTGTTGAATAACTTTTCATTTCATGAAATGTTGAATGCATCTCTAATGATATCTCTTAATGAGATTATCTCTCCATAAAAGGCCCTCCAAAACCAAATAAGTTTTTGATTTGCTGCAAGTAGAATTTTCTCTTTGAGCAGTGAGAGGCTCATTGAGAAAGGGTCATCTAGAAGGGAGAAAAGGTTTCTCATTTCAAGATGTCTACTATTTGTCATCTTTGCTTCCATTGCTTCATGAGTGAAGATACCTCCAGAATTCTCCAAGAATGATGAAGCCCTTTCTTTGTCACAGCTACTAAGTGACATCATTTTAGATCTACAGGGTAATACATATGCTGTCTCAAAGTAAGTCATAATACTGATCTCATAATCAGCCATTGTACATAGGATAATGCTAATCCCATTTTCTTAAACTCTACATCTCAACTCAAGGGGTTAAATGTAGCTCAACAATGATGAACGGGGATAGTTTTCAGTCTCCTCCTTGATTATATCAAGGGTCCTCTGTGTTGTGATATGTCTGTGCTTCAAATCAAGACTTTGTTCTAACCCTTGGTTATGCATTATTCTTGAAAAAATATGTGCTAAGAATTTATGCATACCTTGGATCAACTGATATGTGGGAACCTCTTGACAGAACACAAGAGTTCCTCGAACCGGGACAATGGTATCTCCAACTGCTGGTAAGAGTGATGGCTTCTTTTCTTTAAGTGTACCAGCGCTGATATCTTCCTCCTCTTCCTCATGCATCTCCTGATCCATGCATGGGACTCCACATGTCAAGAGCTCAAGACTGTCTTGCAAAGATGCAAGTGTCTCTTCTCCAAATACAAGTACTTTTGCAGTAGGTGGTGAAAGTAGTGACCTCTTGTCCAGAGTGACAAGATTGAAATTCTCCTTGGTTTCCTTAATAAATGTCTCTTTGTATCACATTTATGTCTTCTCCACATAAAACTCCTTCCTCAACTTGTGAAATAAATATGAATACTTGGTCACCTTTGCATGCTCTAGGTGCCCAAACCACCAATCTTCTGCTTCATCTAAGAGATGAAGTGCTGCAATTTGAATAGCCTCTTCTTTAGCCACAAAATGTAGCTTGAAAAATGAATCTAACTCCCTCCTCCAAGCCTTGACATTTCTTGAGGAAGATCCATCAAATGTAGGCAAATAGAATCTATTTTGCCTCTTCCTTCTATTGCTGCTATAGGATCCTCTTTCTTCTTTAATCTTGAAGAATTGTTGGAGAGTTAGCTTCTCCTTGAAAGCTCTAGACTGTGCTTTGTAATCTTCAAGATAAAGACTGAGAGTCTCATGAGTCTCAGTTTCATTCCTTTCTTCATTTCTATACCTCTCACCTTCTTCAAAGAAAGTGGGCATAGTGGATCTATGAGGAGATCTAGGATTCTCCAGTCTTCTTTGCTGCTGATAGGAAGTGCTTTCCTCATCAGATCTGCTTCTTGGATGTCCTTCCTCCTTCATTTGATTGAACTCCTTGGAGATATATTGCATGGATATAAAGAAAGGAGTGACATATTCCACATCCTCCATGATAGATCTCATCTATCTATTCTTCTTTCAATGTAAAAAGATGAAGTGTCCACAAGCTGAGTCAAAGATCATGCTTTGATACCACTGTAATATCCCAAAATAGGGAAAATAAACCAGGTTGGGAATATCTTATGATATCCCAAGATTGTAGATCCATTAATATTAAAACACAATATGAGGACTGCAACTAAGTAAAAAATAGATCTAAATACACATCAGAATATACAGAAATAGCTGAGCCATTTTATTAATATTTGGAGTTGCAAAATGCAAATACAACAGTGCTCAAAATATGAGACACTCAAGCCACAAAAGTAGCCTAAAATGACCCTGCAATCATATCCCAAGAGGGACAGCGTAACTGCTACTCTGCTGGAAGGTAAAATGTGTTGTTCCTGCTACAGATGTAGGGACTGCACCTGCCTGTAAGATAGAAAGTCAGATCTAGGAATAACGGGAGCTCCGATGATGCTGAAATTGTAGATCTGGGCTCTATGATGGATTCCAAAGATAACCCTGGAAGGATTTCTCAAATCTGTAAGTCTAGGACAACCTTCTCCCTAGGGCTCCATGAATATGTTGCTGGGAATGCAGATCTGAAGCTAGATCTGATAATATGATGGCTACAATGATGTACAATCGGATCTAAGCAAGAAGGGTTGATCCCTTCACTAGATCCTTTGGCTAAAAGCTCAATATATAGCTCCTCCAATCTCCTCCACTAAAAATAGCTGCAGAATGAATAGAAACTTTAGAAAAATACGATGTGAGAGAGGGAGGCTCCTTTCCCCATAGAGAAATATGTCAAATCAGCTCCTGGGTGATGGCAACAATAGATCCAATGTGAGGAGGTTATCCCTCACAAGATTTCTAGTTGAAATGTTGGAAACTTCCTTCCTCCAATAGATCTGCAAGACTGAACTGCGTAATCCTTGAAGGGACTGCTACAACAAGGAGGTAAAACCTTAAGGCCTAAATTTCGGATATAGATCTGATGCTCTGGAAGACTAAATATGAAGAAAAAAGTTGTAGTATGAATCCTCCACCGGTTTTCTAGCTGAACACTAGAAACAACCTCCTAAATATGGCACTAATGCCTGATATGGAATGAATAACAATCCTCTTCCTCATATATCACTCAAAGAAAGAGGTTAAATTCCCGCCCGGGAACACCCTGCAAGCTCTGCTAAACAGCCCAAGATTTCATAGAAATGTCCTAAGACAAATCTAGATCTAAACATATCAAGAAATGCATAATCCAAATCATGCCTTCCATTGTGCCTTCACCTTCATTATATGCATGAGCCTTCCATAACCTAGGCCCACTCCAATACTGCACTACACATGTGGACAAAGTCTCCATGTTTGACTATGTTGTTGATCCATGCCCTCCATCATGTTCACATGGTGATCACCCTCTCCATCATGCATGCATTAAATGCACCACTTCCTCCACTATCTCATCATGAATGATCTTCTTTGAATGTGTCATGATCTCATTTGACCTTATCAAAGATCCATGTGCTTTAATATTTAATATACATGATCTTCTTTTACTGTTTCACCCTCCATAACCTATCTCATAAATGAGACATGATCTCCATTAATGGAGTTGCTCCACTACTCCATGATTCTAGATCTAGATCAAAAATGTCCACATACACACATAAAAGTGGATCTTATTCATCTTTTGGGGTTTGTGGGTCCCTCCACCCTTTTATTTACTTAAATTATTAAAAATATCAAGGACTCTAATATTCCAAATGTGATGTCCAAATTTGGGAATATTACATTCAACATGTTGACAAGGTGCTCAAACTATTGGAGGAGAAACAATTATATGCAAAAACATCCTATTGTTTCTTGGAGTTTAGGAGGTGAAATATCTTTCTCATATTGTATCTCAAGAGGTTGCTAAGGTATACCCTACCAAAATTAAAGCCATCAAGGAATGGAAAGTCCCCACAACCATGAAGCAGTTGCGAGTATTTCTTGGGTTAACACGGTATTATCACAAGTTTGTTAAGAATTATGGGAGAATACCAGAACCTTTAACAACATTATTGAATAAATATGCATTTTCATGGACTCATGAAGCAACTAAGGCCTTTGAAAATCTTAAAGAGGCAATGTGCCTAGCACCAATCTTATCTACGCCAGAATTCACAAAAACCTTTATTGTGGAATATGATGCCTCGAGAAATGGAATTGGTGTTGTTTGAATGCAATAAGGAAGACTCATTTCCTTTGAAATTTATCCAATCAAAGAAAATTATTTACAAAAATATATTTATGAGAAGTAAATGTTGGAAATACTACATAAACTAAATAAATGGTGACCTTACCTAGTGGGAAGACACTTCAGTTTAAAAACTGATCATGATAGTCTTAAATAATTTTTGGAACAAAGACTATCTTCAAAAGAGTAGAAAAAGTGGGTCACAAATATGTTGGGTTATGACTTTTAAATCATCTACAAAAAAGGGAAGCTAAATGTTGATGTAGACGCACTCTCAAGAAAGGATGAGGAGGTGGAAGCATTTCTTTGTGCCATTTCTATTATCCAACTAGATTGGAATACCTAAGAAAGGAAGCAATGGAAGAATGAAAAATAAGTGTGGACACTCATTTAAAAGTTGCAGCAAGATCCCAGTACATCTGATACATTTAGTTGGAAAAATGATTCCTTATGGTACAAAGATCGCTTATATCTTTATAATAATTCCCAACTAAAACAAAATATTATTTTGGAATTGCACACTTCTCCACTAGGAGGATACTCAGGATTTTTAAAAACTTACCACAAGGTGAAGAAATATTTTTTTTGGGATGGCCTTAAATCAGATATTCAAAATTTTGTGGTAGAATTTTTGGTTTGACGGTAAAATAATGTTGAGACAATTAAGACCCCGGGTCTGCTACAACCTTTACCCATTCCAAATCAACATTGTGAGGAGGTTTCAATGGATTTTATCACAGGTTTACCTAAGTCCGAAGGAAAGAGTGTCATCATGGTGGTAGTTGATAGACTTACCAAGTATGCACACTTTTGTTCATTATCTCATCCATTTAAAGCACGTACAGTTGCTACTGCATTTATGGAAACAATTCAAAAGATACATGGAAACCCAAATATTATTGTAAGCGACAGGGATCCCATTTTCACTAGAAATTTTTGGATGGAATTATTTTCTTGTTTGGGTACTCAACTAACCCATAGCTCATCTTATCATCCTCAATCCAATGGGAAAAATGCGAGTGAAAATTTTTTTGGAAGGATATCTTTGTTGTTTTTTATCTGATAAACAAACACAATGGGTCAAGTGGTTACCTCTGGTTGAATGGTGGTATAACACTTCCTTCCATACTACAGCAAAAATGACCCCATTTATGGAATTTTGTGGATATCATCCACCTTCCATCACAGCATATTTAAGAGAAAATTCTAAGGTTCAAGCAGTGGAAGATCACATTGAGCATCAACAAGTTCTCCAACCCTTAAATCATAACCTAAATTTGGCACAAAATCGAATGAAACAACAGGAAAATCAACATCGCAACGAGAGAATTTTTGATGTAGGAGACTGGGTATTTTTACGGCTACAACCATACAAAAAAATTTCCCTCAAGAAAGCTAAGAAGGATAATAAATTATCGCCAAAGTACTATGGTCCTTACAAGGTGTTGCAAAATATTGGTACTATGACCTACAAGTTGGAGCTTCTTGCTTCTTGTCGAGTGCACCCAATTTTCCATGTTTCATGCTTAAAGAAGGTTATAGGTGACAAACTTCCAGTTCAAACAATATTTCCAAAACTTGATGAGGTAGGAAAAATCATATTGGAACATGAAGCAGTCACGGAAACAAGAACTTGATAGCTACAAAATCAATTAATTTCAAAGTATCTCATCAAGTGTAAGAACTTACCCACTGAAGATTCAACATGGGAGGATGATAATTTTATACAGAAGCATCCGGAGCTACTCAAGCATCGAGGATAACACTTTTTTGAAGGAGGGGGGCATGTTAGTTCCCTATATTAATAGTTTTATCCCCTTATTGTTATTGTTGTTCCCATGTAGTCCCCATATTGTTATTATTGTGCCCAATAAAAGCCCACTATTGTTATTGGTGTGCCCTTACAATGTTAGTATTATGTCGTTTAGGATTATATTGTGACCGATTGGACTCCTGTATATATAAAGGAGGTTTTTTCATTTTTATCATCCAATAATTGTTCATTTATGTAATGTAAAGGAGGTTTCCCCCTCGAAGTGGTTGATTTCTGAGGCATTGATCTCTCTTTTATTCTATCTTTGGAGTTGGTTCCATAACAGAGTTACTCAGAATTATTGGAATTTTTTTATATGGAACCTAATACATACTAAAAATATTGCATCCAATAAAAATGTTGAAATTATGGAAAATTACAAGAACATATAAAATTTCAATGTGGAAAATGTTATGCAAATTCTTGAAATTTTCTATTCAACATACATTAATTTGGGTATGCCATTTCGGGAGATTTTTTTAAGGACATGTTTTGATATGGATTATATTCACAAATTTTCTGGGAGTAATAAATTGCAGATCATCCCTGGAAAATATGGTTTCATTTCTCAGCCCAATCAAGGTCGTCATCTTAAGAAACGTCCTACTAAATTTTAAATGAAAAAGTTGTTGTGGGGCTTCAAACCGAGTGAATTAAACTTCACCAAAGTAGGCCACGAAGAGGTTCTATTATGTTTTGAAGAAATATAGGAAAACAAATTTCAGTACTTGGAAAAATCACATGCCTTTGACAATTAAATGTGATTTCCATAAATGCAAGAAGAAATGACAATGATGGTAGTGCATTTTGATGGAGTGTTTGAGCTTTTTTTACTGTACTTTCATACATTGTTTGAGGTTTTTTACTATACTTTGATACAGTGTTCGAGGTTTTTTACTGTACTTTGATGCACTTCTAATGTTATTATTTTTTATACTACAGGTGAGTCCAATTTAATGTGGGTATGTGCTTATTTTTCCTATATTATTAGATTGCTTACCCCAATGCATTTACCATGATAGCTTGTTGTTAGCATTGCATTTGGCTATCGATGCTAGAACCCACTTTTCATCTTGAGTATAAAGGTATGGGAGCTTTTACAACTACAAAACATCCACACTTCTGCTTAAGTCCAATATTTTAGTTGCAACATGTCAACTTTTACTCACTGAAATTGTTTCAAAGCAACTTTCGAATAGAAAAAAGAATAAGTTAAAGAATACATTTTTTTTTATTATTATTCTATAACTAAGTTTGAGCCATAGATATATGATTAGAACTATGATACCTGAATATTGTGGAAATTGACATGATGAATGAATGTGGCAGTCTTATTTCCTTAACATTCCTTTCCCCATTATCAAAGCACCAACCAAGAGAGTACCATGGAATTCTGAGAAATGCAGGGTCAATATCTTGCAATGTCTTGACTATCCTATGAGGGGCTTGGTTTTTGAAGGGGGTCACACTTTGGAGTATCTCTCCAATGATATTGGCAACACTTGCATCTATATTCAAGATAAAAACATACCATACAATGATCTCATTGCAAATTGTGGCAAAAATGTGTTTTTGTTTCCTCAAGTATATTGTAGTAACATATTACCAATGTGTTCCTCCATAATGCAGCAGTGTAGTTGAAATTTATGGTTATGTTGAGACTTGTTTCTTTTTATCAAGTGTAGAATCATTTTTTATTTAAGAAATAGTCCCAAATCTTTTAGCTAAATGGCTTCTTTGGGGGTTCAATTTTTTTGGTTTAGAATCACATCAGTAATGAACATTTTCATACCTTTGATGAAGACATGTATAATATACCTTTGTGGTAATGTATGCAGTGGTTGGAAAGATGGCATTCGATGCACATTTTCTCCATGTATTATTGTAAGACTCTCGAAATGAGGGATTTTATGTATAATTGTAATGCCACTAACCAAAATTATATTTCAATGGATATGTAAGACCCGGTTTGATATTTTGGTTATGTACGCATTACATTTGTTTAATTTCTTGGTTAAGGATTCCATATGTGCTCAACATGAAGTTTATTTCTAAATAAAGAAAAAAAATATTTTCTAAACAAATAAATAAATGTCAGCTATGGATAAAAAATAAAAAATAAAAAAATATTTTTAATTAAAAGTGTTATAACTTAGTGTTATAATGCAATTTGTTTATTTATAATTTTAATAAGAAAATGAGAACAATTACATTAAAAATATTTCATTATCTAAATATAATGGTTATATTATTAATTAATATCCTCTAACGAAGTGTTTTTGGGGAAGGATATTACTATTAAAATCTAATGAATATGATATCCAATTCCTAATTGGAAAACCAATAATTTATTTAATATATTCTCAATAAAATATATATAGAGATTCCTAAATGGGAAACCAATATTTTACTTAATATCTTCTCAATAAAATATATATAGAGACATGTTTTATTTTAAATTGTTTTTATGAGTTTTTAAAATTAAATTTAAAAAATATATACAAAATTTTAATTAATAAAATGTACTATATAGAGGTATAAATGGAAAAATATCTTTATATATTTTAAAGATATAATATAAGAAATTATAAATATTAAATTTAACATATAAAATTAATTAATCGTATATTGGAAAATAATCATATTTTCTAGTAACTCCTTTATCCATTGTGGCATAGAGTGATTCAATAAAGGATCCATACCTACATTCACAAACCATCCATTTCCAAATTTCCAAGATAGTTAGTTCCCTATAAGTGTATAAACGAGAACTAAAGTTATTTAGATAATAAAAGCATTTGTACTAGGTATATTCCTATGCCTCATTCAATTCTCTACTAACACGTGGTGAGTGTGGTATTATTTAATTGCTCATTGCCAAAGGCTTGTACAACTAATTAGCCTCCATATTCTTCTCAGGTACGGCCTTCCCAAAGTGATGTTCTTAGTTATTTCACTTATTATCTATGTGATATTATTTGATGCAGGAGCATCCAGCTCAAGGTGAAAAAAATAAAAGTATTTTGTCTCACAGGTTTACAGGTCATTGCACCTGAGTTTGTTTTAAATTATTTTCTTTAATTTCTAGCATTTAGGACTTAAGAACAAATTATGTTTTTAATTGAATTATAATTCCTTTTAGTTACTATTTTTAATTAAGTACAGAATTCAGGTGAACGGAAGAGAACAGTTACCAAATGTAACTACCTGTAACTTTTGACAGTTTCAAGAAAAAAACAATTGTTCAACAAGTCATACAAAAAAGGACAAGACAATATATTTGGAGGGTGGATTTTCCATCATAGAAGAAAAGAAAAATAAAACTATTCAGGAGATTTTGTAAACCATCTGAGATTCATCTGCAGTCAAATACCACTCTTTTCATTTTTTATGATAAATTGAATGCATGTACGAATATAGCAAAGACTGGCAAAGTTTTAAAATAATTACAGGTATTGGAGCAATTACAGAAATTGACAAGCCGATACATTCATCATCCAGGAGAGCTTTTCAATTTAAGGAACACACCGAGATTCATAACCAAAAGGATGCACGAAACCTTCACAGGTATTCACCAAATTGAAGCAACAGATTTCTATTTTCAATATTGATAAAATAAGTTATGTTTTACAAGTCTCAAAAACACAAAACATATTACATGTCGAATTAAGGAACTGGGTTCAAAACCTGACATGGATATTATGCTACCAACAGTGAATGTCTGGACTGTGAATAAATGAAAAAAAAAACAGACCCCGAAGGAAGAATCAAGTGCATAACTGCATATAAACCCTAGTCTACTTACAAATGAAGAAGCATCTGTAACAGGTCATCAATGAATTCCAAATCACCAGAAGTGACCAAAGGGAAAGACCCTACCCTTTTGGGTTAATAATGGTGGAGTCAAAAAACCACGTTTAGAGAACCAGAAGTCACCTGAAAGGAGAAAGACCCAAGTGTTAAAATCTGCAAAAGAATAAAAAGAACTCATGAACCAGAGTAAAGCACGAGGAAGAGTTTGTAACCTTCGGCTTACCAATAGAGTAACGTTGAATGAAGGAGGAAGTTTGGTCGCCAGCCAACAAGGGAGCCTACTCACAAGGAGAAACAACCCTTAGTATGACCAAGAAAGAAAAGCGAAGAACTGAAACATGGGCGGACAACTTAACATTGTGAAATTGATGAGCTGAGGTCAAATGCCGAGTCCCCTGATGGTTGTGACCTGAAACAGTGTATACAAAAAACCAGTTAATCAACAGATTATTTTCAGTGAGCGGATAAAATAACACTGGAGCGAAAGCATTCAAGAAGATACAAATAGGAATAGCACCCATAAACTTTCATGGCAGAGAAACCCTGTTGATTAAAACGCAAAAATAGGTGAAATCCGTGAACTCATTAGCAGAGCAAGCAAAACGAATAGAATCGTCATATCGACAGAGCTCGACGAGTAAAATAGAGCCACAGTGAGAGATTGCATGAAGCACCCGTAGGTAAAATCAGAGCCGTGACTATAACAGGGTCAAAGGGGCCACGAGGAATTGGACCATCCCACCCACAGAGAACCAGACGGAAGAAACCCTCATAGCCACCAAACAACAAAGTAAAAAATACCAAACGAGCAGAGGAGAGGCGAATGACTAAGGCGGGAGAACAGGTTTTGAGGACGGGACAGGTATCCTCCTCACCTCTTTCATAAGGAAGAGTCATAAATCAACATTTTAATACATATTAATTGCAAAATCACAAAAATCTAATAACATTAATAATCATTGAATTATTGATTGAGCGCTAGGTTTAAAAAGGGTTGGGTCCCATCATTTTTGGTATCAGAGCCAGGTTGATTGTTTAAAAAAAAATATGGAAGTTGGAAGGCATGGTTGTGGGAGAGCTATTCGAATAGTAGCAGATGAAGGACTGAGAGAGGAGATTAGGATCTTAAACGCCCGTTTGGCAGCAGTAGAAGCAGGAAGAAGAAGGGATCCTGATGGAGGAGATGATAGTGATGAGGAAGCTACAGAGACAACAGATGGATCAGATGGAGAAGGACCTGAACTTAGAATGTTGAGGTCAGTCTTACTATCAAATAGTAAGCCAAAGAATGAGCTTTCGAATTTTGGTGGAAGTTTTTCAGCAGAGGTACTATTGGATTGGCTCAGCGAGCTAAATAAGTATTTTGACTATGAGGAGATGAGTGAAGATAAAAGAGTTAAATTCATTGCCACCAAGTTGAAAGGGCATGCATCCTTATGGTGGGATAGTGTACAAGTAGAGAGGAAGAGGTTGAACAAGCAGCCTATAAAAAAATGGACTAGGATGGAAGCTAAATTGAAGGGTAAATTCTTACCCAAAGACTATCGGATTGTTATGTACAGGCAGGTACAGAATTTGAAACAGAAGGGGATGACTGTAAAATAATAAACTGAGGAATTCTATCGGGTAAACCTAAGAGCCGATTACATGAAGACACCCCAGAAAAAATAGCAAGGTTTGTGAATGGATTAAGGTGGGAAATATTGGATGAGATAAGTATTCTTTCACCTAGAACCATAGATGAATCTTATCAGAGTGCCTTAAAGGAAGAGAGAAAATAAACAAGAAACAAAATGCCAAAAGAGGAGGAGGATCTGGCAGAGGGAAAGGACGAGCCTATGGCGGAGGTAGAGCTACCAACCCTAATGATGAAGGTAGCATTTTAAAGACTCCAGGGACAATAGAGAAGGACAATAACACTAGGGGAGGAAGGCCATACCAACGCAGAAGAGGTAATGGCAGAGGTAGAGGAGTTGCCATCCAGTGTTACAAGTGCCACAAGTGGGGGCACAATTCCTTTGAGTGTCCAGAGGGTGAACAGGCTGGAGCAAGAGGAGCACATGTTGCCCAGAAAAAGGAAGCAGAGGTACCACCCCAAGAGATATAAAATGTGCTAGAGACAGGGGAAGCCTTGGTCTTAAATAAGGTATTTCTAAAACCAGCAAAGGAGATAGCTGACCCAACTCAAAGGAAGGCATTATTCCGGATAGTATGTAAGTCACATGGAAAATGTTGCAAACTAATTATCGACAGTGGGAGCACAGATAATCTAGATTCCACAGAGACAATGGAGAATTTGGGATTGAAAAGATCTAAACACCCCACCCCTTACAAGGTGTCGTGGTTACAGAAGGGACATCAACTGTTAGTTGATGAACAATGTGAAGTTGAGTTCCATATTTTCAAGTACAAAGATAAAGTTGTTTGTGATATTATGCCTATGGACATGTGTCACATACTGCTAGGAAGACCATGGAAGTATGACATGAAAGTAGTACATGATGGGAAGACAAACTGTTACAAGTTTTTCAAGGATGGGATTAAGCATACACTTGTACCCATCAAGGAAGAAGAGACAGCAGAAACGAGTGGATTCAAAGTATTGTTGGTGGGAGGAAAGGAATTTTTGAAACAAATCGAGGATAACGAGATAAAATATGCTATTTTAAGGAGGCCAAAAACATTTTTATTACACACTAAAATTACGGATTTGCCTGAAGAAATACAAGACATGTTACAGGAGTTCAGCGACATTGTAGTGGATGATTTGCCAGATGAATTTCCTCCTAAGAGAAGTATCAGTCATCACATAGACTTTATACCCGGAGCTAGTTTACCAAACAAGGCAGCATACCAAATGAGTCCTAAGGACAACGAGGAAATCAGGAAGCAAGTACAGGAATTAATGGATAAGGGGTTGATAAGGGAGATTTTAAGTCCTTGTGTAGTTTCGACAGTTTTAGCTCCTAAGAAAGGAGGAGAGTGCCTAATGTGCACGGATTCGAGAGCCATTAATAAGATTACCATTAGGTACATATTCCCATTGCCACAAATGGATGACATGATGGACTGCTTAAGTGGAGCAGCGTACTTCTCAAAAATCGATCTGAAGATCGGATACCACCAGATCCGAATCCGAGAGGGGGATGAATGGAAAAAAACTTTCAAAACAAATGAAGGACTGTATGAGTGGCTTTTGATGCCATTCGGATTAAGTAACACCCCTAGTACCTTTATGCATCTGATGAATGAAATTTTGAAAGAATTCATCAGAAAGTTTGTAATTGTATATCTTGATGATATACTGATTTTCAGTAATACCAAAGAAGAACATTTTCGACATGTTCAGAGTGTGATGGAGAAGTTGCAGCAAAACAAGTTGCTGATAAATTTGAAGAAATGTTCTTTTTATAGAAGGAATTAGTTTATTTGGGTTTTTTGATTGCAGAGAATGAGCTGAAGATGGACCTAGAGAAAGTTGCAACTATTGTTAGTTGGCCATCCCCAAGGATCCTATTTGAGGTTCGTAGTTTTCATGCATTGGCAAGTTTTTATCATAAGTTCATAAGAAATTTTAGTGAGATCTATGTAGCCGTGTTGGACACAATCAAAAAGGAAAATCAGCCTTTCTGTTGGACTGAAGCGGCAGAAAAAAGTTTTTAGATTTTGAAAAAGAAGATCACTGAAAGACCGATTTTGAGGTTTCCTAATTTTAACAAACTATTCCAAGTTCGTTGTGATGCTAGTGGTACAGCCACTAGAGCCATACTTAGCCAGGAAGACAAACCGACCGCTTATTTTAGTGAAAAGCTAAATGAAAGCAGGCAAAATTACTCGTCTTATGACAAGGAGTTTTATGTGGTTGTTCAAGCACTGAAGCATTGGAGACACTATCTGTTGGGTAGTGAATTTGTTTTGTTTTCCGATAATTCTGCATTGTAGTATGTTATGCAGCAGCATAATCTGAACCACAAGCATGCAAAGTGGGTTGAATACTTGCAGATTTTCACGTTTGTGTTAAAGCATATCAGTGGACAGGCCAACAAGGTAGCAGATGTGTTGAGCAGAAGAGATTTGCTCTTACAGGAGAGTACGATACAAGTGTCGGGATTTGAACACCTGAAATAATTGTATCAAACAGATGCAGATTTCAAGGAGGCTTATGAAGCCTGCCAGAATCCTTTGTTGAGAAATAATAGTCCATGGCTGGACTATAACTTACAGGAGAAATTGTTGTTTAAAGGAGGACAATTATGTATTCCTGATTGCTCAATGAGGGAGAACATCATCTGGGAAAAGCACAGTGGAGGTCTTGCCAGACATTTCGGCATTGATAAGACCCTAGATCAGCTCAGTCACTTTTATTACTGGCCGAAGATGCGAAGGGATGTGCAGCGATTTGTAACCAGATGTAAAGTGTGCCAGTTGGCAAAAGGATACAGTTAGAATACGAGACTCTACACACCACTGCCTATTCTGAGTAGACTGTGGGATTCAGTCAACTTGGACTTTGTCTTAGATCTACCCAGAACACAGCGCGGTTATGACTCTATGATGGTGGTAGTGGACCGGTTTTCAAAAATGGCACATTTCATTCCTTGTAAAAAAACTAGTGATGCCACTCACGTAGCACACTTATTTTTCACGGGGATTTTCAGACTGCACGGGTTGCTTAAGTCAATCGTTTCTGACATGGACGTGAAATTCACAGGACATTTCTGGCGTACCCTGTGGAAGAAGTTGGACACACAATTGAACTTCAGCTCTTCTTATCACCCACAGACTGATGGGCAGATAGAGGTGGTAACCAGAAGCTTAGGAAACCTACTACGGAGTTTGATTAGATAAAATTCACGAATGTGGGATCGTGTACTTGCACAGGCAAAATTCGCTTATAACGATTCGCTGAATCGAAGCACAAGATATAGTCCTTTTCAGATCTTGTATGGCATGCATCCTCGCGGAGTGCATGAGTTATGGGATCTGGGATAGTTGGAAAAAAGGAGTGCTGATGGGGAGGATTTTTCCAAAGAAATTAATGACCTACATGAACAAGTAAAATATTAGTTGCAGGATCGCAGTCAGAAGTATATATAGCAAGCAGATCTAAAATGGAGAGAGGTACAGTTTCAGGTGGGAGACAATGTTCTCGCACATTTACGCAAAGAAAGGTTCTCTAAGGGTGAGTACAACAAATTGAAGTTTAAAACAATTGGTCCTTGCAAAATTCTGCGTAAATTCTCTGCAAATGCCTATGAATTACAGTTACCCCCAAGAATAGGCATATCACCTACCTTCAACGTAGCAGATATGTTTCCATACACTGCTAGTCCTAAATAGGACAGTTTAGCACGACCAAAGCAGTACACCCAGACAGGAAGTGGATCTTGGATGAGGCAAATGCCTTTGGCTCAGCCCCTTGAGATCGAGAGAATTCTCGACACATAGGTGGCCAAGTGGACTCGCAGAAAAGAGTACCTCCAATACCTTGTCAAGTGGAAGAACCGTCCCATTAAGGACAGTTCATGGCTTGATGCGGGCTAGATACAGCGCGCAGGATATTCAGTGGAGGAGCTCATGGAACGGAGCCATGAATTTTTGTCACCCCAGAGCCTGATGCAGGAGCATCCAGCTCAGGGTGAACAAAAATAAAATTATTTTGTCTCACAGGTTTACAGGTCATTGCACCTGAGTTTGTTTTAAATTATTTTCTTTAATTTCTAGCATTTAGGACTTAAGAACAAATTATTCTTTTAATTGCATTATAATTCCTTTTAGTTACTATTTTTAATTAAGTACAGAATTCAGGTGAACGGAAGAGAACAATTACCAAATGTAACTACCTGTAACTGTTGACAATTTCAAGAAAAAAAAAACTATTCAACAAGTCATACAAAAAAGGACAAGACAATACATTTGGAGGGTGGACTTTCCATCATAGCAGAAAAGAAAAATAAAACCATTCAGGAGATTTTGTAAAAACCATCTGATATTCATCTGCAGTAAAATACCACTCTTTTCATTTTTTATGATAAATGGAATGCATGTACGAATATAGTAAAGACTGGCAAAGTTAAATTGTTTTTACAGGTATTGGAGAAATTACAGAAATTGACAAGCTGAGACATTCATCATCCAGGAGAGCTTTTAAATTTAAGGAACACATCGAGATTCATAACCAAGAGGATGCACGAAACCTTCACAGGTATTCACCAAATTGAAGCAACAGATTTTTGTTTTCAATATTGATAAAATAAGTTATGTTTTACAAGTCTCAAAAACACAAAACATATTACATGTCAAATTAATGAACTGGGTTCGAAACCCGACATGGATATTATGCTACCAAGAATGAATGTCTAGACTGTGAATAAACAAAAAAAACAAACAGACCTCGAAGGAAGAATCAAGTGTGTGACTGCGTATAAACCCTAGTCTACTTACAAACGAAGAAGCATCTATAACAGGTCATCAACGGAGAAGTCCACATAAAGATAACTAAACAGTGGAGTTGAGGCTCACAATCGAAAAGAATTCCAAATCACCAGAAGCGACCAAAGGGAAAGACCCTACCTGTTTGGGTTAATAACGGTGGAGTCGAAAAACCACATTTGGAGAACCAGAAGTCACCTGCAAGGTGAAAGACCCAAGTGTTAAAATCTACAAAAGAATAAAAAGAACTCATGAACCAGATTAAAGCACGAGGAAGGGTTTGTAACCTTCGGCTTACCATCAGAGTAATGTTGAACGAAGGAGGAATTCCGGTCGCTAGCCAACAAGGGAGCCTGCTCATAAGGAGCAACAACCCTTAGTATAACCAAGAAATAAAATCGAAGAACCGAAACATGGACGGACAACTTACCATTGTGAAATTGATGAGCTGAGGTCCAATGCCGAGTCCCCTGATGGCTGCAACTTGAAACAGTGTAGAAAAACAACTAGTTAATCAACAGATTATTTTTAGTGAGCAGATAAAATAACGCTGGAGCAAAATCATTCAAGAAGATACAAACAGGAATAGCACCCATAAACTTTCATGGCGGAGAAACCCTTTTGACAACAACGCAGAAACAGGCGAAATCCGTGAACTCATTAGCAGAGTAAGAAAAATGAACAAAATCATCATATCGACAGAGCTCAACGAGTAAAATAGATCCACAGTGAGAGATTGCATGAAGCACCTGTAGGTAAAATCGGAGCCCTGACCATAACAGGGTCAAAGGGGCCACGAGGAATCAGACCATCCCACCCACAGAGAACCAGACGGAAGAAACCCTCACAGCCACCGAACAGCAAAGTAAAAAATACCAAACGAGCAAAGGAGAGGTGCGTGACTAAGGCAGGAGAACAGGTTTCAAGGACGAGACAAGTGTCCTCCTCACCTCTTTCACAAGGACGAGTCATAATCAAAACTTTAATACATATCAATTGCAAAATCACAAAAATATAATAACATTAATAATCATTGAATTATTGATTGAGTGCTAGGTTTAAAAAGGGTTGGGTCCCATCATTATTAAACTAAACTAAACCCAACAATGGTTAAATAAAATATGGGTAAGCAATTCAATGAATAAGAATTAAAATGAAGATAAATGGAGATTAAAAAGGTAATGTTAAAGGATTTTTTGATAACTTTAAATGACACAAACATTTAAAGCTAGAAAAAAGGATATATAATAGGTATAAGTTGTGATCCAAAACTACGACTGATCATACATATATCATAATTGACAATTGCAAGCACATAAATTTGTCATAAAGCAGTAATTTTTAGCAAAAAAAATGTCAAAGTTAGATTCATTATGGCTCCCTCAACAAAAACTCCAGGTTGACAATCAAAATGTACACAGGAGGAACAAATATTTAGATTCATTATGGCCCCTTAAGCAAAAACTGCAAGTTGATAATGATAATGTACATGGGAGGAGAAAATGAAATATAAATTTCTAGGTTGATTTTTAAAGATCAAGGTTAAGACAACTCCAAACCTTGAAGATTTTCAAGGAAATCCTTTAAGCCAAAACGTGTGGCAGTCACTTTGGCTTAGTGTTTTTTCCTTAAAAGCCTCTTAAAGGGTTTTTTAAACCAAGAACATGTAAGGAAGCGATGGAAATGTACACTAGAGGAGAAATAGAATATCGTTTTCTATGTTGATTTTTAAAGTTTCAGGTTAACTCGATCGGAAATCTTGAAGATGGTAAAGGAAATATCCAAAGCCAAAACAAGTTGTCACTATGGTTTGTTGGTTATTCTCAAAAGCCTCTTAATGAGAATTATAGACAAAAAAAAAAGTGGTAGTTGATGATATCACTTCAACATTCTTGTTATTTGAATTAGTACATTTGTAAGAAAAATCATTAAAGAGAAATAAATCATAGGAAATCATTAGGAGTATTCATGGGAGAGGATGTACACGGTATAAAAAAGATAGTATCAAGTGAAGAAAAAACAAATTAACGGTTTGTAAGTATAATGTTGAAACTACTAAGCATTCCCTCAATTGACATATTGCAACACAAATTGTAACATATCACATATGTCTTCATCCATGTTATTTTTCCATATGCTATCGCCTTACTGTATTCCCTCAATTGACATATTGCAACACAAATTGTAACATATCACATATGTCTTCATCCATGTTATTTTTCCATATGCTATCGCCTTACTGTGTTTCCTTTGCAACATATGGTGCAATTTCTAGTTATAGATATTATTAACCTGTAAATAAGGTTTGTTACAATAACATGGCTTACTGATACCACATGCCAAAAAAATAACTAATGTTTATATGACACATATTTGTATAACATCTTTTTAAATGAATCAATTTAATTAAAAGGGAAAAAAATGCATAACTATTATGAAGATAAATCCAAAATTTTGATTTGTGTATAATACTATGAATATTCTAGAATATTCCATGGAGGTTCCAATTGTGTCATCCACATAATAATTATTGATAATTAAATTAAATTTATACAAGCCTTATTCCAAAATAGACATGCTTTAGGGGAAAAAAATGGCATTTGAGGAATTATGGTTTTCTGGGAATGTGGTACTGATAAGCCTTGATATTCACCCATTAGATTGTAATAGGGTTTGTTTACACATTAAGAATATCTATGGTAAATTGGGATAAATCTCCATGGTTAAGAATCCTATTCCATGTGTTTTAATATGTATATACATTAAAATTATACATTAATTCTTTTGATAATAATAGTAAAATTATAATCTAGCCATTTTTATCATTTTTATATTTTATCTACTTGAGATGCATAATGAAGTGTCTTGATGCTTGTTATGAATTGATGCTTACGACATATTTACCATCCATTTAATTTATATGGCTATGTAGTATTAATAAATTTAGTTAAAAAGGGAAAAAAAAAACATAGCTACTCATAAGTGACTACTACTAAAATATTCTGAAATATTCTTTAGTGTTATATTCCTACTATTCATCTAATAATTATTCATAACTAAATGAAAAATATAAAATCTCTACTCTAAAATAGAAATCTTATTTTCTTAAAAATATACAAACCTATCGAGAGAATTAAATATTTTTCTTAAATTTAAATAATTTCCAATAAATTATGAAAATTTATAAATTTTATTGACATAAGTGAAAAATATATCAATGGGTGGCCATAAGCTAGGACACTAACCCCTACTTTCACATGAGAGTTACCACAATAAATGAACGACGTCATTGTACACCACTTATCACACGCATCTTTGAAAAAAAAAATATTATTACTCTTATACCTACTCATTAACAATAGTTCGATGATAATAATCACACGGAACATATAATTCACTTATTCCTACATACCAATACACATATATTAACTTTAATAGCGTACAAGGTTGCATAATTGAGATGGATCTTTACGAAATCTGGCACTACCCCATGGGTTAGATCATATGCACAGCTGGTAAGATATAAACACATGCTTCTCACTTATTGAATTGGTACATAGAACATTATACATTAGGGCTTGTATTATTTTGTAGTGGAGGCTAGCTATCATCTAATATTTCCATTTTCCCAGGAACTCGAGCTTCCATGCGCCATTTGAACTATCAGCTATCGTCGATCCTCCATCCCCTACATCCGAGAGCTCCGGGTTTTCTTCGGTCGTTATGTGTACCGACCGGTTTTCCCCTACCTCGATCAGTCATTTGGAAGTTTCACGGTTGGAGGGGCTTGATCTTCCGAACCCTGGTTCTATTAGGTTTTTATTCTCCAAAACTGCAGATTTTCTCAAAATTTAGACTCTTACAGTGCTTATTTCCTCTCATCTCCTACTCATTGTCACTACTGGCTTCACAATTGGATGTTCAAGCACATTCAGATGTTTATCTTCGGGAAAACATGTAACAAAATGAAAGAATTATTTATGTTACCACTTACCTTTTCTTTGACATCGTTTGCAATGCTGCAACTGAACGACCTCAAAATTTCTCGACTGCAGATCCGGGGTCCAGTTCGGTTATCCAAGCAACCCAGGGTTATCAATATTTTATGTTCTAAATTTTGTTTCTTTTGCTGTCAAGGTGTTACGTTCGAAATTCCTTTTCCTATGTTCTTTTTGAAAATGATAATTCCTTATGGCTACTTCTTATCATCAATTCTCTAGGTTCTATTGTTAAGAAGAATATTTATTTAATGTTTTTAGGTTAGCCTCCCTCGTGCATAAGGTGTGAGCTTGGACCATCCCAATTTTCTGAAAATTCGCGACATCAAGGCACTAATTATAAATACTGGGTAAATTTTACTGTATCTAGGTTAGAAGTCAAGGGGTAGAAATTTTATCCCTTAGTGACTCGAGGGTTTAATCTCTGAAATATATTTAATATCTGGAGTGCAGAGATACATTTGTTTCTCAGCTTTAGCTCAGTTTATGCTTTTACTACTGCTCCTCTTGGTGAACATTATGTTAATACCACTGGTAAGGTTTTGTTCTTCCTCGACCATGTGAAATCTTGGGTCAAGGCAATATCTTCCATGTCTTTATGGGTTATTATATGTATACATTTTATTTTGCGAGGGTTTCATTTTAAAACCATTAAACTTTCTTCACGATGTTGGCAAAGTTTCTGTGCTTTAAATTCCAGATGTGGTTGTAATGAAAGAGTATGCTTTCTTTAAATTCACTCTTGGAATACAGTAGTTTGTTTCTCTCCATTACCATCTTTCTTGTTTAATGGCTATTGTTCTTCAAGTCATAAATGGATGAGGACTATTTTTCTTAGTTATAATTCGTCGCTACATATTTCAAATTTTAGATTCATTTCTTGATTTTGATTTTTCGTTCCCCCGTTGTCCCATAGCGACTGACCGAGAGGGGATAAATCCAAGTTTGAGGTCCGCAACTTCCTTATCTTCTCGACCTGGTTACCTTTTCTTGATACAAGAGGTGCACCACAATTTTAAACATTTCCAGGCTATATTTGTAACTATACACTTATATATATATATATATATATACCTAGAATATCTCGTACACTCATCTTAGGTACTTTAATTGTTTCTTCTAGAACAGAATGTCGCGTACATGGTTTACTTCACTTCCCTAGTTAACCCAATAATTTAGTATCTAGTTATTAATATGTTCTTTAATGAATTGTCTTGTATAAAACATGAGTAAATCACCCATATCAACTATGGTTTAGCTTCATTAATTCAAAAATAATATATAAGTATTAAGTTCATCCTTATTACATGATATAAATCATATTCCTTTTTCTAAAACAACTGAGAATTTATTTTTATTGTTTGTAAAAATTCCAATGAAGACTAACATTCTAATAGAATGCTAAGAAAAATATAGTCTATACATTCGAACACTTATCTGTTATGCAGATGTTTCCAAATTTACGGACAGAGCCTTTCCACCCGTCCAATGAGGAAATGGAAATTAGGTCCAAAAACTCCACCTGTGCTTCTTTTTTCTAGCACAGTTCTTAAGTAGCAGTATTTAAATTCACTGACATCAAGGCTCTCTTTATTCCAGCCTACAATTATTTCACAAACCAAGTCTAGAAAACTGGAGTTTACATTGGCGCTATTCTAGCTCTGAAATCGTCCACCAGCAATGTCCTTTCATTTTTCCTCTCCTCTCCTCTTTTCCCTCTTAGTACTCTCAACTCCCAGAAAAGAGGAGGAGGAATAACTTCCATTAACTATTAACTAACTCGAAAAACAAAGAGAATTAATCAAGTCCCCTCTGTAAATTCTAGGACTTGGCATAGGAAATAAACAATGCATTATTAACTAGGTTTACCCAAATCTCAACTTAATCCACTTCTTAATTTATAAATTCCACCTAATCACCAAAGTAATTATTAAATATTTACAATCACCTAGGGATGTCTCATCTCTCCCCCTTGAGAGAAACATTGTCCCCGATGTGCATTCCTTTTGTTGCCTCTGGAAACAACTCGGGGTATGCCTCCTACGTAAATTCCTTATTTTCCCATGTGGCTTCCTTAGAGCTAAAGAATTTTCATTGTACTATAACCTGGATGATAACTCACTTCCATGGCATTATTTCTCTCTGGTCGAGTATATGTGTAGGTTCTACCAGAAACTCTTCATCCAGTTCAACCTATCAAAATCACACTTAAAACATTAATATGTTTTAAATTGTTGTACCACAACTTATTTCTCAATTTTCATCATTTATTACATGCACATCTTGTCAATTTATGATCTTTATGGAATTTTAAACATAAATTTTCTTTAAAAGTGATAACATGAAACACATTATGAACCCATATATGACTAGGTAAAACAAGCTGATATGCTACTGGTCCTATCCTTTCCAAATTCTGGAAAGGTCCATTGTATTGGGGTGCTAGTTTCTTACAAATTTTCCATCTAAGTGAACTTATTTTAGGTTTAACCCACAGATAAACATGATCACCCACCTGAAATTCTCGACAAGTTATTTTTTTATCAGCGTTAACTTTTTGTTTGTCCTGGATGCTTTCAAATTTTGTCGAACCCTTTTTATTGTGCTTTCTATTTCCTCTAGCATGTTAGGTCCTAAGATTAATTTAATTCTCAGGACTATTCCAGTTAATCAGTGTTCATCACCGCTTACCATAAGGGGCTGATTTTTAATGATTCATGATTGTTGTTATAAGAAAATTCCACCAAATGAAGGTATTATTCCCACTTATTGGGTTGTTGAATTACATACATGTGCAACATATGCTCAATCACTTGGTTTACTCTCTTATTTTTCCTATATGTTTGTGGGTGGTACTATAGTGAATTTGAGTACCCAATCCAATAAAGAGTGCTTTCCTAAAGGCAGAAGTGAAATTTACATACCGATATGAAATAATAACTTTAGGCATACCATGTAACCTGAATATCTCCCTCATAAATATATATTCCGCTTGGGTTGTTTGATAGGTAGATTTAACAGGAATGACATGAGCTGCTTTTCTCAATTTATCCACCACTACCATAATAAAATCATTTTTTTTCTTGGATTTGGGTAACCCGTTTATGAAATATAAGGTAGTAGTGTCTCATTTCCACTCTGGAATAGGAAATGGTGCAACAAACTAGCAAGATGTTTGTTTTTTTCCTTGACATGCTCACAGTCTAAGCCTTTTTCTAAGTATTTTGCAACGTCTCTTCTCATTCCAGGCTAGTAGTAATTCTTTTTAATCGCAAAAAATAAATCTTAATATCCTAGATGAGCAACATAGGGAATTTTTTTAAATTCATCTAATATAAATTATTTAATTGAGAGATGATTAGGAACATATATTCTTCCTTTTAAAATTAGTAAAATTTTACTATTGATATCATATTCAGTTTGTCTCCTAGAGTTCTACGCAAGTTTAGCTTGCTACCAAAGATATTCATATTCTTGGTCTTTCATGGAAACTTCTTTAATTTTCTTAGAAAAATAAAACTTTATTTGACTATAAGAAATCTCATATACATAATGGAGTCTTGTGCTCAATGCATCAGCTACACGGTTTTCTTTTCCTTTGAGATGTTTGATTTAAAAATCAAATTCGCTAAAAAATGCAGTCCTCCTTGCTTGGCGTGCATTAAATTTGGGTTGTTTGAAGAAACTTGTAAAACTACTATGATCTGTCATTAAAAAAAATATTTTCCCCAACGAATAATGTTGCCATACTTTCAAAGCATGTATCACAGTTGTTAACTCTAGGTAATAAGCAAAGTATATTTATTCATTTTCTTTTAATTTACATGATTCCTAAGCAATCACTTTGCCTTATTGCATTAAGACTACTCCTACACCATCTTGACAAGCATCTGTACAAACTGTAAATTCCTTCTCTTGATCCACAACTTCCAACACAGGAGTTGTGGTAAGTAATTTTTTTAGAATCTCAAAACTTTGTTGGAGTTCCTTTATCCACTTAAAACTCTTCCCTTTCTTCTGTAAATAGGTAATAGAGTAAGAAACTTTAGAGAACCCTTCTATGAATCGATGATAATATGCAGCCATACCGATAAAAGAGTGTATATCTGCTACATTTCTTTGAATAGGCTATTCCAAAATAGTGTTATTTTTTATGGATCCACTTATATACCTTAAGAGGAGATAATGTGCCCTAAATATTGAGTTTGATCTTTGTAGAAGTCACATTTACTAAATTTAGCATAAATTTGATTGTCTCTTAAATTTTGCAATAATATCGAAAGGTGCTCTTTATGTTCTTCCATGTTTCTCGAATACAGCAAGATATCATCAATGAAGATGAGAATAAACTTGTCCATGAATGGGTGAAAAATCCCATTCATCATACTCATTAATGGTGTCGAAGCATTGGTGAGTCTGAATGGAAAAACAACAAACTCATAATGTCCATAGTGTGTCGTAAAATTTTATATATATATATATATATATATATATATATATATATATATCCTCATCTTTAATTCGGATTTGGTGATATCCATAACGTAAGTCAATTTTTGAAAACACAATAGCACCCTTTACTTGATCAAGCATATCATCAATTATGGGCAACAATTACTTGTTTTTAATTATTAATTTATTCAATTTCCTATAATATATACACGTATGAAGAGTTTCATCATTTTTCGTACAAACAATACTGGGGATCCCCAAGGAGACACACTAGGACGAATATAAACTTTTTCCAATAACTCTTGGAGCCCTATTTTCCATTTTTTCAACTCAGGAAAACACATTCTATAAGGGGATTTAGAGATAGGAGTGGATCGGGGGACCAATTCTATATTAGAATCAATGTTTCTCTTGGGAGGAAATCCCATAATTTCTTCCAGAAATAAATATTTAAATTCCTGGATAGCTAGTATATTTTCTAGGGTAGATGTCTTATCCTTCGAATTTTCATATCCCACTTAAACAACATAGATATGATAGCCCTCAAGAACACATTTTCCCAATTGATGGGCTAAAGTAGAGCATAGCTTGACTTCCCTTTTAACATCCTGGATTTTTTTCTGATACCCTCATCAGTAAGAAAATTAATTGTCTTATCTTTACAATTTACTAAGTTCCAATGATGTTGCATCCAATCCATACCTATCATCACGTCATAGGAGCCTAGCAGGAGCATATTTAAAATTTTCTTAACTTGGTGACAAGCTATTTCAATTATGTATTTCTCTACTTTTGTAGTTACTCTCCTCTTAGATCCTGCAGTTAACTATGCTAGCCAAGAATTTCTAGCTTTCACATTTTTATATGACATAAATCAATTATTTTTGGGCTGATATAATTCAGGCTTACACCAGGATCTATCAAAATGGAAATAGGATGGTTATATATTTTACCTTCGAGTTCCACCATTTTTGGTTGAAACTTTGTTTTATTATCTGCATTAATCATCAGTATAATTCTTACCACTTCATCAACGGCAGAAGCCTCTTGGATATTAGCGGTTGGCTCAATTCTAGCACGGTGGGGATAGTTTTTATAATAGTGCGGTTCCCCACAACCCAAACACTGTAAAGAGGGATTCTGAATTGGACTGTTCTCTGGCCTACTAGATGCCTCAGTCTTCTTTACATCATTCTAATATTTATACTTATGTTGATTCCTACCTCAAGTTCCATTCGAAAATTTCTGATTTGTGTTCTTCATACCAATAGCCCTTACGTTCTTCTTGTTTAAAAAATTATTCTGCTCCTTTTTTTCTCCACATCTCGATGTTATCTCCTCTCTTCTTCATTTTTTAGTAACAAATTTGTGCCTTTCATATGTACTTTTCCATCGTATTAGTGTTGTTAAATTCCAACATTTCTTTCATGGAAGCAAGCAAGCTGCTGGTAAATCATTGCACTTTAGATTTCTCCTCGTAGATGTAAGGAACATATCTTAACAAAGAGGTAAACTTAGTTATAAAATCATCCATGGACAATTTTCCGAATTTCAAGTCATGAAATTCTATATCATTTTCATCATAAAATCGCTTTATTAGATATTTATCTTTGAAATGCTTCTAGAATTTCTCTAAGGTAAGTTATTTCTCTTGTATTCCTTCAACCATATTAATTTCTTCCCACCATAAGGTAGATTTATCTTGCACATGATATACTTCCAAATTTTCTTTTAAATTACCACAGTATTCATATATTTGAAAATATTTATTTATATTTATTAACCACGCTTGTGCTACTTTCTCAGACTCTCCATCATAGGTCACGAGTTTAATTTTCTTGAACTCCCCTTGTAGTTCAATTTTCTATAGTTTAATTCCTTTACCACTAGATACATTATCATATTAATATTTAGTACTAACTCACACTCCCTAATATTTTGGGTTTTCTTCTCAATTCTTTTGTATCCCTTTCCATTTACTTCATCTGGACTTGGATTCAAATTTCTCTAGGTTTACCTGTCTGAAAGGATTTTCATAATATTCTCTTGTTCCAACCACAACCTTTCATTATTAGCCCTCAAATTCATAATTTCCACTCGTAATTGTTGGACCATTTCCAACAACATAGCATTTGTATTCTGGTTTTCTCCACCCATTTGAACTCACATTTCTAGGTTATTTCCAATACAGGTGTTGGTCCTAATATATTGGATGATCCTCCTAGTGGGGTAATCCCTTGTCCCTGTCTCATAGTGAATCAAATCCCTTTTTGTGCACCATAATTCATATTTGTTAATCCACATAAAACCATTCAAGCCTCAGTGTAGAAACCTAAGCTCTGATACCACTTATCTCACACATACTTTCAAAAAACATTACTATTACTCATATACCAACTGATTAACAATATTTTGATGGTAACAAAAACATGGAACATATGCTTTACTTATGTCTAAATACTCATTCACATATATTAACTTTAATAGCATACAAGGTTGCATCATTGAAATGGATCTTTACACAATTTGGATGTATTCCTGAAACTAATTGAGAGGAGTTTCCTTACTTATTGTTCCAGGTGTATAAGACAATATGGGTACTCAAATATATAAATTTTGGTCCATTGATGAACTCTATGAAGAGGGATATTTCTTTATCAAGCCTATGAATCACACCATTGTTTTCATCGAAATTCTTAATCATGTTAAAATATCCACCTATAATGAGACAGTTTTCTAGTATAAGCTTGGAGATTTTTTAGAGGTTTTGAAGGAATAATTTTTTATTAGTAGGAATTATAGGGCCATAAAAATTGTTATGAAGCTCAAACTAATGGAACTAATAGGGTGAAAGTTGGAAGTTAGGATCATGTCAAGAGAAGAGAAATATTGAAGAGTGACTAAGGAAGGATCCCATGCAATGGAATGCATCACGATGCTTATTTTTCATCCTAGGATAAATAATCATATTTTATCCAAACAAACCTTAGAATTTTATTAAGAGACTCAGAAGAATATTTTTTTCCCCGATCATCGTAATATTAGGGTGTCCATGGCATATTTTGTTTTTTAGTAGCCCTTTTTTGGATTTCCCATTAAAGCCCATAGTATTCCATGACATAAATTTCATTGATGATATTAACATGAGGGTTGAACGATGTAATCCATTAGTGACTCCTTAATAATGTTTTCCAGCTAATCCCCTAGGTCTTTTAGTAATTGACTATTACTTTTTCACACATTTTTCTTTGGTTCGCATGGAATATTAAATTGATATTTGGGGGAATTTCTTTTTCCTTGGGAGGAATAAGAAGAGCTACGAATAAGGGCATTGCCTAATTCTTGAGCTTGAAAAATAATTATATATTCATTTCAAATGTATGCTCTCATGATGATTTGAACTTGATCCTTAGGAATGGTTATTGGGTATTTGTTTCCTTGCTCCTCAATATGAGATTTAAATTCAATGTTCTACAATCCCATTTCCTCAAGATATTCTACTCATAGGATTCTTTGATGTTATTTTCCATTTCTAGATATTCGTGGTCATCTTTTTCTTTCATATATTCTTGTGAATGCTTTGTTGGCTAGGGTTTTCGTTGACTATTCTACCCAATCTCTAATTTTTTAGAATTTCTCCTTTTTTTTACTTTCTCATTTTCTTCCAACCACCGGAGGACTTTGTACCAGTTATGGCTCACTAAATTTTCAAAATTTGATTTTTCTATTCCCTTTTTGGCTATCTTTCTTTTAATAGTGATTTTGGTAAGCCCTTCTTAATTAAAGGATGAATTTACTTGTGCATTTTGTTTGATGTGGTTTTTCTAGAAATTCTTGGAATAGATGGCCATTTTCATTTCATTTTTGTCATCTGAATGGTATTTTCTAATACTCTATTAGTTTTTCACATATTTTATCTTCATTGCTCAAATGAATGTTAGCTAGAAGTGGTTTGGATATGTCTATGTCAACAAAAATGCCAACGTGGGAACAGTTACAACCTTAATTTGTAATACTCACGATCAAAACGAAATTCCCTATATAATTTCCAATTATTTCAGAGAATTTGTGATCACAAAAATCCCGAGAGATATAATAAATATGGATCTAGACTAGGGACAAGGAGAAGTCTTCTTTGTCGAGGTGAAATGTGTGAATCCATGGATTGATGGATAAGCTAGTTGAATATGGTCCTCACTAAAATATGTAATAACTATCGTTTGTATTGTTGAATATGGTTGTGAAGGAACCATCAGAACCCAACTTGAGGTTGGTATCCCCTTTGAGTGTCTAATTATTCTAGATTTAGTAGAGAAAGGTTTTTTTTAGGGCTCAAATTTTCATAATACGACATCCCCTTGCATATATTCAACTTTTTCCCCTATTTATTTTAAGGGTATATAGGAGTGAAATTTTGGCTCTATGGGAGGAAAGAACCCATACATTTTATATTTTTCATTGCTAGAGTAGCAGAAGTAGTTACTATAGCTTCATTGTTGGTTGTTTTGGAGTGTTCATCTCCGACTTAGATTTGTGAGTTGAGGAATTATTGAATTTTCATGAGGAAGCATTATTGGCTTTTGAAACGATGGGAGTTCTAAAGGAGAGGCCTCCTCAACCCCCCCCCCCCCTTCCCGGCGATGGGGACACCCTTGGAGAACCCCCCGCCCCTACCCTTGGAGTGCAAGGCATAAACGACTAAAGAGAAATCCCTAGAAGCAAAGAGGTTACAAATTTGTGCACCTACAAATTTAAGTTTTACATAGTATCATGCATAATGATTTAATTTAACAAGAATTCTTATTTGATCTATGTTATGTATGGGAGGAACTTTATAATTCCTGCATAGAAATTTTTAATATATATATATTATTTTAAATATTATGTAGAAACTTTTAGTGAAAGAATTACACATCTCTCTCATAATAAAAAGTAAATAATATTATAGATGAAATTACAATTTTTTTATTATCAATTACTTTATATCATATTATATATAATGTGGATTATACATTATATTATTTAAAGTGGATAATCAAATATTTTTTTAATAATGGATTTTAGAAAAGAAAAAAGAAAAAAAAATGTTTAAGTTGCATATTGAAAATAAAAATTGTTATTAATATTTTTGAATATAGATATTCTTTCATTCTTCTTATATAATGTTATGGGAATTTACCTATACTACCTTGTAGAGTGGTTCTTGACACATAACCACTCTTACCTCCCATTTTGATTGAAAATTTACTCCAAACTCACAGTTGAACATAGTTCAAGCAGGAATTTAAAAAAGAGATTATAATGTTCGGATTCAAGCTTTATCTCCCAAATTTTCTTAGTTTTATATTAAAAATTTTAAATTGAAATGTAGTAACACTAACCAATAATATAATAAAACCGAGTTGTTTTTAGTGTGATTTTTTGGAGTTTTCGCTGGAATCTGATGAAAAATTTTGAGGTGAAATCTTGATTTGTGTTATTTAAACTAGTTTTTTTTTTACTATATATATGGATTCAACACTAAGGCACTTTGATTGTGCAAGGGTTACCCATCAAGATTGTGATTTCAATGAATTCCTATTAGATTTTAGAGAAATTAGACCAGAAAAATCCACAAAAAAAACATCCAAAATATCACACTAAAAACATATTTATATGAAAAAACCATTAACATGACATATTCATAATAAAACATTTAAACCAAAAAATAGAAATAAAAAAATTTAAATTTTTAATTGCTATAATTTTAAAGAGTATTATTAATATAATATATTTGTTTGTATGAATTATCATAATATATTAAAAAAAAAAATTAAAATACAAACTTTAATATTACCCTATTTTAATTATAAAATAATATAATATTATATTAGTTTTATATTATTTAGATTTTTATTATAAAATTTGAGCAATACAATTTACGCTCCACAAAACAAGGAAGCGCAGTACCGGGGCCCTTCCAAAAAAGATGTTCAGCTTCGATTAAAATATGACTGTGGGATAGGAACCACATGCAACACATGGACATCCCAAACCCTAGGATATGTAAATGGCGATTAGGGATACGCAACAATCATTAAAACTGAAACATGTTTGTTTTGAAATATAAAATGTAAAGAATTAGCTGTGAAATTTTTTATTCTCGTAACACAGTTATGTAGGTTATGCCCCCGAAATTAATTTGGTTGAGGAACGAGTTACGTCTGATATGCCCCGAAAATATCAAATTGCTTGAGTTACCCATTTCTATATTTCTATTGCTTTCTCTATTCAGTTACCCATTTTGACCGAAAAACTATTGATGTTATCATATATTTCTCTTCTTCTGGCTCCTCCAAGCTCCTCCAAGATGCCTCTAGCCTTTTCTCGGCCTTCACTTACTTCTTTTCCCACTAGATACTAGTCACAATCTATAAAAACTAGCCAATTCTCGGCCGTCACTTACTTCTTTTCCCACTAGATACTAGTCACAATCTATAATTTTTTAGTTAAAGAAAGTTTCCAAGATGCCTCTAATCTTTTCTCAGAATTCACTAACTTCTTTTCCTACCAGATATTTTTATCTTATGGAGAGAGAAAAAAGTAAGAGTTATACTTTTCTAGTAAAAGAAAGTTTTCATTTAAAGGTATCTTCTAATGAATCCCAAGACTTCTAAAATTTCCATTTAGAAGAAAAATTATAACTTCTATGTATACAATGTTTTAATATGTTTTTCATATCACCTCAACATTTGCCAAATTTTTCATAGTAAAAAAAATGTAAAAACAAAGTTTACAGTAACTAGGGTATTACATGTAATATCTTTGGATATCCAATAATAATAACAAACTAGTTATATTTAAGTTTCTAATTAAATTTAAAATTAATTCTAATTAAATAATGTTATTTTTATTATTCTTCCATAAATAGAAAACAATCACAACAAAAAAATCATCTGCTTACTGTCTAAAATCCTTTATTTCATACTTATTATAATCTAACCTTATATTTTAATAGCATACCAAAAATACATGTTGATTTACAATTCATTCGGAGAAAATGATAAGAATTAAAATATTTCATTTTAAAAAATTAATAGCTAAAATGTGTTTATTCTCTTCTTTTTCACATTCAATTTATTTAACAATATTCTAGAATTATTTATTTCATAATTATTTTAATTTAAAAATATTCTTTAATTACATAAAAAAATTATGTTTATTTAATATTTATCATTACAAAAATCATAGTTGTGGCAGTTGCATCTACTGTTAACTAGTTAAATGACTCTTATTATTTTTTAATGAAAAAGACTGAGACAAATGATATTTTAATTATGAATAATAAAAAATTTGGTTATGGAAAGTAAAATTTAAAAGGCTCTTGGTAAATATTTCCAAGAACTAAAAAGGTGGTTGGACAATTTGAATAGTTACCTGCTCCTCTGAGGATAAAATACTTATCCGAGTGAGGAGTAGGGGTTATATTCATGGGCTAAGGAAAGGGGGAGATTTTTCCTGAGCTGGTAAAGACTAGTGGAAAAAATACTCAGTAATTCCCGAAGTTTTTCTGGCTTGACTCGACCTAGAGTCCTGAGGTCATAGCAGAAAGATTCTACTATCAACTAGAGCTTTTCAATGGAAGCAAGGGGGAAAGAGCAGGATGTTATTGCCTCTCTTAAGGTTGGGAGGACGCCACAGCTTAGTACAATTTTTCCAGATAAGTTAATGTCTGTTTGATATGACTAGTTGGAAAAAGAATTGTTATTTTAAAATTTAATGTGCACCGTGACTGAAATTTAAATTCAGGGAAAGACTGTCATAATACTTCTCTGTTGAAATTTTTATTTTCAGTCTTATAAAACTATATTTGGTTGGAAACATATTCTTTTTCTTTACTAGAGATGATAAGTTAGGAAGCGTACAAATACTCTGTTCAATATAACAATGGTGTCACTGTTCCATTGAATTCTACATTTTAAACTGGTAGATGTTTTAACTCTTGTTGAGAGTTACAATAAAGTATGATAGTTTTGATAATAGTAGTACTCCATCTACTAGAAAATTTCTAGTTGCTCATTGCATTTACTGTAAATGATTCATTTAAAATGGCAGAATGCATGTAGCAAAAAAAAATTGCTAAAGAGTGTAGCAAGAAGATATAAGAGAATACCAAAGATTTATAGTACTGTGCAAAAGAAATAATCCTAATAGAAAACTTTACTACTTCATAACTAAGTCGGGTTAACTGTTGGTACTAGGTGTAGGAGATCCTAACCCGGTACACATCGTTAAGCCTGGCATCTATACACAGACAGAATAACTCGGTGGTTTGGACACTCGAATAACCAATATAAACTTCGCACAGTAGAATAGCAGAGAAATCTTCCTACTCAAATAACAATAAAGATGGTATATTTGCAATTATAACCTTGACCGAAAACACTAGTAAGATGCAAAACAAGAAGAAAAGCATTATAATGGACACAGAAACTGGAACACAACATTGAAAATATTATATTTCCATCTTGAAGAAGATACAGGAGACAAACTGTAGATTGGTTAATCTACACAAGAACAGAAGATGAAACTTTCTTCAAAGACATTATTTACAACTGTGACAACACATTTCTGTGATATATACAAAACAGTAATCGAACTCAGAAAACCATAAATACATCTTCACAACCTGGAACAAGGGTTCTGAGATTTCTTATTTACATAACAAGTCAAACAGAAAAACCCTACCCAATAATATTAATACAACAGTATCTAGATCGTGCGGGGAGAAACTAAGTAAGATACGAGTTCGAATAACGGTCTCCTCTAAGGAGTTTACATGTGTTTATTTACAGAGAAAAATTATAGAATATTTAATTTACGCCTTGTAGGATTCCGGTCAAATAGTGACTCAAAAACTTTACAATCTTTCTTTTTGTGATAAGTCCTGTAAATGAAAAGGTTGTACCAGTAAGTAAATCCTAAGCAGAGACAAACAGTAATCCTTAAACCTCAAGGAGGCTAAAGATTTACCCGTAATATATTTAAGCCTGTGAATCCAGGTGAAACAAGTTGGAGGTACCTATAAGGAGAAGGACCACAATCTTAGTGAAGAAACGAAATAATCAAACTTCAACCGAATCACCAGCGCAGGGGAAATCAGCTCTTGAGATACTCGCTAACCTACAATCAAATGCGGAAGAAGGAAACAAACTAAAATGTGAGCGTTTCAAACATTTAATCAATAAGGGTGAAACATCGTGACAGGGAAACGGAGAAATGAAGTTAAGGAATTACCTGTAGAGTTCGCTATGGTACTCCATCCATTGGGATTCTCCAGCCTCTGCCAGACAAAAACATTTACGGGTGTCATTTGCTTAAAAATCATTAAACTATATTAAACACTGGAGAAATTTAACATGGTAAGGAATTCTGGAAAAGAAGAATTGATTAGTTAAACTGCATTCAAAAGAAATTTGAACATCTAGCAAGAACCCAACGAATGGTTGTGTGAATACTCTCCATACCTAAGATTGAAGTCTTCACCACCGAAACCGCTCTTCATCTGGTGCAGTATCATGACTCTGCGAAGCCAAAGACTCGAACATGCGGTGGAATCAGTCCTCAGGAACCAGAAAAAATGAAGTATTCGGAACTAGTTTCAATACCAAAAGGGAGGAGCTCTAGGGTTGGCGGGATTTCCAAGTCAACTCTCGCCTAAACTCTGTGACCATCGATCTCTAGGAATTTCAATAGTGGATATTGGGATAAGGACCATTGGAAACCACAAGAGAATCATGTGAAAATCTTCTAGTTGTCAATGGAGGTTAATTACCAGTACCTCAACTTTTAATATTAAGTACAAGCCAACTACACCTCTATTGTAACATCATGATGGGTGTTAATACTGCATAGTGGTAAGCCATACTTATAAACTATATAAAACTATGGAATATGCAGGGTGCTATATATCTGTATGTCAACCCATAAACATTAAAAGAGAAGTGACCCGGTTAAGTCTTAACATAAACTTCTCGTGATTGATGGAAGTGTAAGTGTCTTTGTTATATTAAACTCTAGCTTTTGTACTAAAGCTCTAAGGCGGACAGATAAATTATATTATGAGATTAAGATTTAATGTGATGCATTAGGATATAATGAATATTGTGGAATTGATGTTCAAACATGAAACAATACAAAAGTAAAATTATCCTAAGTTAGGAAGTAAAAAAAAATTTGGAGGTATGTTACAAGTGGTATCAGAGCAGCATTCATACGCTTGGACCCTAAGGGTCAACTAACAATTAAGCTATGTGTATATGATGCACAGAGTTTATAAGCATAGCAGGAAACATCATGAGAAGGGGAACAATGCAACAACCACCCCAGGACACCGTTGAACCCCAAGCTCAACCAGTTGTGAACCCAGAAATATGGGTTTAGTTAAGTGTCGATCAGCACCAACAAATGTCAAGTAGACTAATGGAAGAATAGCAGAATCAAACCAAATTATTTTTAAATACAGTACAATAATTACAGGAAGAAATGGTATGAGTTCGTAGGGATAACGAACGATTAATGCAAGAATATGAAAAGATACTTCAAAGTTTGTCAGACAAACAAAATCAAGGAATGGCACATCCCAGTGCTAATAGGGATATGCAAGAAGGTGATGAACAGAAAACAAGAGACAACACCACTGACAGAGTGGAAAGAATCCCATCCCAGTGAAGTAATAAGAACAAAAACTACAATGAAGCAGAATCTGGCAATCTGTCGGATCAACAAGAAGTGAAGAAGCAGAAAGTAGAGATTCAGGGGGAGTTTCGGAAAATAAAACCACCAACCTTTGATGGTGAAGCTGAGGAGGTGGCAGAAGCATGGTCAATAAATATTAACAAGTACTTTTAGGTGTACGAGTACAGTAGCAACCTGAAGGCCAGATTGGACATATATTAGTTAAGGGAGAAAGCCACTCTGTGGTGGGAAGAAGTGAAGAATGTTCATAGCATTGAGGAAAAATACGTCACTTGGGAATCGTTTCAGAAATACTTTAAAGATAAGTATTTAACAGAACGTTTCTATGATGAGAAAGCCAAATAATTTCATGACTTGAGGCTGGGACAAATGACTATGGACGAATATACCACCAAGTTCACCTCCCTGTTACAAAAAAGGCTAAGGTGCAGAGGTTCCTGAGCAACCTACCAACACATATGAAAGAGAAAATTGAATTTGTAAATCCTAGAACCATGGACAAAGCCATTCATAAGGCTCAAATGTGCTATCAGAAATCTAAGGCTAAAGGAGAGGTTAGCAAAAGTTGGCAGCCAAGGAAGGGACAGAAAAATAACTCAAATTTCAGAGGCGCCAAAAGCAATAATTTTAAAAATTATGCATGAAGTTTTGTCAGTAAGAAATTTCACAGAAATAATCAAAGGACTCGATGCCTAGCAGAGGAAAAGCCTACAGAGGCATCAAGAAAACCTGAGTAGGGGTAGGTGAACAAACCACCTCTATAGTGTTGGGGTTGTGGTGAGGCACACTATTATTAAAACTACCCACATCGAGTAAGAAAAGAAATATTTGCAAACTTGCAGGAGGCTTCTATAGTTGGCGATGTGGCATGAAACATTCCTTGTATTAATGTGGCATTGGAGGATCGACAAGCATATTATCAGCCGACAATGATTGAGTTGGAAGGTAAATTATTGTCTCAATCTGTTTCTATTTTGGTAGACCCAGGTGCAATTCCGAGTTATGTTAGTCCCAAAATAGTGGAAATGTGTAAATTAAAAGAACATGAATTTAAAAACTCATGGCTGGTATAGCTAGCCATAGGAGTAAAAAGAAAAGTGACTGCTAAGGTTCCAAACTATATATTAGAAATTGCATAACAACATTTGAATGTGGATTTGAACATACTGCCATTAGGGTCCTATGATGTTTTTTTTGGCATGGATTGGCTAGAAAAACAATGGACCTTAGTGGATTGCAAGGAAAATATTATTTATTACAGAATGCAAGATGGAACATGTAAGGAGATTCAGGGAGTCAAAAAGCCATTACAGCTATGACCAGTCACAACATCCCAAATGAGTAAATGTATGAGGAAGGGGTGCCAAATATATTCTATTGAGGTTGGGTATGCTAACTCTAAGGAAAAATCACCTTTGATGGAAAACATACCAGTAGTACAAGACTTCATGGATGTCTTTCCAGAAAGTATCCCTGGATTACCACCAAGGCGAGATATTGATTTTACTATAGATCTGATACTAGGATCATAACCTATGTCAAGGGCTCCTTACAAAATGAGCATTCCAAAATTAACTGAATTGAAAATGCAGTTACAGGAATTGCTGGACAAAGGTTACATTCGTCCAAGTGTGTCCCCTTGGGGAGCTTCGTGAAGAATAAGGACAGAACCATGAGAATGTGCATGGATTATAGATAGCTTAACAAGTTAACATTTAAGAATAAGTATCCACTACCAAGGATTTATGATCTGTTTGATCAAGTGAAGGGGGCCACAGTATTTTCCAAGATAGATTTAAGATCTCGATATCACCATATCTGAATCAAAGATGAAGACATTTTCAAGACTGCATTATGTACCAGGTACGAGCATTATGAATTTGTGGTGTTACCCTTCAGGTTAAAAAATTCACCAGCAACCTTTATGAGGTTAATGCATGGAATCTTTCATATTTTCCTAGATAATTTTGTACTCATATTTATAGATGAAATTTTAATCTATTATAAAAACTAGGAAGAACATAAAGAGCATTTGAGGATTGTTCTGGAAATGCTAAGAAAACACCAGTTGGATGCTAAGTTCAGCAAATGTAATTTCTTTAAAACAGAAATCTAGTACCTGGGCCATGTCATTTCAGAATAAGGGATTGTTGTTGACCTAGAGAAGATTAAAACAATTATGGAATGGTGATTACCCCGGAATGTGGCAGATATTCGATATTTTATGGGATTAGCTGGGTACTATCGGAGGTTTATTGAGGGATTTTCCATAATCGCTTTTCCCATTACCTCATTGCAGAGAAAGGGAAAAGTATTCAAGTGGAATATTGAATTTCAAAATAGTTTTGAAAAGCTGAAACAGCTTTTGACCACTGCACCTGTGTTGAGGGTGGCTGACCCCAACAAAGAATTTGAAGTTTGTATAGACGCAAGCAAAGAAGGTGTTGGGGCAGTTTTATCACAAGAAGGAAAAGTAGTGGCCTATGAGTCAAGAAAGTTAAAATATCATGAACAAAGTTACTCAGCCTATAATCTGGAATTAACAGTGGTAGTACATGCGCTCCAGGTATGGAGACACTACTTTCTAGGTAAAAATTTTGTGCTTAAAACAGATCATAGCAGCTTGATTAGTTATTTCAAACAAGCTGATTTAAATTCCAGATAGGCAAGATGGAATGCCTTTCTAAGTGAATTTGATATGGACATCCATCATGTGAAAGGTAAAGAAAACCGGGTGGCTAATGCTTTAAGTAGGAAGTTGCATTGTGTCTATGAGCTTTACTACAATCAGCTTGAAAATAAATTCTTAGATCAAGTGAAAGAAGAAGCAAAGAAAGACCCAGAATATCAATTCCTATGGCAGCAAATTTTTGAAACCAGAAAACAAGGAAGTATTTCTGAATATGGAGTTGATAAAAATCAGATGCTAACTTTTAGGGGTAAGGTGTATGTACCAAACCGTGTGGACCTAAAGGAACTGATAATGAATGAATATCATTGCAAAAATTATGCAGGTCATCCAGGATACTAGAAAATGTTGACTGTAATTAGCAAGGTATATTTTTGGCCTGGTATGCGTAAAAATATTGTTGATTATTTAAGTAAATGTTTGGATTGTCAACAGGTGAAGGCAGAGCATTGGCATCCTGTAGGATTGTTGCAACCCATACCGGTATCTGAATGGAAGTGGGAGGTTATATCCCTAGATTTCATTACAGTTTTACCGCGAACAAAAATGAAAAATGACTCCATCATGGTGGTGGTGAACAGATTGAGTAAATCTGCACATTTCATACCTGTGCAGTCTACTTACAAGACTGTATAGATAGCAGACATATTCATGAGGGAAATTTTCAGATTGCATGGTATTCCAAAGACAGTTATCTCAAACAGGGATGTTAAGTTTACTTTAGCATTTTGGAAGACTCTGTTTACAGGTCTGGGAACCCAATAAACTTTAGTACAGCTTATCATCCCCAGACCAACGGTCAAACAGAGCGAGTAAACTAGGTATTGGAAGATATGATGTGCATGTATGTGATGCAGCAACTAACCAAATGGGAGGACTATTTTCTTCTTGTTGAATTTTCTTACAACAATGGTTATCAAGAGTCCCTGAAGATGAGTCCTTTCGAGGCCTTGTATGGGAGGCAGTGTCGCACACCCATAAATTAGAGCAGTCCCGAGACAAAATTAACGTTGGGACCCGAGATGCTTGCTGAAATGGAATCGGAAGTAAAGAAGGTAAGACTAAATCTGAAGGTTGCACAAGATCGGCAGAAGATCTATGCAGATAAAAATAGGTCTTATCAGCAATTCGAAGTGGGATACCATGTGTATGTGAGGATCAAACCCAAGAGGAGTACCTTGCGGTGGACCTCTTGTGCCAAGTTGGCTCCCAGGTTCTGTGGACCCTTCCAAATTTTGGAGAGGGTAGGACCTGTGGCCTATTGGATGGCTTTACCCAGTCACATTCGAGTACACAATGTATTTCATGTGTCCATGTTGAAGCGTTATGTGCATGATTCAAAGCATGTAATTCATTGGCAAAATATATAGGTAAGATAGAATTAAAAATCCTAACTTGATATATGATCTAATTATGAGAATTTGACATGGAACTTTTTTCTTCGTTGGTAGAGACGGACAGCGAGTTTCTGGTCGAGCCGCAACACATACTTGACCAAAGAGAAATTATGCTCCGAAAGTGAGTCATCACCCAGTTTAAAGTGCAATGGAAGAACTTCGCCCGGATGAGGCTACTTGGGAGGATGAAGGGTTTGTGCATGAGGCTTACCCAGAGCTATTTGCTGAGCTAGAGTAAAATATTGAGGACGATGTTACTTCCAGGGGGGGAAGTTGTGAGAGATTCATTTACTGTTAACTAGTTGATTAACTAGTTAAATGACTCTTATTATTTGTTAATCAAAAATACTGAGACAATTAATATTTTAATTATAAATAATAATAAAATTGGTTATGGAAAGTAAAATTTAAAATGTTGTTGGTAAATATTTCCAAGAACTGAAAAGGTGGTTGGACAATTTGAACATTTACCTGCTCCTATAAGGATAAAAGACTTATCCTAGTGAGGATCAGGGGTTTTGTTCATGGGCTAAGGAAAGGGGGAGATTTTTCGTGAGCTGGTAGAGACCAGTGGAAAAAATACTCAGTAATTCCTGAATTTTTTCTAGCTTGACTGGACTTGGAGTCCTGAGGTCACAGCAAAAATATTATACTGTCAACCAAAGCTTTTCAGTGGAAGCAAGGCGGAAAGAGCAGGACGTCATTGCCTCTCTTAAGGTTGGGAGGACACCACAGCTTAGTACAATCTTTCCAGATAAGTGAATGCCTTTTTGATATGACTAGTTAGAAAAAGAATTGTTATTTTAAAATTTAATCTACACCATGACTGAAATTTAGATTCAGGGAAAGACTCTATCATAATACTTCTCTGTTGGAATTTTTCTTTTCAGTCTTATAAAACTATATTTGGTTAGAAACATATTCTTTTTCTTTACTAGAGATGATAATTTAGGAAGTGTACAAATACTTTGTTCAATATTGCAATGGTGTCACTATTCCATTAAATTCTACGGTTTAAATTGGTAGATGTTTTAACTCTTTCTGAGAGTTACAATGAAATTATGATAGTTTTGATGACAGTAGTACTCCATCTACTGGAAAATATCTAGCTACTCATTGCATTTACTATAAAGGATTCATTTAAAATGACAGAATGCATGTAGCAGAAAAACACTGCTAAAGGGTGTAGCAAGAAGATATAAGAAAATACTGAAGATTTATAGTATTGTCCAAAACAAAGAATCCCAATAGAAAACTCTAATACTTCATAACTAAGTTGGGTTAACCGTGTGTACTGGGTGCAGGAGATCCTCACCTAGTACACATTGTTAACCCTAGCATCTATACACGGACAGAATAACTCAGTGGTCCGAACACTCGAATAACCAATAGAAAATTTGCACAGTAGAATTGCAAAGAAATATTCCTACTCAAATAACAATAAAGATTGTATACTTGCAATTATAACCTTGACCGAAAACACTAGTAAGATGCAAAACCAGAAGAAAAGCATTATAATAGACACAGAAACTAGAACACAACATTGCAAATATTATATTTCCATCTTGAAGAAGATACAGGAGACAAACTCTAGATTGGTTAATCTACGCAAGAACAGAAGATGAAAATTTCTTCAAAGATATTCTTTACAACTGTGACAACACATTTCTATGATATATACAAAATAGTTATCGAACTCATAAAACCATAAATACATCTTCAAAATCTAGAACAAGGGTTCTCAGATTTCTTATTTACATAACAAGTCAAACAGAAAAACCCTACTCAATAATATTAATACAATAGTATCTAGATTGTGCAGGGAGAAACTAAGTAAGATAGAAGTTCGAATAATGGTCTCCTCTAGGGAGTTTACATATGTTTATTTACAGAGAAAAATTATAGAATATTTCATTTATGCCTTGTAGGATTCCGGTCAAATAGTGACTCAAAAACTTTGTAATATTTCTTTCTGTGATAAGTCCTGTAAATGAAAAGGTTGGACCGGTAAGTAAATCCTAAGCAGAGACAAACAGTAATCCTTAAACCTCAAGGAGGCTAAATATTTACCCGTAATCGATTTAAGCATTTGAATCCGAGTGGAACAAGTGGGAGGTACCTGTAAGGAGAAGGACAGCAAACTTAGTGAAGAAACGAAATAATCAAACTTCAACCGAATCACCAGTGCAGGGGCAATCAGATCTTGAGAGACTTGCTAACCTGCAATCAAATGCAGAAGAAGGAAACAAACTAAAATGTGGGGGTTTCAAATGTGTAATCAATAAGGGTGAAACATTGTGATAGGGAAATGGAAAAATAAAGTTAAGTAATTACATGTAGAGTTCGCGATGGTGCTCCATCCACCGGGATTCTCCAACCTCTGCAAGACAAAAACATTTACGGGTGTCATTTGCTTAAAAACCATTAAACTATATTAAACACTAGAGAAATTTAACATGGTAATGAATTCTGGAAAAGAAGAATTGATTAGTTAACCTATGTTCAAAATAAATTTGAACATCCAGCAAGAACCCAACGAATGGTTGTGAGAATGCTTTCCATACCTGAGATAGAAGTCTTCGCCACCGAAACCACTCTTCATCTGGTGCAGGATCATGACTCTGCGGAGCCAAAGACTCGAACATGCAAAGGAATTAGTCCTCAGGAACCAAAAAAAAATGAAGTATTCAGAACCTGTTTCAATACCAAAAGGGAGGAGCTCTAGGGTTGGCGAGATTTCCAAGTCAACTCCCAACTAAACTTTGTGACCATCGATCTCCAAGTGTTTCAATGGTGGATATTTGGAAAATGACCATTGGAAAACATAAGAGAATCATGTGAAAATCTTCCAGCTGTCAATGGAGGTTAATTACCAGTACCTCAACATTTAATAGTCAATACAAGCCAACTACGCCTCTATTGTAACGTCATGATAAGTGGTGGTAAACCATAATTAAAAACTATATAAAACTATGGAATATGCGGAGTGTTATATATCTGTATGTCGACCCATAAACATTAAAATAGAGGGGACCCGGTTAAGTCTTAAATCAAACTTCTCGTGATTGATGGCAGTGTAAGTGTCTCAGTTGTATTAAATTATAGCTTTTGTACTAAATCTCTAAGGCAAACAGATAAATTATATTATGAGATTAATATTTAATGTGATGCATTAGGGTATAATGAATATTGTGGAATTTATGTTCAAACGTGAAACAATATGAAAGTAAAATTATCCTGAGGTAGAAAGTAAAAAAAAAAAATTGGAGGTATGTTACAACAGTCTAACTTATAGATGAAACGACCTTCTTCAACATAATTCAACAATACAATCTCAAGCAAGATTGTAATTTAGCAGTAATGAATCTGTAACATCTCCCAATAGCCATTTTTTTTTTGTCATTATCAATGTTCTATTTCGACATTTTCGTCATTTATAATTTGTTTCATTGATAGTACAACTCCACTGATTTTGTCCAAAAAGAGACTCTATTGAATAGATTATCATACATAATTAACTTGGGTAATAAATTTTATTTACAACTCACTCTGCTTTTTGATATCATCCTTTTGTGGTATAAGAATTTAATACATATTCTTATGTAATATATAATATGATTATTTATTGCACATATATTGCCTATAAAATATGATATATTATAACCCAACACAAGATTAAATTCCTATATATCAATTGCCATATTCTTAACCCATATATCTTTTATACATTTATCAATTATATGGTATTATTGTAAAACCTTTATACATGTTATCCTATTAACAATATAAAGAATTACTTATGCATTCAATTATAGTTCAATGCATTTAGTAATTACATATCACTCCATATACCTTATCATTTTATTCATGCATTTAGTAATTACATATCACTCCATATACCTTATCATTTTATTCGTGGTCGACATACAAAATTATGTCCACTATAAACCATATCTCAAGATGGTTCATATATATATTACCCCACAATATATATATATAATTCCAAGAAGGGTTAAAGTTAATTATATAGTTCATATATATATTACCCCATAATATATATATATATATATATACAAAGATTTAAAGGTAATTATACTAACATAATTCACCTTATTTAATGCAAGTTTACACAACATAATGAATCATAATAACTACATATATGTTTCCATATACCATACTTCATAATCACTTATTGAATATATATATTACCAATAATAATATATAAATTAATATAATTCAACGCATTGTTAAACTTACATACTTAAATGTATTATCCATAATACATATCATTTAATAATTTAACTATGGAAACTCCTTTCCAATTCGATTTGCTCAATTCATTTACATGTATATTTAATTAAATTGAATGACATTCATAATTCACAACAGCAACGATGGGATGTTACCTATATGGCATTAACTCGTCTTCCACCCTATTGTTTCGATTCTATCAACCATTTATTGAGGTTATGTTAACACCTGCGACTTTATTGTTGGGTTTATTAAGAATTTGAATGAACGTATGTCTACACCAGCCCATCACATGGCCTCGGTCCTTGAGTGACTATCGCTAGGGTTTCCTGATTTTCATTTACGATTTCATTTTGTTTGCATTTCAATTTGAGAGCTCACTACGCAGAGATATACCTCTCCTTAGGTTTGTTCAATGAATTTCTGTGAACATGATAAGAGTATTATTATGCACGAAATGTGAGCTGGCTCTCCAACCAGCATTGTAAATTTTCATTTCAGGTAAGGAACCTTTAATTATCGATTTTGTGTGTTGATGGTAGATTCGTTTTTCTTTGGATACCATTACTTTTCATTCCAAATTTTATTTATTTAACTCTGTTATTTTTCCAGATTCACGATTTGTATACTAATTTCTAACTCCTATTGGTATTCTGTGAATTCCCTCACGGCCAATATGAGGTAAGAAATTATTTTTCTTTCATGTGTATTGTTAAATTATCCTTCTTCGAGCACTTTTAGAAACCCGTAGCTTTCTTTAAGGATTTATAACTTATTGAATAGTTTTATAATTTACGAACCTTCCTAATTCATATTATTCTTATCTCCCTTAAATTTAAGGATTTATAACTTATTGAATAGTTTTATAATTTACGAACCTTCCTAATTCATATTATTCTTATCTCCCTTCTGGAATTTAGCAATTTCCCCAATTTATTTTTCTGGATTTTTCACGAAGTTTCTATTACGACTTTTCCATTAAGATTTAATGAATTTTGTTTCCCCCAACATTTCTATTTCTCTCCTATATGTTCTTATAACATCTATATAATTTTTTTCCTCACTGCACTTGATAATTATATAATTTTTGTTAAAATTTTGCTACATACTATATCAATTATGTTTAGACTGAATTTGGGTTTCAATAAAATATAAGTTATATACAATCAGGCTTACTCTACCAACATATATCATACGCTTACACTTTGGCCTAGTGAGTTATTCCAAGTATACCCTTGTTCTTCAGGAATTGGGATTTTTCTCCAAAATTCTAATTCTGGGTTTTTTTCATATAATTTTTCATATATTCTGTATTACGATTTTGTAAAGGAATTTCCTGTTCTATGAAGAATCATTTTCACTATGACGTTCTATACTTGTTATATGTATTTTTGTCTTTCACTGAAATTAAATTTATATTCATATATTGTAAAATTTTAATTTCACGAACTTGCATTTGTTTGCTTTATACATATATATTCTATTTTTGGTTTTACATGACAGCGAGATTTATGTCGCCTTGATAATACCCCTCTCTTCTGTGTTCTTCACCAAAGCATACTTTGCCTGCATACCTTTCTCTCTGCACTGGTAAGTGGTATTATTCGTATTACTGAACACATCCTTGATTTTGAATATATATTTGCAGAATACATAGTATACGTGTGAATTTGTATTCATGTGATTTTGGAGTTTAGTTCTCCGACTTTTGAACTATGAACTTTTACAGAGCTACCCAATTAGAAGTATTTATGAGATACATTCATGTCTTTCATCGAAATTCCACTTCGTTTGTTGTGAACCATATAATTTCACTACATATTATTACGTTTCCCAACTTCAATTCCTTAAATGGAAATTTTCATTCATTGTATATAGTTTTTCCTATAGTTTTTCTTAATTCTATTAAATTTTTAATGTTAGAATGTACTATGTACGTACTTTTTTATTTCCTCTATATAAAAGAGAATTAATACAATTAGATAATTTATTATGTAACTATACAGAAAATTAAATTGTTTTAGGGATATTCAAATTAATTCAATAAAATAGAGTTTTGACTATTTAATATAGTACAAATTCCTAAATTAAGTTTCTCTACTTACATTCCAGATTTCTCTTTTTATATCCTTATTACTCAATGCTTTTAAAGTAATTGAAAACTCAACTATTTTTTCTAGAATTTAATTATGAATTTAATTTATAATAATTTATTTATGGAACTAATCTTAACTATGTATAATATTGATCCTCTTCAGTACACTTCTTCTCTCAGGTCAGTATCGCATTTTTCTCAATTTTACATTTATTTACAATCTCACAATTAATTTTGGTATTCTTATCCTCTTGTACTTACATCTCTTTTTATTGTGTGTTCAAGAAGAAACTTCTAGCTTGAATTTAATTTCACAGGTATTATTATTACTTGTCCAATTTCTATAATTTTCCTTTTCGTTTTCGTCCACTTATTTTTCTAAATTTGATTTCTATGTTTGTTTCAGGTTTGTCCCATTTATTTCATTCTCTAATACAATTCTTTGAGATCAACTATCAAAGTACATGATGTTCTCTTTCACCATTTTTAGGTTGGTCATCCGAGAAATGGAGGCACTTCCACCATTTTTTTTTTCATTCTACATAATTCCTCTTCATATATTGTAATTGGAATTATGATTGATGACCTGAATTACATTGTAATTCAAATTTTGCATAATAACTTTATTTGTGGAAGGTTGACAACATTATTTTATCCTCATCTCCACTAGAGGATTTTATTGAAAAATATTGATACATGTAATTAAGTATTTTACTACCTTTTCTACATTACATGGGTGTACATGTGTGACTGAATCTTCTTATGCATAAGATAATTTCTATATGACATCAGTCTATATTTCTGTTTAAAGTGTAAATCTGAATTGTATGTTCATCAATCAGATGTATATATTTCTATTCATGCTATAAATATAAATTATATTATGCTTAGAATTTCATTGATATTTCATATTTTATACTATTATTATAGATAAATGGTATTGGGTTTCACAGTACCTATACTGTAATTATTCAATGAAAATTCAGATATTTAGATGGACTTAAACAACAGATTTAGATCCTTACTAAGGGTTTAGAGAGTATGTTTAGATTTAGATCCTTAATGAGGGTTTAGAGATTCTATTTATTTGTCCCTAAATTCCATTTAGTCTATGTAACAGCACAAAAATATTAACGATACCCCTGTATGGTTAATCTCTGTCAAATACATATGCAACTTAAATTTTATGAACTAACCACAATATAATAAACATAATTTATATAATTTAATCTACAGAAATTTAAGTCAAAACTTATGAAACACCATTTTTTTCTAAATTCTCCATCAGCAATAGATAAATATTAATAGCAGTATGAAACATAAAACTTCACAGAATGTGCATACCACTGATATAAATACTATTTTCCTCTCAACCTTGAGCTTATTCCATGGCTCTCCCCCGAGCAAGGACCATTCTCCTTAGTGTATAAAACCCCTCTGTCATACTAGGATATCTTATTTAAGCTTGCTTCCTCTCAGCCTATTTCCATAACTACGTCCAGTTATTTTTGGATTTTATTTCTCTTAGCCTAGGCTTAGCTTTCATTTTTTCCACAAAAGCTTCTTTTAAAACTAGCTTTTCTAATTTCTAGTTTTATTCTTACCTCTTCTCAGTAACTTTCCACTTTACTGAGGCTTTTATTAGATTTTTTTCTCTCATCTAATAAAATTTATTTTATTTTATTTTTCTTCAAGGGTTTCTAGAGAATTTTGGGAAATTCTTAGGAATCTAGTCCATCCTCATGGATTTGACTTCCTGGTTTCATTTTACTATATCTTTATACCATGATATTATTTCCACATCTATATATTAATTTCCATAATTAATATATAATTACATATTTTATTTCTGAGGTCCCCCCTGACTTTTACGTGTATTCTCTATTTATGAAATGTCGAAAATAGGGATATTACAAAATTAAAGGTTGGGATTAATCCTAAAATTAGTTATTCTCTTTTTGGTTTGTTAACTAAATTGATTAATATTGAAAAAAATCATATAATTATGGTTTATGGGGCATGTGGTATTAGTAAGTCATAGCTGATGAGCCCCAGTATTGCAACAAGAATGTTGCAACTCCCAAGGCTACCAACTTAAATTATCAAACCAGGGTTCGTAAAAACTTAAGAGGTGTTCACACTATATGTGCATCACGCAATATGTCCTTATTTCATTGATATGATGCAATGAAGTGAATATCTTGAAATATAACCCAAACTAATTTCAGAAATGGAAATTCTTGAAATGGAAACCTTAACCTATTGCATGAAACAAAATACAAGGAAAACCTATTATAATTTCATAAAATAAAGAGAATTAACCAAATATAAATCATTTCATTCAAAAGAGATTAAACCTTGTAATAGAGTTAATTAGGTACTTCACAAAGTAATCATTAAAATCATCACTATGTCATTAATTTCATGAACCTGCCTACTAACCCTTAATTGTTGGAAAGTGTTGTAGAGCGTGAAATGGGAATTCCTAAGTGGTATGGTCATCCTTAATCATGGATTAAAATCTTAAAGGTGATTATTCAATCCCAAAATGAAAAAATCAAGGTTTTAAGGTAAATAAGGCCGAGTTTAAACAGTTCTACAAGATACTCAGGACTGCAAGAGGACTATTATAGGATTTCTATATGATTGCTACTTCTTGAGATAACTTGTCGAATTCCCAAGATAATCAAATGGAAATTATATGGGACAAATTTTTTTATTAATTATGATGTCCTAAGACTCCATTAAAAGTGGAATCACTCAAAAATTCCCCTTTTAACTATGCTAAAAAATATCAAAAAATTACTACTCTAAAAACTGGAAAATCAAGAATTAGTGAGCTAGTTAACCTATCAAATTCCTAGCCTGGTGAAGTGAAAATTATATGGGGTAAATTTTGTTATTAACTTGAATTTTTTTATGACTCAATTCAATTTGAATCAACTCTAAAGGAGTTCATTAACACATTCTAAAAATTAGCAGAAACTTACTACTATGTTGCTGCAAGAGACTTCTAGAAATTCTAGATTTGTGAACTAGAAAACTTATCCAAGTAGCTCAATCATGGATATGAATTTCAAAATCTGTTCTAAGGATGAATCATGATTTTGACTCTGTAAATAACCTACCAAAAAACTCACTACAATCATTTAACCAATATGACTTACAACAAAAGAAGCATGAGTAGTAAATGCAGAAATAAGAGATGCAATGGAAAAAGTCATTAAAAGAAAACAAATAAATTGTACGAGAGAGCTATGAGGCTCATGGGATGAACAAGCCCAAGAATAATCATAGTATTATGAAGGAAACAAATATTTAGAAGTTTAAAATGACACCAAAATTAATTATTTGAATTAATCCAAGTACATCCCTACTAGAAATGAAAGTGGAACTACTAAATAACATGTTTTCTCCATAAGAAGACTAATAAATACATTCCCTTAGAGGAAAATTAGAATTTTTACTTATACAGATGGATGGGGAAGCATCCTCCTTGAAAGGAGGCAAATTTCCCCTCCAAATCCCTCAAAAAGTGGATCTAGTTCCCAATGCTAGGAATCTTCATTTAATGACACACAATACATTCCTAGATTTTCTCAATGAGTGGAGCTCTAGAATTTGTCAAAAATTCATGATATTTTGTTCATTTATTATATAATCGTGTTCCTTCATGTAGTAGGGAAAATTTTCCTATATTATCTAATTTAAAATTTACTGAATATTTTCTCAATAACCTATAAAAATAAATAATATTAGGCACATAATACACAATTATCTTGAAACCTTCCTAAGAATATATTAAAACTGAATATATATATATATATATATATATATATATATATATATATATATATTATAAGGAGAGATTTAATATAGCCTTTATGTGCCTAAGAAAGTCTAGATGGGCCTTAATTTGTGTCTAATTTGGAGGCCCATCAATACTTTTGGATTGTAATATAAAATCATATTTAGAGGTTAAGGAACTTTATAGGAAAGTGAGGGTGGATATCCATGGTTAAGAGTCCTTTTGCATGTTTCTTAAATGTATATATGTTTAAATTATATATTAATTCTTTTTATAATTAATAATAATAATAAGTAAAATAAAGTTACAACATAGTTAACTTTTAAATTTGCTTAAAATAATATTTTTACATCAATGGTATTCCATTTACTATCTCACTTCCAAAGAACTTGGTTTATTAGGATTGAATCAAATCATATGAACTCGGATCTATGCTTCTCTGCTTCAAATTTTATAACTATTTTTTGGTTTCATTTTGGGTTTCATGAATCAATATTTTCTAGCTAATTCTAGAATTGGTTAGTTGGAATTGAGTCCCATAAAAAATTTTGTGAAGGATGTGAACATAAACCATGACATTTTCCATGCAAATTCAACTCAAGAAGGGATCATTTAAGACCCATTTGGTTCCATAAGCAGGAGAAACATGTTTTCAACCTTCTTCGACAATGACCCTTTCGATGATCCCCTTTTCACAATGCCATTTGGAATCATTTTAAACTTTGGTATTATACTCGTGTTGAAAGAATTCTCTGGTAAATAGTATGGCTTTATCAATGACCAAGAATATCAAGAACCATAGTCTACTTGACAAGGTACTGGGATTCAAGAGTTTCTATATGTTCATGAGGAAAGGAAAACTATTTGAGTTAGGAAACTACTATTGAAGATATAGATCATGACCAAGGAAACACAAGGGTGGGAGTAGAGACGGAAAGGAAATAGAGTGTTTTCAAGGGAGATAATACTTATTATCCAAGGTAATTATCATCTCAAACTTTATCATTTCAAAGATCCAAAGTAACCAATGAAGGATAAAAAATTCATATTATACATCCTCAAAAAATAGGAGAATGGATCCTAATGGTGTGACTCAAAAGGACTACATGGAAGTAGATAAAATCTTGCATAGTTGGAACGAATCATGTGCTTAGATGCTCAACATTAGAAGTAGTGATAAAAAATTCTCTAAGTAAGCTTGCACTCTTATATCAGGATAGTCCATATAAGGGGATTATGGTGTTACATCATTAAACACTAAAAGAAAGGGAAAATAAGACTTTTGGATGAATTTGTTCCAAGCTAAATAATTTATTTCTCCATTAAGGGGAACATCTTAGCATAATAAATGATAAATTATGTAAAATCATTAGATATGATTTATTTTGTATTCGAGTCATTTTGGAATGAAACAATGATATTTATGCTTCACTATGGCCCTTGAATCACTTAAAACTGAATTTTCAAACAAAACCTATGTAAAATTGTTTTAAAAAATACACATCTTTTTCTTTTCTTTGTAGGATCTCGATATTGAATGTATTGTATCTCTATAATTTCTAATCCTAGATATTTGAAATTTGGTCCTATAGTATCACTTTGAGTATTATTTCCAATGATATAGGTCAGACCTAATTTGGATTCTTCAAGATAAAGTTATGCTCATTCTCCCAAAGTGACCTAATTATGGACTGTTTCAATAGAGCGAACTTGTATGGCATGCCATGTGTCACTGTTTCGACCTTCAGCTCTGAAATTGATATAATATACCTGATGATTATCATGACTTATGTAACTCTAAAGTGTCACATCGATGCAAAAATTGATAATACAAAAATCTTCTATTTTTCATTCAAAAAAATATATATATAAAAACAAATCTAAAATGGACACTCCACTCATTAGCTTTGTAAGATATAAAAGAGAGCCAATGTTCAAAATATATAGGTCTAAATAATTAAACGTTAGCAAATTTATAATAAAATAATCCAAAAAAGGGGGACATATCAATTCAAATACATAGTTCATCTCCATAAAATTGACCACAACCATGTTACTTCTCGAGCATCATATGCATATTTTTCAATCAAAAACTAAACCCTAAAGTCTAGGTAGATAAAAAATTTAAAATCCATCAAACCAATATATTTGAACTACTCTAATCTGCTAACACACACTACTTAATATGGGAACAACATGGAGATAGTGCCCCTTATAACTGAATCAAATCCTACTCCCATTCCATCAACTGATGCACCCTCCTTGCATGGATAAGTGTGCAAGGTGAGGTTCCACTCAACTAGAAGATAAGTTGGAGCATGCAACCATGCATCCCCTCCTCCATATTTGTGCCCTCTACCAAAAACTAGAAACTCATCATGCATGAGCACCTCATCTATCTAGGTATCTACACACTCCTACAAATAATAGATTTTAATTCTAAGACTAACAAATACAAACTCTGAAGATATAAAAAAAATATCGATCTTTCGGAATTCGAAAATGCGAAAGAGCTCTAAAGCTGTAATTAATTTAAATTATAGGTGGATCATGCAAGCATCGTTTACAAGAATACGATCTATATCACTTTTTTATTGCACCATAATTCAACTCTGTTCATCATTGTTGTATTGAAAAGCTAAAAGTGTCATCTTTGTTGCACCATCACTAGGGGGAAATCACTAGGCTGAGACACAAGTAAAAAATCTAACGAGTCTAGCTATAGATTCATATTGTCTTGTTAGTAACAAGCTGTGGTATTGATCCATACTTTTTTGTGGTTAATCTCCATGCTATGGTTTAGTCTTTATTTGTATAATATTTCCTTGCATTTGATTGCACTAACCCTTCACTCTTCGTGGTTCCGATTGTTTTCCTTAGTCGAGAAGCCATACAATGAGATAAAAAGAAAAAAAATATCATAAATCATATTTTCAAATCCAACTGTGGGATGTCAGCAAGCTATTAAAGGAAAACTGAGTGAATGGTCACAAGAAAAATAAAGAGATAATGGCAGTTTAAATTTTTAATTCATTCATTCTAGCAATTGTTAGTGCATTGGCATGTAAAATACAATTCTGTTCTACATCACCAATGGTAAAATGTGCACAACCAAATCATGTTGTTCAAGTAGACGAACCAATCAATATGTCGAAACACTGCCAAATGGGTTGTACTATGTAGAGAAAAAGATAATAAGGTTAATGGGAAATTGGTAATATTAGAGGCCTATTTGTCATTATAGACATTTTTTGTTCGCGGTACTATAGGAAATTATATTTGTAGTAAGATAGTTGAAGCTGCTATGGTAATTTCACATGTATCAAATATTTTTTAGAGGTCAAACTTAAAATCCTAATGGTGTGCATGCATGTAGTGAGTATTATGATGAGATTCAAATGGGATCTAGAGTTGTGTGATAGAGTCTTATCAAATTTTATTGTTATTAATATTTATTATTAATGGCAAAGAATTTTTTTTCCATTGCAAATAAATCCAAGAAATTTGTTTCATATGTCCAGTATAGAGTAGAAGAGGAAGACAACATGGATGGAAATGCTTATTTGGGGGCTATAATGCATGAAAAATTTGCAATCAACCAAAGCCAAAAATGAAGCAACAAGTTTTCCTTGGGATCTTTCCCTGGTAATGTGAAGGTTGTGTCTGAAAATGAACAGGAAGAAAGATTTATAAATGCCATGGTTGATGGTTCTAGAAAATTCATTACCATCCTAGCAAAGGATGCATTAGATGTCGAGCCCTGTTTACAATGGTAATGCTAAGCACCTTGTCAAAACTTTCTTAGAAGAAAACAGATATTCTTGTTACTTACTATGGTAATGTTGAGCAACTTGTCAAAACTTTGTTAGAAGAAAACACAAATTCGTGTTGCTTACTATGGTAATGTTGAGCACCTTTTCAAAACTCTACTAGAAGAAAACACATATTCGTGCATTCATACATGGCTCAAACTCTCTCACTCCATGATAAAGTGGATTTTGGTGTTCATATATAAGAACAAATTTGCTATCCATCATGACCATCACATAGGAGGAGAGGAAAACACATAGCATCATTTTCATCCAAATCATGTATTGAAATACTTATCCAGATATCGGAAGTTGTCTTCCACACCCTAAATCGATGGATGATCTAATAGTGTATTGGAAAATGCATTGTTAATGAATGTTATGTTGAAGTGCAAGTTCAAAAAATTGTCCTACAATGTGAAAGGTTTCCCACGTATCATTGATCAATAAAAAAATGAAATGTACCAATAAAAAAGGCATACTAACTCTGAATCCAAAGGCAACCCAGTAATCATTTTACCTTTTAATTTCCTTGTAATATTGCTAAATTGTCTAAAACTTGAGGAATTTCACCAGGGTTCAAAAATCCTATGATGATAAATATGATTAAAAATATAAAGGGCATAAAAAAAATAGGGCATGAACACAAAATCAAACCACGAGAATGGTCTAGGTTTCACGATGTTCTTACAAGGTTTTCGCCCTTAAAAAAAATTATTTGATAATTGAAGCACCATATCAATGGCCTTATTGAAAGAGAACATCTATATGGTGAATTATCCAGAGACGAACTTTCTAAAAACCACAAACAATGTCTGTCCTACACCACCCTGCTGATGTTGTTGGTGTTTTCCTCCTACAGGTGCAACGACTTGTATGCCTCATCTAGGCAGTGCCATAATGCTTAATTAGATTAATTAATACCATTATTTCAGAAGAATCGGACCAACTCGTAGATTGAAGCCATTGTTTCACTATCTATGCTTTACTATGCCCCTTGAATCGCTTCAAACTGAATTTTCAAAAAAAACTTATGTAAAAGTGTTTTAAAAGATACGCACATTTTTCTTTTCTTTGTAGGAGCTTGATATTGAATCTATTATATCTTTGTGATTTCTGATCCCCAAGATTTGAAATTTGTTCTTGTAGTATCCCTTTGAGTCTTCTTTCTAATGATACAGGTCAGACCTAATTTGGTTTCTTCAAGGTAAAGTTATTCCCAATACCCCACAATGACCTAATTATGGACTGTTTCAGTAGAGCAAACTTGCATGGCATGCCACGTTTCACGGTTTCGGCCTTCAGCTCTAAAATTGATACGATTTACATGATGGTTCTCATGACTTATGTAACTCTGAAGTGTCACATCGATGCAGAATTTGCTAATACAAAAATATTCTAGTTTTCATCCAAAAAAATAAAATAAAACAAATTTGAAACCACTCATTAGCTTTGTAAGATAGAAAAGAGATCTAATGTTCATAATATATAGGTCTCTAAATAATTAAACGTAAGAAAATTTATAATAAAATAATCCAAAAAAGGGGGACATATCAAAACAAATATACAGTTCATCTCCAGAAAATTTACCACCGCTATGTTACTTCTCATAGCATCATATGCGAGATTTTAGAATCAAAAAAGCCAAACCCTAAAGTCTAGGTAGATCAAAATTTAAAATCCAATCAAACCAATATATTTGAACTACTTTAATCTACAAACACACACTATTGGAAATACTGAGAGGGGGGGGGGGGGGTGAATCAGTATTTATTATCAATTAGCACTTTTTAAATCTTTTCAGAGCATTAGTTAATCTACAATTATTTTTTATGTTTATCCAGTAACAACAATAAATAATAGAACACAACAGGCACATGAATTTTAAGTGGAAAACCCCCTCCGGGTCATAAACCACTGAATGCTTTTCTAATAAATTATTTAATATTCATCCCCAACTGAAATGAAAGGTACAACTTCCTATAATTCTAGAAAAGAATTATTCTCCAGCTCCCACTGGAAGGATGCCTCAATGCCCTGGTTTCTTCTTTATTCAATTGAATGGGTGCCCCGACATCCTAGACCAACCTACCATCCTGAAGTGTTCACAGGCTCTAACCTGTAGGTGACTTCATGCACCAACCTAGCACCTCCCTACCACCCTATAATGATCAGAAATAATACAAGAGTGTGGACTCCTATACCAGGGACAATGATCCATGATACAATATGATTCACAATTATTTTCTTGAACTAGACCAATCACCCAATCACACTATGACCTACAAGCCAACCATAACATTATCCAACAATGACACAATGCCTCTCCAACAATGCCTCTCCAACTCTAGGCAGTTTGAACATTTTATAGTAATGAGTCTTTTACAATTTTACAATGATTATTTTTGCAATACTGACTTTTGACATGACCTGATACTTGACTTGACACTACTTCTTTGAACACTAGCAATTGCTGATGTATTGTTGTGCTTACTTCAAGTGATGGTACTTTGGCATTGCATTTTCCTTCTAGTATGTGTCTAAGTTGTCTTATTGTGTCCTCCTTCCTACACATACAAGACCCAAACCAATATACAAAAAAAATACTTACAACATCTGCACAAACCATATGTTTGAGAAATATTCAAAATTCAAATGTAAATACATTCAGCATTTATGAACAAAACCCAATCAAACATACATACAAAATACTTACATTTTCCTGCAAAAACACATGTCAAATATTATATTCAAATTAAAATTCAAACACTAATTATACATACCTTGTTGTAGCACACTTACCCTTGATTGTTGATGTGTTGTCCTTACTATAGTGATCCTTGAATCCATATTTTTTTCTTGCCTTCTAGAAGCTTGATATTGAATTTGTTGTATCTGTGTAATTTCATATCTCCAAGGTCTAAAATTTCATCCTATGGTAGCCCTATGAGTCCTCTTTCCTACCTCATAGGTATGATCAACATTGGATTCTTCAAGAAACAGTTATGCCCAATCTCCTACGATGACCTGATTATAGACTAATTCAATAGAGCGAACTTGTACGAAGTGCTACGTATCACTGTTTTAACCTTTGGTCTGAAAATGATACACAATAAACTACGGCCTATCCTGTTTCGTCAATTATTATGCAATTTTCAATCCAATTCTCAGAGAGAAGGTTATGATTATTTTCCCAAGGTCACATGTTTGACATGAAATTCAGGAACCTGCAAAAACCCTAACTTCCTCATATCATATCTCCGAAAATATAGTGAACCAATATCTAAAATCCGGACATGAGCTTCATTAGGATTATCCCAAATGAGTTTCTAGTTTCAGCATCTGACGTTTCACAGAAAAAAATAAATAAATAAATAAATAAAAAATTATAGCGAAAATGCCACGATGTCCTATTATAAGTAGAAAAATCCTTACATGAGGAGGATATGAAGGTCACAATTTATATAAATGATTAGGTTCAGAGGGTATTCAACAAGAGAACATTGGAGGGATTTTAGGAGCTTAAAAGATTATTAATTATTGACAATTCAATGACCACAACCAATGATTAGTGTCATGCCAAAACCCCATGGGGTTTTATCCGACTAACTCGGGCTACTAACTTCAAACACGAACATATTTCAAACCGTGAAGAATTATGTGGCATGCCATATATCAATGGAAACATCTAGACAAGTAGAAACCATCCAAAATATCCTTGACTCGGAATAGAGTAATTTTTCAAGTCAAAATTTTTGTGCAAGATCGGGGTATCCCACAGTGCTTTGCAGGTTGACATCAATGACAACCACTAGTCAACAATCTCCCCCCTTTTGCATTGATGGAAACACAAGTACTCCCCCTGCGATCATGACACCTCTTCCTACAACATTTTCTCCCCCTTTGTCATCAATGTAAAAGGGTAACTCACCCTAACAAACGTCATCCTGCAAACTTGTACACACCTCAACCCCCCTCCCCCCATTTTTTTTACTTAGTTAGATAAGAGAAAGATTCTAATGAGAAATTGGGAGAATCCAAAGCTTTAGGCAAAGATACTCAAATTCTTCACAAGGTAATGGTTTGGTAAATATGTAAACAATTTTTTCCTTTGTGCCAACATATCCAAGATTGATATTATTTTCGGTGACCTGCTCTCTAAAAAAATAATATTTGATCAAAATGTGCTTTATTTTTCAATGAATCATAGGATTCTTGGAGATACTTATGGCACTGGTGTTATCACAAAATATGGGAATAGGCTCATTAAACTTGACTTGAAGATCTTGCAAAGTTTGCTTCATCGAGAGAACTTGAGTACAACAAGCTACTACCGTGATATATTTTGCTTCTGTTATGGATAACGAGATTGAATACTCCCTTTTGCTTAACCACTACAAGGAAAATAGCCCCTAGCGGAGGTTATAAAGGAGGTTTTTAGTGTTATAAATTGGCCAAAACTGTCAAAAAAACATTTGCTACAACATCGGTTTTTGGTAGCGAAAGATTTGGCGAAGCTTTTAACAGAATTTCAACACAAAAAAAAAACCTGGGCAGCCGGAGGTTATTATGTATGTTTTTTTCATCGATGCATTACTAAGGTTTGAATGCACCAGTGTGTGTCATATATACAATCGGCCCGGGGCGGTCGAAGGTGCATGCACCGGGCCGTAAAGGTATACAACCGCACCGGGCGCACTATAGGTGATACAACGCACGGGGCCATTCTAATTCATATTGGGATTTTTGTGGTGACCATATGTTGTATCAATGCGCCGATACATAGTCTTATTGAAGTGCACGTGGCGCGATGTCGAACAAACACACCGATTGTTCTAATTCGTATTGGTATTTGTGTAGTGCCCATAGGTCGTACAAATGCACCAGTGTGTAGTATGACTTATTGGCATTTGTATGACCTATGGGCATCACACAAACTCACCGAGAATTATAATTGGTATTGGTATTTGTGCAGTGCCCATAGGTCATAGAAATTCACCGGTGTACATTAACTGACATACATTGATGTTCATTTGTATTTTTTAGAAACATCGACCTGTGACAGTGCAATTATTGTGATTTTTTTAAATTCATTATTTATCAAAATTCGACACATCTTATAACAGTATTCATATTAATTAATTTTTATTAATTCATTTGAATGTGATGTTTGGATTAATTTTTAATATCATATCATAATTATTGTGATTTTTTAAAATTCATTATTCATCAAAAGACAACACATATCTTATAACAATATTAAGATCAATTAAATTTTTATTAGTGCATTTGAATGTGATGTTTGGATTAATTTGTTATATCATATCATTATATTTCACATCTCTTCATTATAATATTTAATCATCCATAAATATAATCAGTGGTGTTACATTTCACAGCGACAATGGAGAACGCAATAGAATAAATTAAAACATATTTTATTATATATAGATATATATGAATAAGACAGTCTTTGTCATACAAAATGGGACATTAATTGGTATCCCTTTGTCTTTCAATTGGGACACTATGTCCATTACATTAAACAAAATGTCTGATTTCACAGACAAATATTTCAAAAAAATACAACGTCTTGCTTTGATATCCAAACATAATGATCATCATTCTTCGCTTGAGCTGTTGTCACTACTAGAGCTACTTCCATGACTTGGGTTATTTTCGGGGAATGTTTTGTTCACAATGTTGATTGTTTTTTTCTTCTTCACCTTCCATCTAGAAACATAAAAATACACTGTAATGAGTGTATATACATTGGTGAGAATAATGAAAATTGCAATATTAAATAATAATACATCAATGTAAATCGAAAAGAAATGACGTACCATAGCAACAATTGACTCATGAACTATACACATTCTTTCAAAACCATGCAGTATGCCATCTTTCAAGATTTCATCTGTTGGCACAGTTCCATACTTTGTTTCCTTCAAGTTTTATACCCCATAACAAATCATATATTTAAAATAAAATATTTTTTTGTTCTATTAATTATAGACGGAGCTAAGTAAAACAAGATCGATAGATGCTTACAAATTCCACAATTAATTTCTGATATGCCAACATATATTCACAACCCATATTTAACCCACTGTCAATCAATTCGTCTGATTGTTCTTCTTTGTATGTTAGCACCTGTTTGAATACATTCAATGATGATTTTTGTAAAACAACTTAAAATATACAAAAATGAAATCTAGTTAAGTTGTTATAAGGAATTAACAATTACTCACAAACATAGATATCAACCCTTTTCTTCCTTGTCGTCCTGTTTTATGTGCTGAATGGGTTCCATTTTCTTTTCCTTTCTGCAAGAAAATACTTGAAAATTAATATTTAATGCTAAATTATTTATTTATTATACCTAATGATCAAAAAATTCAATAATTACATATTACATTTGAAGCACATTATTGTTGATATGGCTCCTCCTGCAATGCAATTTTGTCTATTTCTTTGACCATCTCCTTGTACACCTTTTTGGACATTCCTACTGGCATATTCTGATATTAGCTCATTCATCTTTTGAGATTTTCATAATCTTCCTGAAAATGTAACATGACAATAAAATATTTAATTTTTATATTGATATATGAAAAGTAAATATAACAAAAGTGATATTTATAAATAATTCTAGACAAACATTTAAAGGAAAATTATTTTTTCATTCCTACTTTTTTGTTGTTGTACGTTTTTGCTATTAAAATCCTAACATGTCTCATTGACCAATTCTCTGGAAACTCTTCTTGTAGTTTAGATAAAATTTATTTATTGGAATCATTGGATTGATTTTTGTATTGTAAGTAGAAAGAACGTCTATACATTTGTTCGACTAAATCCATCAAACTTTTGTAAAAGTTTTCCCCCCTTTCGTTAACCTCCAGCACCATTCCAGATGAGCTAAGGAGCAATTCATTTTCATTTGCATGTTCTAATTTTTTTTTTTTATTAGAACAACATTCCTTTTCTAAGTTGTTGGTCCCTGTAGAACATTAAACATATGTGAATTAATAGATTTTTTGACATATGTTATCTAACAATTTTAAGTAGATTATTAATGAAAATTAAAAAAATAAACTCATATTGGATCAATAGTACTTTTTTATTCACCTTATTCATCATTTTGCAATTTTTCCATCAAGATTTTACGCTCTTCTGGTCCTAGATCAAAAATAATATTATCGAGCTTCGTCATTTTGTGGCTCTGCATGATACACAGTAAACAATACATATTAGTTAAACTTACATATAGTTCAAAAATAATATTTTTTGTCAATAATTTACAAAGAACTTGCCTTCTTTTCTTTTCTTTATGTGTTATCAGTATTTTTGTTACTTTATCTATTGTCAGCCATTTCTTCATCAATATGAAACCTATACCATATCATTCATTAATATATTTTATAAATAAATTGTCGACTTTTTCAGGTAAAAAAAATATCAAGAAATTGTGCGCTATTCATGGTGTACGCACCGACGTTGGTGTGTCATGGTCTTATAAATGCACCACTTAAATAGTATAAAACACCGTACGGTTCTCTATGTCAACAAGGATGACTGGTGTGTTTTATGCTAACCACTGCATCGATTAATATAGACAAAATAATAAAAATCGTCTAGTGTTATTTTTTGTAGCATATGGTGTCATGGAGGGGGCGGTGTGGCCTATTCGTATAAACGCAATGCACAAACAAGGGACCACCATACAGTGCTCTCTGTCAACTAGGAGACCCGGTATGGTGCATTATATGTTCCATGGTGCACTGATTAACACAATAAAAAAAAAATTTGTGAAATAGTACATGCACGGTGCGCCATATTGAAATAGCGCACCGGTGCCCTATTTTACATATGGCGCACAGATTAAAAAAAAAAATGTTTTTAACTTTTTTATCAAATAGTACATGTGCGGTGCGCTGGGATAATCTAGTGCACCGGTGCACTAGGCTACGTCGAGCGCACCGATTTAAAAAATTATGTTTTTTTTAATCTCACGCAATGGCCGACATGGATTGGGATCTGAATATGCAAGTCGTCCCGTGGGTTGGATGTCATAGGCTTATATATAGCAATACAAACCCTATAAATCTAAAATGAAAAGCCCTAATCTAGAAATCATAGAAACAGGGAGAAGAAAGGGGAAAAAAAAAATAATGAAGGGTTTAGGGTGAAGATGGATTTTTATTTTTTACTTTTTTTTTTCTGAAAATGAACAACAAATTGAAATTTTTTACATACTACGTAAAAAAAACTGCAGAAAAAATTAAAAAACAATAAAATGTAATCACGAGATCGTTTGACATTCTATGCTATAGGTTTTGAATCACCAGAGGTTTGGAATTTTGATTGTCTGAATACTTTTTTTCAAACATATTTCGCTGCTTCATATTGCTCTCGTGCTCTCTTGCTCTAGGTATGTCTCTTGCAAATCTCTAGCTGAATTTTTTTTCAAAAATAGTGAAATAATGAACATTGTTTAGTATTTAAAGAATTTTTTTATGAAATTAGATTTTCGAAAATATTTTTCTACCCATTTTTTAATTTACAGTTTTTTTTCACTTAAAAAAAATAGAGTCGTACTTTTTTTATTTGTGGTTATTCGTCACCGGTGCATTCATTGATAATATGGCACTGGTGCACCATAACTAAAACACACCAATGCGATTATCTGTACATTAGCACCAATAACAAGAAGTCCATTTTTAAGGCACCAAAATTACTTTTAGGTGTGTATTGTTGATTTTTCTCAAATGCAGGGAGAAAATATCATAATTATATCGAATGGAAAATTCTTAAAAATCCATCTCATTCCATAATATTTCTCAAAGTATTTCACAAAGTTCTCCCTATCCATATCGAGATGTAATATTTACTTCAGATTTTATTTATATTTTCAATATCTAATTGAATTTATGTTTATTATCCATGTCAATCATGCACAACTTAATTAAATTTATAATGTATACAAATTTGCAGGTTCATGTAGATTCAAAATCAAGTCCAGATGCACAAAATATTCAAACAGCTCCAAAACGTTGGAAGCTCTTATCAGGAGCAACATACCACAAGACGCATTTCGCAGATGAAAATGGACAGTCTCTTCACCCTGCCAATTGTAACAATATTGCATCTTCTAGCTACAATACTGGGACAATGATGGTAATAATTATAATTATTTGGTATATTGATTAATGTAATTATTTAAACGCCAAACTAATTAATCATGCAATATTTTCAATGTGCTTACTAATTGATATCATATATTTTGTACTAATCATGTTCAAATATTTTTTTTAAATTATTAGGATTCTAGTGATGATGAGCAACCTACCTACCATCTTCCGTTGCACCCCACAACAATTTCAAATCGAGAGAAGACTGAATTAAGAGAAAAAATCGAAGAGGAATGATACCAAGAATGGTTGAATCAACCACTGATTCAATTCCCGCTACGTCCATATTCACCAATTAGGAATGACTACAGCAATAATAGTTCTTCACAAGCTAGAAATGGACAATGACACTATGATTTTTTAAATTTTTTATAGGTTTATTTGTTCCCATCTATGTGAGCATATGGACACCATTTTCACACAGAAAATGCCGATGATGGACACATCACACAAGACTTTGGAGTGGAAGCCGAGTTCGATCAATCTAGTCGATCTAGCCACCATGATCAAAACCTAGTACGAGGGATGTTAGGTTACGTTAAAAAGATACAAGAGATCATTGAAGTGGTTTTCTCTTCTTTCCAATGTGTTATTCTTAGGTGCAAGTGGTGGGACACCTTTGATCGGAATAATGTAAAGGAAGATCGCGATAGTAGGTTGATATATATCAACTCTAGAAAGATGTGGGATGAAGCTAAGGAGCCCTATGTTTTCCCCAAACACTGCAACTAGGTGTTTTTTTACCCATATGTGTTGGATAGGGATTGGTGGTTCGTATTGAGACATGACCCTAGATCAAAACATACTTTTGAGAACAATAGTGTTATCATGTCATGTGAGCTGGAAGATAATAAAGGTGATCATGAGAACCAAGAGTGATATGGTACATGTGTTATTTCATCAATATTTATACTTTTTATGATGTGTTTTTTGAAACATTATAATATGTATTTTGAATTAATTGGTAAATTGCATTGTGTTAATGTTAAAATCAATATTTCACTTGATAATTTGTAGTTATGTTGATCTCAAAAACAATGGTGTATTGTATAAAGTTTTTTTTTTTTTTTTATGTAAGATCATAGTAAAATAATGATAATTCTAAAGTACATGAATTTATTTTCATTATTTTCTAAAATTTATTATGTTACAAACATTCATATTATTCTAGATTTATTATTTAAAATTATTTAAAATTTTAGAAATTTACAAATTTTAATAAAATCATTTCACATTAATACAATTAAAATTTTCACATTAATACAACTAAAAATTTACAAATATTTTACATACAATTGCAATTACAATTTTACAATTTCACATACAATTACAATTACAATTTTAAAATTTTGCATACAATTACATTTACAATTTTACAGTTACAATCATTTCACAGTAATACAATTAAAATTTTACAAATAGTTATATACAGTTACAATTACAGTTACAATTTTACAATTTCACGTACAATTATAATTATAATTACAATTTTAGAATTTTACATATAATTACAATTACAATTTTAGAATTTTACATACAATTTACAATTACAATTACAAATTTACATATATACCATTACAATTACAATTTTAGAATTTTACATACAATTACAATTTTAGAATTTTACATAAAATTTACAATTACAATTACAATTTTACAAATTTACATATATACCATTACAATTAAAATTTTACAATTTTACATACAATTACAATTTTAGAATTTTACATACAATTACAATTTTACAATTTTACATATTTACAATTATAATCATTTCACAATAAATTAAATATTACAATTACAATTAAAATTTTACAAATATTTTACATACAATTACAATTTTAGAATTTTAAAATTTTACATACAATTAAAATCACAATTAAAATTTTACAATTTGTCATATATACAATTACAATTAAAATTACAATTACAATCATTTCACAATATATTAAATTTTACAATTACAATTAAAATTTTACAAATATTTTACATACAATTACAATTAAAATTACAAATACAAATACAAATACAATTTTACAATTTTACATACAATTAAAATTTCAATTTCAATTTCAATCATGACATAATATTTAATAAATATCATGATCATTTAGTATTAAATTAATTACTAAACATCACAGTCATGATAACCATCGTACAAACATCATATTCGACTAAAAAACACATTCAAATTTGCTAACATCATCGTGATCATGATCATATAACAAAACAAAACTAGCATTGTCTAACATCATCACAACACAAACATCAAATATACATCTCATGCCAAATAACTACTATCACATACACATTTATCTGGAAACTACACATTAAATGAACATATCTAACATGGCCTAACAATATACAGATCATGACGATCACCAATATGTAAATTAAGTACAACTGCAACATGAACATAAAATACATGGACCACATATATAACTGTATAATGTCAAAAATATACAATTGTAATATAAATGTCATATATCAGTTGGTGGTACATCATCAATAACAGTACTAGTCGAGGCCTGCTCAGCCAATGGTGCAGCCTCAACAAGCTCAGATACATGTCGATCATCATGTGTCTGCTGATCTGGTACTGGTGCCTCATGTTGATCAGGATCAACTATCAGCTGCTCATCGTGATGACTCGACATGGTCGATGGTCCAACCTGCTCAAGATCATGAGTATTATTGGATGCTGCAGGCTGCTGACTCGACGTGGTCGATGGTCCAGCCTGCGCTCCATGATGACTGTTGGTCGATGTTGTAGGATGCTCATCTGACGCAGCGCGAGGTGAACGATGATCACTCCCGTGATCATGATCATCATATGATGCGTCACTGCTCATAGATTGTCGATCACGTATTGCGTCTCGATCATGCCTATAACGTGAAAGGGCCCTCTGTAACGGTGTAACTAAGATCGTAGCTCCTACGACATGTTGCATCAGGTTGTACATGTCACGCGGCATACCTCTCCACATATGTACCAGCCTACCACATCCCTGTATGTCTCTCATAGGAGCGGGCTTGACTCCTGCCTCAAAACACAATGCACAGAGTTGGTCGCCCAACTCCATCCTCAATCTACTATCAAGCCTACCATGCCTAGAAAAAGGCGGTACCGTCGCACCAGCAAAAGAAGGTATGTCTGCACCGACCTCATGATCCTTGACATCTTCAATATCCTGATCGTCATCAGGATCCACACCTACATCATTTGGTGGCGCTGGCATGTCATCTCCATAAAAATACCTAATGTCTGCAAAAAATATAGAATTACACAACAATAATTAGACAATTTCATTAAATAGTTTAATAAAAACAAGTTAAAGAAAATGTTAGAATAAATTTAAATAAAACAGTAATATTACCTCTATCATCTCGCGGCTCATCATGTGTGAAGAGGATATTGGCACACCCTCGCCAATCCAACCCAAAATAAGGACAGGGGACCATAAAAAATGGATTCTCATCAACATTGGCTAGCAACTCCAGTGCATCATGTGATATCCTCGCGAAAAACTCAGTCTCGCCCCTCTTGGGCATTATCTGCCCCCGCATGCGCATCCGTGCATCCAACATTAGCCTACAAGGTTGTCGAACAAAATTAGGCCTCGTCTCTGGAAACCTCTCAAAAAATAAACAAAATAGATCTAAAGCAACAGGGAATTTGACCCTCCCTTGTGCATGAGCACAACATCTATCTAAGGTTGTATAGAACTGCCACAAAAAAATGGCAGACCACTTGACAAGTCATGGCTCCTATACTAAAGAATCAACATAATATAGAAGCAGGAAACTAATGTGTTGCCTGTCACTGGTGTTGGGTGAAATGGTCGAAATCAGAAGTGAGAGGCACCTCACCTCCTCACTACCAAATGCAGCAATATGTAATTGACTTCCGGAGACCTAAAAATCTAAAGGATACAGTATATCCATGCTAATGTATCTATAGGAGTACACCAACTAAATCCCTATTGCATAGCCAACTGGAACCTCTGGGAACGAGGGAAAATCCACTCCTCTCCTCGAAAGCCTTGTAATGAAATAGATGTCCTCCTTAGTGGGCGCGTACCATTGGTTAGGACCAACCCAGAAAGCCTGTAGGTGGGCATTCCACCTGCGGATAAGATGTCGCAAAAAAAAACCATGGCCCTTTAGGGAAGTAGCCTCCTCATAGAAATTGAGGAGGCCTACCTGCCTTAAGAGCCCCTAGGTAGCTGTTGTAATAGGGCGAGGGTACACATTTCTCTCCCTCTCTCGTGCCTCCCAGAAGAAAACCATGTTATATTGGTCTGCCTGTTGTTGTTGTTGTTCCCTCTCTTCTCTCCTTTCATGTATCTGAATTATTGACATATTAAATACAATTTTTTTATTAAATGAGATATGTATTTAGGAATATACATATACAAAAAAATTTGAAAAAAAAAATAGTCGGTGCGCCACAAAAAACAAGCATGCACCGGTCACGGTTTGCCTTTTATTTTCACGCATCGGAGGCGGTGCACCTGCAAATTTTAAGCGCACCGCCCTCCAATAATTGTTCCAAAGTCAATGGTGCGATGGTATAGCATCCCGTGCCGTTGACTATGGACCACTGTCGGGAGGGCAGCGTGCTGACCAAACTATACACCCTGGGGCATATAGTTTGGTCAGCCAGTCGTCCTCCTGACATCAGTACATAGTCAATGGTTAGGTATTTTACCAGGGTACACCGTTGACCAAGTCGAAATGCTGGAATGCAATGATCTGAAAAAATTACCCGCCCCGGGCTGGATATTTCCGTCAACATACCACATTCCCGCTATTTGATAGGGTCAATGGTGCGGCCGGGTAACCGACTGCACTGCAATTTTTTTTAAATTTTAAAAATTCTTGGTGCGCTTTTCTGTACCGGTGTGGATACTGTTAGCATTGGTGGTTGTGTGGCCTGTAAATTTACAGGGAGCACCAAGAACGGGTCCGAGCCGAATGGCTCAAGCACACAGTGCGGGAATTTTTTTTTTTTTAAGATTAATTTTAAGCTAATTTACAATTATAATCCGATAAAAGGCTTAGTTATGGAAAAACAAGAAAAATACCTGTACATTTGGTCGTCGAGGAGGCATATTGGCTGAAGAATTTTCAAAACTAAATTTTCCCACCGTTTTGCAAAATTCAAAATGGAGATGATGGGAAATGCACAGCAGAATTGCATGCAATGGGAGCACCGATGTCAGGGCGCCTCAAACAAGGAAAAGTTACACCGGTGCTTGAGATTTCTAGAGCACTGAAAAGTGAAAAATGCGGTTTTTTGGCCATAATTTTTTTATTTAAAAATGTTTCGGTGCATGGGTTTTTATAGGCGCACTGGTGCAGTTTCTTAAGATTGCACCGGGCTGTTTCAATTTTGGCATGAGGTTTTAGGACACACCAATGTGAAATATTTTTAAAGAACCGGTGCACTACATTAATAAGATGCACCGAGCAGTTTTGTATGGAACGCATGGTGTCTCAGTGTGCCAATGTTTTTTGAGCACCAGTGCTTTCTCTAGTTGAACGCACCAGTGCAGTTTAGGATGATAAGTGCACTGGATGAAAAAAAATCTGGAAAAACCTCCACCTGCCAACCTCCTCTAGTAACCTCTGCTACAAATGGATTTCTGGGGTATTTTATAAGGGTTTCCTCAAAAATATCCACTAGACGGTCTTTTCCTTGTAGTGAACCATGAAACAAGGCAACCACCTAGATAGAATGTTGCTCCACTTATAATTTTTTGATCATCAACACTTCCTAACCAATGTGCGTTTGTATAATCTTGGATAAATATATTATTTCCTTTGGTATACCATAAAAAATATTCTATTTTGCCCTTGAGATATCAAAGAATTCTTTTGACGATAATAATATGAGATTTTTTGGTGCTACTTGGAATCTTTCTACTTGTCCAACTACCTACATTACGTCTGGCCGAGAAGTTGTCGCATAGAGAATACTTCCATTCATTGATCTATACAACCTCTGGTCCACATCCTTTGACAAATCATCTAAACTTAACTTGCAACCTATCACCATTGGGGTAAGGACAGGCTTGCAATCTTCCATCTTGAATTTCTTGATCATTTCCTTGATGTACTTTGTTTGATATATAAATATTCCTTTATCCTACTGAGATATCGAAAGCCCTAAAAAGTATGTCATCTCACCAAGTAGAGACATTTAAAACTCACTTTGCATCATTTCTTCCAAAGATTATATCGTCTACATATACCTCAATAATTGTTAGGTTATCTTGATCCACTCTCACATACATATTGTTTTCAGCACTTCCTTTCTTGAATCCTTGTTGATTTATATATCCATCAAGATGAGCATACCAAACTCTAGGAGCTTACTTGAGGCCATATAGTGCTTTCTTTAATCTACAGACATAGTCTTCATTTTCAGAGAGCAAAAACCTTCGGGTTGTTCAATGTAAACTTCTTCTTCCAATTCACCATTTACAAAGGTTGACTTAACATCCATTTGGTAGACCTTGATTTTTCTCGAGCATGCAAAGTGTTCTTTTGTCTTGAACTCAAATTTTGGTTGCTTTCCGTGCCAACAAGATTCACATATCATATTGGCAGGTTTTGAAATTTTAGGCATTTCCCTTGCTGCTTCCTTCTTGCTTATCCTGACCAAATTGTCGAAATTTATATGTCCCATTTATTTGTGCCATAACTAACTTTCGTCTTCTTTCGCCAAAAATCACCCTTTAGGTGTCTCATCCTAAATATATATGTCATTTGGAGCTCTACTTGCTGTAGCCACAATTTTACCAAACTTTTTTTCCTGATTTCACATTTTTTTAGAGTTAAATAGCATTGTGTGTTCTTGATCGCACATTTTTCCAACACTGAGAATATTGTGATTCATATTTTCAACCAACAACACCTCTTTCACTAATGCATTCTTTCTTCCAAGTGTGATTGTACCTACTCCTATGACATTTGAAGATCCGTCATTTCCAAAAGACATTGTTCCATCCTTATTTTCCTTCAAGGATATGAACTTATTCCTATATCTAGTCATATGAGTTGGGAACCCACTATCAACATACCAAAATTTTTTGTTTCTTTGAGCCTTGAGAGTGATAGAAAAATTTTCAGTCTTCTTTTTCCATATTTGTTCATTTTGATTTTGTGAGAATTCCTTTGAGGAACTTACCAGTCTGCAATATTTATCCAGGTGTCCAAAAATTTTACATTTGTAACATTCGACATCATCTCTCAAATGATAAAATCTGTTAATATTATGTTGAGTTCTAGAATATCCATTTCTGAAAGGTCTCCCGAAACTATATTTATTCCAAACATACGTGCAACATTCTAGAGCTCTATGTCCAAACCTTCCACATGAATAACAATGACCATAGGAGATAGGTTGATACCTGGGAGGAAATATTCTTCGAGGAATTTCCTTCCATGGTTCTTCCTGGAAGGTCTACCTGCTTGTTATATCCATCTTCTTTTGTTTTCATAGAATGAATTGGCTCCTTTTCATATTTTTCTTTGTAACCAATACCAGTCTTGTCACTATTTGATCGTTGACTGTTGATGATTTCTTCCGATGCCTTGGAGCTGTTGGTGTAGTTTTGAAGATTTTTTCCATTTTTTACTTACTTTCGAAGAGAAACTATTTCAACTTCCAATGTTTCTCCTTCCTTGTTGATTTCCTTTAATTCTTCCCTGAGTGATTCTTCAACTCATTTGTATTCTTCAACATTTATTTTAATATTTAGGACATGTTCCCTTTCTATATTTAATCCGTCTTCATGATTATTGACATGCTTCTTCTCAACCTTGAGCTCTTTGATAACCCTAATCACTTCGTTTTGAAATCCAACCTCGGTCATATCTTCTTCTTCATCTCCTTCTTTGTCACATGTTTCTTGTTTATTATGCTTAGCCATAAACAATACTCTTCTGTTGATTTCTTCTTTGTTATCATTGTCTTCATTAGATGAGGAGCTATCTTCTTTGGAGAAGAAACTCTTCTTAAACCATTTCTTCATGCCTTTCTTGTTGAAATTCCTTACCCCTTTCTTTCCTTTTTTAACAGCATAATTTTTGTGACACTTGGCTACAAAATTCCCAACCTCACCACAATCGAAACATACCAATGGAATTTTACCTTTGAATTTCCCCATACATTTTCTCAATTTTCATGTGAAGTATGTAAATTATTTATCTGAAAATTATTCTTCATCTTATTCCTATTCTTCTTCCTTACAACTACAAGTTTTCACTTTAGGAGTATGCTAGGCCTTACTAGTTTTCTTTGTTGAAAAGTGTAACTTGGTCGGTCTTCATATTGACAATGTAATTATGTATTTATATGAAAAAGAATACAAAGATAATAAAATGTATTTTTGGTTGTACTTGATTCATGGGTTTCATGAGAAAAAATTTATTATAGACTTCTTCTTGATGTCTATTAGGGTTGTCTTCTAGTTACATTTATAATTAAGTGTCTAGTAAATAAATATTCTAGTCATCAATATTTGCTCCATACCTTGTCATGAAACTTGTCACAAATCCTTGAAGAAATGGCTATGGAAAGCCTTCATCAACGCTAGAATATAAGATTAAAATACAGTGAAGAAATTCCTCATTAAATGTTGGATTAAATACACTTCATGTTGGCTTATATATCAGTAAGTAAAGTTGACCTACCCACAAGCTGAATGGTCGGCCTAAAGGTAGAGATGACACCACTATCTAAACTCAAAATCTGTGGATCATTTGAATAGTACAGGAATGTGGATCACTCTGAAATGGTGCGGATTTTAGGAAGAGTTCAGGTGCGGATTCAAGGAGGATTTTAAGTGCGGATTTCAGTGGTTTAGTACAGGGTTAAAATGATGGTATATTTTTGGTCAAGAAAGAGGATAAAGGGACATAATATAAGGTTGAAAACAATGTGAATCATAGGACAGAATCAGTGTGAATGTCTTTGTGATATTTATAGAATATATAAGTTTGGTTTAGGTAAAGGGAATTGAAAATATTCATATTGTCCTGAATTAAATATGTGTTTGAAGGCATTCTACAGGTCAAGAAGCAGTGCATACATAGGATATAAAGAAGTATGGATACAGTGAAGTAGTAACTCTTTCATGATGATGACACTCGAAAGTGCAATCCTATCTTCAATACAAAGAAAATATAGTTCAAGAAAACATGGAGCAAGAAGATGAGTTCAAAGATCAAATTAGAGACTGAGATCTCTAAGGATGGTGCATATCAGTGTATGCTAGTGCAGAAATGAGGGATAAACATTGGAGGCAAACAAAGAAGCATTGACAAGGTCTTGGAGGCATTCCTAGGTCAAGGGTCTGAGTCTTAGTCATGGTACTTGTCATTTGAAGATCTATAAGAAGAATTATTTGTGGGTTTTCCTCTCCAAGAGGGAGAGGTTTTTCCCTAGCTCTAGGAGCCTAATTTTGTGTCTTGTGTATTTTGATAATTGACTTGATGAACGACTAACTAAGATAAAGAGGATAAGACATAAGTAACACAAGTAAGCTCATAAGTAATTATCAAGAAGAGAATTTGAATTAATCACTAGCCCTCTAAATTCTCAACATGGAATCAAAGTTAAGGTGTTGAATGCAAGGGCTACTTGACAAAGGAGACACTACAGGAAGCAAAGATCAAAGTTTGGGTTGAAGAATAAAATCAGTTTGCAAGTAAGACTCTCTAGATACTTCAAGAAAAACTTTCTATCCTACTCAAAAGGTATCAAATCATTCAAGTAAGTAATATTTGCCATAAAAGATTTACATTCAAGACATTGTTAGAAGAGGATATAATATTTTGAAGATATCATTTATCATCAAGGATTCAAGATCACCTACATTGAAGATTCCTATCTTAGAAGAAGCTCCTAACTCCATCTTCATCATCGTCAAGGAAGTTGCAAGCCACACTACTCAAGTAATTATCTATGACTTTACTTAAAATCTGTCAAGATGACTTATTGTAAAGAGAGCAACAAGCTGGTTGGGTCATCAAACTTTAGTGCATGGAAGAAAAGGACATATTTGAACTTAATTGGAGACAAAGTTATGGACTAAATTGAAGGATCTACAATTCCACCCCCAAAATAAGATGCCCCAGCTCATGCCAAGTACATGAATGGAGAAATCATAGCTCAAAGGATTCTCATAGAATCCATTAAGGACTCACTCATTCAATATGTATCAAAACTAGAATCATCAAAAGGAATATATGAGAAATTGGTGGAGCTATTCTCTATGAGTACTGCAAGAAAATAAATCTCTCTGAGATCAACTACAAGAACTGGGAGAAGTAATGTTTGACACTGAGATGACTACAGTGATTTTGAACACTCTGCTAGAAGAATGGGGAAACTTCACTTCAAGTTTATATGGGAAGAAAGAAGCCACACCATTCCATGATTTATGGTCTCTATGTAAAATGGAGGAAACAAGATTGAAAGCCAAAGATTTTATAGGATAAAATGAAGGGAATCAAGCCTTTGTAGCCATGTCCAGGAAGAAAGGAAGATTCGGTAAGTTGGTCCTCATAATAGAAGAAGAAATATTGAAAAAGGCATGATTCTTTAGATGTAATGAACTTGGGAATTATAAAATAAATTATCCTTAATCTAAAAAGGATAAGAGAAATAGGGAAGAATCCCATGAGGGAAGAACCTGATGCAAAGAAATCTAAGAAAGAAGAAGCGAGGGATCTCCACTATGATTGAGATAATCTTCTCCTTTAAGTGATCTTTGTTTTTTATATGATAAGAAGCAGTGTAAAATTATGATCGAAGCATGGTAGGAGATCCTGGTGAAACAGCTTCGAGAAAACCTCTCTAACAACATGACAAATGGAAGGTAGTCATCAAGATCAAGCATCATCATGAAAACAGAATTTTGGGATGTGATGACATATTGATGGATTAATTCAAGGGAATGAAGCTCTTCATTCTAGAAAAACTTCTAAAGGATGACTCAAGGAAAAATGTATGAGGTGTGTATATATTTATATACTGACACTGGATACTGTGAATTCATATCATATGGTTGCACGTAATGGACTTTTGTATTTAAAAGTATGATCTATGGAGGAGTATCTCTCAGTGCACTAACAGATGAAATCAACATAATCTATCCCCATGGAATATGAGGTGGTTGTATGTGAATGAGGAACTGGAAAAATTTGTAAGTTACTGGGAATGAATAATGTGCATAAAGGAAGAGATCATCAAATCCAACCATGCCAGGAGGTAGTTATCATCTAGAATTCAAGAAGATGTTACTAGGAGATCTCCTAGGAGGATATGTAGACTCTGAAAGAAGTCTGGTAAAGAAGAAGACCCTTGAAAAAACATATCATTAGGAGATGTGTCACTATGAATAAAGGATTTTGATGCCTACATGAAGATGTCATGGTGAAATATCATCACTGAGGTAACTTTTATTTTAAAATTTCATATTTATATGTTTATCTAGATGAATTTGTGCAGGGCTGCTAATCATGAGAAAGAATGTATGATCCTTGGAGATGATTTGAAGGAAAGCAGCATGGCATAACGGTGGACCAGATGAGAAAGACTAATGAATCACTTTTTTATAGTGGACATGACTCATTATTGAAAGTGATGGATGGTTTGTGCCCTGTGAAGCCAAAAGTTGATGATTCCTCAATATTGAAATCCATGACATCGAGGGGAGGAATTATTCATGAGTAGCTAGATTGTTGTTGCAGGACCCTGGTTGAGAGTGAGTCTAGTGGTAAGTTTATTTCTTGGAAGAAAATTGAAGTATGTCCTTCCTGAGTTGAGAGGGAGTGACATATGTGATTCTCTAACACATGTGTCATGCACTAGACTAGGACGAATAGTCGTAATTCTTAGTGAAGGCCATGTGGAGAGAATGGATAGACACATCATTATGGTCTTCACATGGAAGACAGAATGGAGGATTGGGTAATCATCTGGTATGCGATACTATTTTAGAATGAAATAGGGAATTCAAGATAAGAGTAGTCGAGGACTGATATTCGTTGAGGGTTGGCTACCCAAGAGAATAATAGTCCAATAAATTTCATACTTTGGGAACACCTAGGTGGAGTATGTACCTTGGAGATACAATGACTTTGATGTCTATAAGTCATGTGTCTCACCAGCATTGTAGCCCATTTTCTCATTGAGATATGAGGTTGTTAGTCAAGGCCTTGCACTAAGACAGCGCTGGTTGATATGATGTTATACATATGTGATTACCAATCTGATTCTTCTTATGAGATTCTTCAATTTGAAAGTGACCATGTACCTGTATGAATACCTCCCTAGTTAAGAGGGAGTGCTGAAAAGTGTAACTAGGTCGGTCTTCATATTGACACTATAATTATGTATTTATGTAAAGAAGAAGACAAAGATAATCAAATGTATTTTTGGTTGTACTTGCTTCATGGGTTTCATGAGAAATATTTTATTATAGACTTCTTATTGATTTCTATTAGGGCTATCTTCTAGTTACATTTGTAATTAAGTGTCTAGTAAATAAAGAGTCTAGTCATCAATATATGCTCCAGACCTTGTCATGAACCTTGTCACAAATCCTTGAAGAAATAACTATGGAAAACCTTCATCAATGTTGGAATATAAGCTTCAAATACAGTGAAGAAATGCCTCATTAAATGATGGAGTAAATACACTTCATGTCGGCCTATATATCAGTAAGTAAAGTCAACCTACCCACTAGTTGAATGGTCAGCCTAAAGGCAGAGATGACACCACTATATAAACTCAGAATCTGTGGATCATTTGAACAATACAGGTTTGTGGATCACTCTGAAATAGTGTGGATTTCAGTGATTTAGTACAGGGTTAAAATGATGGTATATCTGTTGTCAACAAAGAGGATAAAGGGACATACTATAAGGTTTAAAACAGTGCGGATCACTAGACAAAATCAGTGCGAATATATATGTGATGGTTATATCATATATAAGTTTGGTTTAAGTAAAAGGCAGTGAAAAGATGCATATTTTCCTGAAGTAATTATGTGTTTGAAGTCATTCTACAGGTCAGGAATCGGTGCATACATAGGACAGAAAGAAGTATGGATCTAGTGGAGTAGTAACTCTCTCATGATGATGACACTCGAAAATGTGAGCATAGAAGGAAGGTAAATCTATGATTTACCTTCCTATCTTCCATACAAAGAAAATATAGGTCAAGAAAACATGGAGCAAGAAGATGAGTTCAAAGATCAAATTAGAGACCAAGATCTCTAAGGATGGTGCAGATAAGTGTAAGCTGGTGCAAAAATTAGGAATCAATGTTGGAGGCAAACAAAGAAGAATTAACAAGGTCTTGGAGGCATTCCTAGGTCAAGCATCTGAGACTTGGTCATGTTACTTGTCCTTTGAAGATCTATAAGAAGAATTCTTTGCGGGTTTTCCTCTACAAGAGGGAGAGGTTTTGCACTGGCTCTAGGAGCCTAATTTTGTGTCTCGTGTATTTTGATAGTTGACTTGATGAAAGACTAAATAATATAAAGAAGACAAGACACAGGTAACTCAAGTAAGCTCACAAGTAATTATCAAGAAGATACTTTTTTAATTAATCACCAGCCCTCTAAATTCTCAACATTCTTAGATGCAGCAAATGTTGTTTCTAGATTAGATGTGTCATCCTCTTCTTCAATCCTCATTTCATATGTCGTAAGCACTCCATGAAATTCATCTTTGCTAAGATTTTCTAGATTCAAAATATATTCCAAGACAAATATCTTTGGGTTGCATCTTGCCAGCAAGGTTCTAAGGATATTTCAGACAACAATTTTCGTGTCGACAAGTTCTCCCAAACCTTCCAATGCATTTGCTATTTCATAAACACGTTGTAATTATGCATCAATATTTCCATCTTCCTTCATTTTCAGTTTCTCAAATTTTTCCCTGTAAATTTGAAGCTTTGCTTCTTTCACGTTTGATTCACCTGCATATATATATATATATATATATATATATATATATATTCTCAAGCTTGCCCCATACTTCTTTAGCAGTTTTTCAACTTAGTATCTTAAGATAGACAGATTTGATAAGCACACTGATAATGAGATCTTTAGCCCTTGCATCATATACCGTATTTTTCTTTCCTTGTTCATCCTCAGTTGGTGTAAAGCCTTTTTCAACGATTTCTCATGCTTTGTGTCCTTGAGCCAGCAAATGAACCTGCATTCTTCCACTCCAAAGTCTGTAGTTATTTCCATTGAACAGAGGAACTCTATTCTTAGTATACTCCATGACCTCCTTCTAGTTTTTATACTGTTATTGAAGGAACCAAGATCTGATACCAATTGTTGGAAATACTGAGAGGGGGGGTGAATCAGTATTTCTTATCAATTAGAACTTTTTAAATATTTTCAGATAATTAGTTAATCTTCAATTATTCTTGTTTTTTATCCAACAACAATAGTAAACAATAGAATAGAATAGGCACACGAATTTTAGGTGGAAAACCCCCTTCGAGTCAAAAACCACCGAACGCTTTTCTAATAAATTCTTTAATCTTCAGCCCCAACTAAAATGAAAGGTACAACTTCCTAGAATTCTAGAAAATAATTCTTCTCCATCTCCCACTAGAAGGATGCCCCAACGCCCTAGTTTCTTCGGTAGTCAACTGAATGGATTCCCCAACATCCTAGACCAACCTACCACCCTGAAGTGTTCGTAGGCTCGAAACTGTAGGTGACTTCATGCACCAAACGAGCACCTCCCTGCCACTCTATAATGATCATAAATAAGACAAGATTATGGACTCTCGTACAAGGGACAATGATTCAAGATACAATACGATTCACAATGATTTTCTTGAACTAGACCAATCACCCAATCACACTATGACCTGCAACCCAACCATAACATTATCCAACAATGACACTTATACCTCCAAATAATTCCCCTCCAACTCTAGGCAGATTGAATATTTTACAATAATGAGACTTTTACAATTTTATAGTGATGAATTTTACAATACTGACTTTTGGCACGACCTGATACTTGACTTGACACTACTTCTTTGAAAACTAGAAATTTTTGAGGTATTGTTGTGCTTGCTTCAAGTAATGGTACTTTGGCGTTGCATTTTCCTTCTAGTATGTGTCTAAGTTGTCCTATTGTGTCCTCCTTTCGACACATAAAAGACCCAAACCAATATACAAACAAAATACTTGCATTGTCCTACAAACAAAATATCAGAGAAATATTCAAAATTCAAGTGTAAATATGTTCAACATTTATTAACAAAACCCAATCAAACATACATAAAAAATACTTACATTGTCATGCAGAAAAAAATGTCAAAGATGATATTCAAATTAAAATTCAAACACTAATCATACATACCTTGTTGTAGCAGAATTACCCTTGACTATTGATGTGTTTTCCTTATTGTAGTGATCCTTGAATGCACATTTTTTCTTGCCTTCTAGAAGCTCAATATTGAATCTGATATGTCTATGTAATTTCATATTGCCAAGGTCTAAAATTTCATCCCTTTTTAGCCCTATGAGTCCTATTTCTAACCCCATAGGTCTGATCAACATTGGATTCTTCAAGAAATAGTTATGCCCAATCTCCTACGATGACCTTATTATAGACTAATTCAGTAGAGCAGACTTTTATGAAGTGCTACGTGTCCTTGTTTCAACCTTTTTTCCTAAAGACGATCAAAAAAAAATTGTAGCCTGTCCTATTTCTATCACATTTTACGAAATTTGAATCCAATTCTTAGGGAGAAATTTATGACGATTTTCCCAAGGTCACCTGTTTGACATGAAATTCGGGAGCCTGCAAAAACCATAACTTCCTCAGATCATGTCTCCGAAAATATAGTGAACCAATATCTAAAATTCGGACACAAGCTTCATCATGATTTCTCCCAAATGGGTTTTTAGTTTCCGCATATGAAGCTTCGTAGGAAAAAATTTATAGCGAACATTCCAGGATGGTTTGTTATAAGTAGAGAAATCCTTACATGAGGAGGATATGAGGGTCACAATTTATATAAATTATTAGGTAGAGAGGGTATTCAACAAGAGAACGTTGGAGGTATTTTAGGAGCTTAAAAAAATATTAATTATTGACAATTCAATGACCACAACCAATTATTAGTGTCATTCCACAACCCTATGGGGTTTTAGCCTGCTAACTAGGGTTTCTAAGTTCAAACACGAATATATTTCAAACCGTGAAGAATTAAGTGGCATGCCATATATCAATGGAAACATCTCGACAAGTATAAACCATCAAAAATATCCTTGACTCGGAATAAAGTAATTTTTCAAGTCAAAATTCCTGTGCAATATCGGGGTATCCCCTAGTGTTGCTTGGGTTGACATCAATGAAAACTACTGATCAACACACACTACTTAATATAGGAACAACATGTAAATAGTTCCCCTTATAATTGAATCAAATCCTAATTCTAGTCCATCAACTGGTGCACCCTCCTTGCATGGATAAGTGTGCAGGTCAAGTTACATTCAACTATAAGATAAGTTGGAGCATGCAAGCATACATCCCCTCCTCGATATTTGTGCCCTCTACCGAAACCTAGAAACTCCTCATGCATGATCACCTCATCTATCTAGGAATTTACACACTCCTACTAACAATATATTTGAATTCTAAGACGAACAAATACAAATTCCGAAGATATAAAAAAAACCTATCTGATACTGGAATTGCAAAATCTGAAAGAGCTATAAATTAGAATTAATGTAAGTTATAGGTGGATCATGCATGCACTGTTTATGAGAATATAATCCATATCACTTTTTATTTCACCCTCATTCAACCTATTCATCATTGTTGTATTGAAAAGCTAAAATTTTCATCTTTGTTGCACCATCACTAGGGGAAATCACTAGCTGAGAAATAGTTAAAAATTAAACAGTCTAGCTATAGATTCATATTGTTTTGTTAGTGAAAACACTGGTATTGGTCCATACTTTTGTGATTAAGCTCCATGCTATGGTTCAGTATTTATTTCTAGAATATTTTCCTGCATTAGATTGCACTAACCCTTCATTCTTTGTGGTTTTGATTGTTTGCCTTAGTCGGGAAGCCATACAATGAGATAAAAGAAAAAAAAATTTGATAGAGCATATTTTTAAATTCAACTGTGTAACATCGACAAGATATTAAAGGGACACGGAGTGAATGGTGACAAGACAAACAAAGAGATAATAGCAGTTGCAATTTCCAATCCATTCATTCTTGCAATTGTTAGTGCTTTGGCATGTAAAATACAATTCTCTTCTACATCACCAATGGTAAAATGTGTACAACCAAATCATGTTGTCTAAGTAGATGAAGCAATCAATATGTTGAAACACTACCAAATGGGTTGTACTCTGCAGAGAAGAACACAAGAAGGTTAATGGGAAATTGACAATATTAGAGGCCTCTTTGTCATTATAAACATTTTTTTTTCACAGTACTACAAGAAATTATATCTATAGTAAGACAGTTGAAGCTACTATGGTAATTTCACATGTATAAAATATTTTTTGAAGGTCAAACTTAAAATCCTAATGGTGTGCATGCATGTAGTGAGTATCATGATGAGATGCAAATGGCATCTAGAGCTGTGTGACAGAGTCTTATCAATTTTTATTATTATTAATATTTATTATTTATGGCAAAGAATTTTTTTTCCATTGCAAATAAATCCAAGAAATTTATTTCATATGTCCAGTATAGAGTAGAAGAGGAATATGGCAAGGATTAAAATTCTTATTCGGGGGCCAGAATGCATGAAAAATTTGTAATCAACCAAATCCACAAATGAAGAAACATATTTTCCTTGGGAACTTACCATGGTAATGTGAAGGTTGTGTCTGACAATGAACAAGAAGAAATATTTATAGATGCCATGGTTGATGGTTCTGGAAAATTCATTACCAACCTAGCAAAGGATGCATTAGATATCGACCCCCTGCTTACTATGGTAATGTCGAGCACCTTGTCAAAACTCTCCTACAAGAAAACACAGATTTGTGCTACTTACTACGGTAATGTTGAGCACGGCCTTGTCAAAACTCTGTTAGAAGAAAACACAAATTTTTCTTGATTACTCTGGTAATGTTGAGCACCTTTTCAAAACTCTTTTAGAAGAAAACACAGTTCCGTGCATTCATACATGGTTCAAACTCTTTCACTCCATGATAAAGTGGATTTTTCTGTTCATATCTACCAATAAATTAGCTAGGCATTGTGACCATCGCATAGGACGAGAGGAAAACACAGAGAATCATTTGCATCCAAAGCATGTATTGAAATACTTATCCATATATCAAAAACTTCCTTCCACACCCTAAACCGATGGATGATCTAATAGTGTATTGGAAAATGCATTGTTAATGAATGTTGTGTTGAAGTGCAAGTTCCAAAATCTCTCCTACAATGTGAAAGCTTTCCAACGTGTCATTGATCAATCAAAAAACGAAATGTACCAATAAAAAATTCATATTAACTCTGAATCCAAAGGCAACCTAGTAATTGTTTTACCTTTTAATTTCCTTGAAATATTGCAAAAGTGTATAAAATTTGATGAATTTCACCAGTGTTCAAAACTCCTATGGTTATAAATATGATTAAAAATCTAAAGGGCATGAAAAAAATATCAAACCCTAAGCATGGTCGAGGTTTACAATGTTCTTATAAGGTTTCCACCCTTAAAAAAAATTGATTTGATATCTGAAGCACCATATCAACGGCCTTCTTAAAAGAGAACATCTGCATGGCGAAGTACCCAGGGATGACCATTCTCAAAACCACAAACAATGTCTGCCCCGCACCTTCTTGTTGATGTTGTTAGTGTTTCTTGCCTACAAGTGCAACGTCTTGGTTGCCTCATATAGGTGGTGCCATAATGCTTAATGATTGAATCCATTATAGGCTCTTGAAAACAGATCAATCGGGTTTTGAGCAAAAAGAGGAAAATTAGAACTCAGAAGGAAGCGAGAGTCCAAAGTTAACATGGATTTTTTTTACTTTCCAAATCACTCAAATTTAATGTGTTTGGAGGGATTAAAGTTTCCCGAGATGAATTTATCTAGTCATTAAAATCAAAATTGTGTATATTTAAAGAAAAAAAAAAGAAAAAAACAATGTATTAGCAATAATTTTGTTGTAAAATTTTATTTATTTATTTTGAAACATGTCCTCTATCAATTTGATTTTCATATTTAATTTTTATTTATGAAATTAATTTTAATAAATACTAAACTATTTCAAATTGATTAATTTATATTTTTTCGATAGTGGGAAAACCTATCATAATTCAGTTGTCAAACTAGCAATGAATACAACTTTCTCTAACTATTTCCACGAATGCAAGTTCCTCTATAGCTATTTTCCATGAATGCAAGTTGTCTCATCACCATTATTCAAGGAAAACTAGGGAACATGAAATAAACTATTGATGATCTATAAATGGGTAGGCTTTCACTACTATTAGATGTATTTGTGTCTTGGGTCGTTAGCGAGTTTCCTTACCTTTGAGGAATACAAGCTCTTAGCCAAGAAAATGAAAGTTATTTTAAGGCATACTCCAGGCCAAATCGATTAATTTATATTTTAAATAATATATTAAAATTAATTTTCAAATGTTTTTTTATTTATTGAATCTTATATTAGTATATCATACTATATTTTAGTAAATATGATTTTATTTTTAAAATATAAATTATAAAAAATTATGATAAATATAAATACTTTTTTTGTATTTCTTATTTTCAAGTATGAGTTTGATAGAGATAGTTTATGGTATTATTATATATCCATATGTGATAACCTTAACCATAACTCTGGAAAGAAAAAATAATGAAAATAAGACAACTTAAATTGTGAGGTTCGGGTAATTAGACATAAAATTAGGAGATTAATACCTCAAGGTGCATACCTATGCAAAAACCCCATATTCCATAAAAGTATTAGACAATATTTCAACATTACAAATGGATTTAGAGACCCTCTTAAAGAGATATCTAAATTTTAACACTGCAGATGGACTCAGAGACCCCTTTGTCTCTAAATTCAACACTGTAGATGGATTCAAAGAAGGGGGTCTTTGAATCCATCTGTAGTGTTAAAATTTACAGAAAAAAGGGTATTCAGAATTTTAACACTATATACGGATTCAGAGACCCCTTTATCTCTAAATCTTTACATTGTCGATGGATTTAGAGACCCCTGTAGTGAAATGTAACACTTCAGTATCAAAATTGCAATTCTCCATTTCTAAAGTGATATAATTAAAAATTACTAACATAAATGAGTAATTCGTATACTTATTGTACTTCTTATTTGGTCATATTTTTATTCTTGGACTATAATAGTCATTTAAGTAAATCATTATTAATTTTATCACTTATTATCTAGTCATATATTTTAGTCCTAGACTAAATTAATCATTTAAGTTAGTTGCTTTTAGTTTGATCACTTATTATCTAGTTGTATATTTTATCCCTAGACTAAATTAGTCATTTAAGCTAGAAAATTTTTGTTCGGTCACTTAAAATTTCTCAAATTTAGTAGTAATTCATTTGAAATAATTGTGGTGACTAAATTTTTTAGTCACCCTGTCACTAATTTTGTCATTTTCTACAAGTGGTAGCCTCTCTTTCTCATCTCTCTCATGGGAGCTTGAGGAGATGGATCTCCAACCACAAATCAAAAATAGTTTGTTTATGATTTCTTGGAAAGTTAGATAGTGTGGTTATCATGTTCATAATGTTCTTACTACAAGTTAGAAGTTGGATTTGTGCTTAGATCAGATTTTGGCTTAGGTTAGATAGGGTTTTCTATTCAGCTCATCTTTTCCACTTTTAAACATGTTAGTTTGTCAATAATCCATGCATGAATGTGTGTAGTTATTGAAGGGATGTCTATATTTGCAAGGAAATTTCCCTTTTCATCATATTCATCCTTCTTTTCTCCAACCTCCAAATCTTCCACTAAAACCCTGTTTTGTGAAACCACCTTCATCACCACTGTGAGCCTTCCAAGTGAAAAGAAAGCCTTGCAAGGGCTCTGATTTTGGATGGAGGTGTTGTTCACCTCTCCTTCACCTAATTCCAACTTCTCTCACCTTTCCACACCTTCCTTGCACCATCTTCGCCCTTAAACACACTCTCAACCTATTTCCTAGAGTAGTTCAGGACATCTTGTTGAAATTATATAATATCCTGTAGCAGCGTTGTAGGTCACTTCTTCACTATAGTTTAGCTCCTTTTTCCCTTTTGAACCTAGCATAGGATGCATTTTATCCCAAGCTCTAAATTCATGTTAAGAAGAGACCCTTAGGCCACTCCAAAGTTCTTTCCTTCCTTGCTACAAAAACAAAATAGGCATTAGTGTTTTATTTCATTTTAGAATTAGAATGAATTTTTCATGAAAGTACAAGTTAAATAAAATAGTAGATAGAAGTTGGTTTATGATTTGATGAATTGTGTGATGATATAGTAGTTTCTTTACTGAAAATGAATAGATAGTTAGATGAATGATTGTCATAGTATAGTTTCCTTTTTCTACACTTAGGTTAATTGTTCATGCTTTGCTTTCACTGTCAATTGCAAGTAGAAGTTTGATAGATACTCTCTTTGTCTAAGATTAGAATCAATTCCCTACATTACATTAGCTAGTTTCACTTTAATCAAGTAGAAGGAATGGCCTATAGGTATTATTGTCTAGACAACCTAGTTGAGGGTGGCATGAGTAGAATCCATTTGTTTACCATATATCATTATCACCTAAGTTTATATGAACCCCATGTTGATAAGTAAATCTGAGTAGCCCTTGGGAGTTGCAACACCCTTGGTGCAATACCAAAGGTCACCACTTTTGGCATCGTTGTCAGGGAGGTGACTAAGTAGATTATTGTTTTCTACTCAAGCAATTTTTTCATTTTTTCTGCATAAAGTTTGAAAAAGTAAAAAGAAACAAAAAAAAAATCATTTTCATGCCTTTTAGGACACTACAAAGAAAAGACCCTGTAGTGGATGTTTTTGAGGAACCCCTTATAAAAATACCCCAGACATCCGTTCGTAGTGGAGGTTACTAGAGGAGGTTGGTGGGTGGAGTTTTCTGCAGATGTTTTCCGTCAGGTGCACTTATCATCTTAAACTACACCAGTGCGTTCAACAAGAGAAAGCACCAGTGCGCAAAAAACATTGGCACACCGGGACAGTACGCACTCTATATAAACCTACCCGGTGCGTCTTATTACTATAGCGCACTGGTGCTTTACAAAGATTCTGCACCGGTACGTCCTAAAACCCCATAACAAACTAAAACCGCCCAGTGCGGTCTTAAGAAACTGCACCGATGTGCCTATAAAACCCCACGCACTGGAACAGGGTTAAATAAAAAAAAAAATTACGGCCAAAAACCTACATTTTTCACTTTTCAGTGAACCAGATCTCTCAAGCACTGGTGCAAATTTTCCTTGTCTGATGTGCCCTGACATCGGTGCTCCCATTGCACGGACTGCTGTTGTGCATTGCCCACCATCTCCATTTTGAATTTTGAAAAATGGTGGGAAAATTAAGTTTTGCAAATTCTAAATCCAATATGCCTCCTCGATGGCCAAATGTACAGGTATTTTTCTTTGTTTTCCATAATTAAGCCTTTTAGCGGATTAGAATTGTAAATTAGCTTAAAATTAACCTTTTTTTTTAATTTCCCATGTGGGGCGCTCGAGCCGTTTGCCTCGCACCGGTTCGCGATGCTGCCTATAAATTTACAGGCCACACTGCCACTAGTGCTAACGGTATCTGCATTGGTTCTAGGGCGATACCAAAAGGCACACCAGTTTTTTTTTTAATTTAAAAAAAGTGTAGTGCAGTCGGTTACCCGGCCGCACCGTTGACCCTCTCGAATAGCGGGAATGTGGTGCGTTGATAGAAATATCCACCCCAGGGTAGGTAATTTTTTTCAGCACACTGCATTCCAACACTTCAACTTGGTCAACGGTGTGTCCTGGTAAAATACCACATCGTTGACTATGTATTGATGTCAAGAGGGCGGTGCGCTGACCAAAATATACACCCGGGAGTGTATAGTTGTGTCAGCGCACCACCCTCCAAACACTGTTCCATAGTCAACGATGTAGGTTGTTATACCATAGCACCGTTGACTTTGGAACAATGCCAGGAGGGTGGTGTGCTTAAAATTTGCAGGTGCACAACCTCTGGTGCGCTGAATATTTGCAGGTGCACCGCCGATGGTGCGTGACAATAAAAGACGCACTATGACCGGTGTATGCCTGTTTCTTCTGGCACACCGACAATTTTTTTTTTTCAAAATAAATTATATATGTATATTCCTAAATACATGTCTCATTTAATAAAAAAATTGTATTTAATATTTCAATCATTCAGAGACATGAAAGGAGAGAAGAGATGGAACAGCAACAACAACAGGCAGACTAGTATAACATGGTTCACCTATGGGAGGCACGAGAGAGGGAGAGAGATGCGTACTCTCGCCCTATTTCAGCAGCTACCCAGGGGCTCCTAAGGCAGGTAGGCCTCCTCAAGTTCTATGAGGAGGTTACTTCCCTAAAGGGCCATGGTTTGTTTCTGCGACATCTTATCCGCAAGTGGAATTCCCACCTACAGGCTTTCCGGTTTGGTCCTAGCCAGTGGTAAGGCACCCACTAAGGAGGAAATATATTTCATTACAGGGCTATCGAGGAGAGGGGTGGATTATCCCTCATTCTAAGAGGTTCCAATTGGCTATGCAGCAGGGAGTCAGTTGGTGTACTCCCAGAGATAGATTAGCATGGATATACTATCTCCTTCATATGTTCAGTTCTCCAGAGGTCAGTTACGTATTGATGCTTTTGGTAGTGAGGAGGTGAGGTGTCTCTCACTTCTGATTTCGAACATTTCGCACAACACCAGCGACGGGCAACGCATTAGTTGCTCGCTTCTATATTATCTTGATTCTTTAGTATAGGAGCCATGACTTGTCAAGTGGTATGCCATTTTTTTGTGGCAGTTCTGTACATCCTTAGATAGATGCCATGCTCATGCACAACGGAGGGTCAACTTCCCTTTTTCTTTAGAGCAGTTTTGTTTATTTTTTGAGAGGTTCTAGATATGAAGCCTAATTTTGTTCAGCAACCTTGTAGGTTGATGTTGGAAGCACGGATGCACATGTGGGAACATATGATGCCTAAGAGGGGCGAGACTGTGTTTTCCCCGAGCATATCATATGATGCACTAGAGTTGCTAGCCAGTGTTGATGAGCATCCCTTCGTTATGGTCCCATGTCCTTATGTTGGTTTGGATTGGCGAGGATGTGCCAACATCCTCTTCACTTATGATGAGCCGTCGGATGATAGAGGTAATATTACTGTTTTATTTAAATTTATTCTAACATGTTCTTTAACTTGTTTTTATTAAAAATTTTAATGAAATTGTCTAATTATTGTTGTGTACTTGTATATATTTTGTAGACATTGGGTCTTTTGATGGCGATGACATGCTCGTGCCACCAAATGATCCAGGTGTGGATCCTAATGATGATCAGGATATGGCAGATGTCAAGGATCATGAGGCTAGTGCAGATAGACCTGCTCCTGCTGGTGCGTAGGTACAACATTTTTCTAGGCGCGGTAGGCTTGATAGTAGATTGAGGATGGAGTTAGCCGACCAACTCTGTGCATTGTTTGTTGAGGTGGGAGTTAGGCCCGCTACTATGAGAGACATACAAACCGATGGTAGGCTGGTACATATGTGGAGAGGCATGCCACGTGACATGTACATCCTGATGCGCCATGTCGTAGTAGCTACAATCTTAGTTACGCGGTTGAGGAGGGCCCTTGCACGTTATAGGCGTGGTCAAGACATAGCACGTGATCGACATTTGGTGAGCAACGACGCATCATCTGATGATCATGATCATGAGAGTGATCATTTTTCACCACGCGTCGTGCCATATGAGTAGCCTGAAGCATCGACCAGCAGTCATCATGGAGAGCAGTTTGGACCATCGGCCACGTCGAGCCAGCAACCTAAAGCATCCAGCAGTACTCATGATCTTGAGTAGGTTGGACCATCGACCATGTTGATTCATCACAATGAGCAACCAACAATTGATCCTAATCAACATGAGGCACTAGTACCAGAATAGTAGGCATGTGATGATCAGCATATATCTGAGCTTCATGTTGAGGTTGCACCATTGACTAAGTAGGCCTCAACTAGTACTGCTATTGATGATGTACCACCAGCTGATATATGACATTTATATTATAGTTGTATATTTTTTACATTATACAGTTATATATATATATATATATATATATATATATATATGGTCCATGTATTTTATGTTCATGTTGCAGTTGTACTTAATTTACATGTTGCTGATAATCATGATGTGTATATTGTTAGGTCATGTTAGATATGTTCATTTAATGTGCAACTTGCAGATATATGTGTATGTGATAGCAGTTATTTGACATGAGATGTATATTTGGTGTTTGTGTTGTGATGATGTTATACAATGCTAATTGTGTTTTGTTAGATGATCATGATCATGATGATGTTAGCGAATTTGAATGTGTTTTTTAGTCGAATATGATGTTTGTACGATGGTTATCATAATCGTGATGTTTATTAATTAATTTAATATTAAATGATCATGATATTTATTAAATATTATGTCGTGATTGTAATTGAAATTTTAATTTTAATTGTATGTGAAATTGTAAAATTGTATTTGTATTTGTAATTGTAATTTTAATTGTAATTGTATGTAAAATATTTTTAAAATTTTAATTGTAATTGTAAAATTTAATATATTGTGAAATGATTGTAATTGTAATTTTGATATATTGTGAAATGATTGTAATTATAATTTTAATTGTAATTGTATAATATATAACAAATTGTAAAATTCTAATTCTAATTCTAATTGTATGTAAAATTCTAAAATTGTAATTGTAATTTTAATTGTAACTGTATGTAAAATATTTGTAAAATTTTAATTGTAATTGTAATATTTGATTTATTGTGAAATAATTGTAATTGTATATATGTAAAATTGTAAAATTCTAACTCTAATCCTAATTGTATGTAAAATTATAAAATTGTGATTGTATGTAAAATTCTAAAATTGCAATTGTAATGGTATATATGTAAATTTGTAAAATTGTAATTGTAAATTTTATGTAAAATTCTAAAATTGTAATTGCAATTGTATGTAAAATTCTAAAATTGAAATTGTGTATAAAATTCTAAAATTGACATGGATAAAAAACATAAATTCAATTAGATAATGAAAATATAAATAAAATATGAAGTAAAAATTACATCTCAAGATGGATAAGGAGAACTTCGCGATGGAATTTGAGAAATATTATGGAACGAGTTGGATTTTGAAGAATTTTCCATTCGATATAATTATGATATTTTCTCCTCGCATTTGAGCAAAATCAACAATCAATTTTGGTGTGCACACCTAAAAGTAATTTCGGTGCTTTAAAAATAAACTTCTTGTTATCAGTGCTAATGTATAGATAATTGCACCGATGCATTTTAGTTATTGCACATCGATGTTGTGTTATCAATGGACACACCGTTGCGGTGCTATTAAGTGACGCACCGGTGACGAATAACCGAAAATAAAAAAAGCACAACTCTATTTTTTTTAAGTGAAAAAAAGTGATAAATTGAAAAATGGGAGGAAAAATATTTTTGAAAATCTAATTTCATAAAATAATTCTTTAAATACTAAACATTTTTCATTATTTCACTATTTTTGCAAACATTTTCAGCCATAGATTTGCATGAGACATACCTAGAGCAAGAGAGCACGAGAGCACAGTGGAGCAGCGAAATACGTTCGAATAGAAGTATTCAGACAATCAGAATTCCAAACCTCTGGTGATTCAAACCCTGTAGCATATAATTTCAAACGATCTCGTGATTAAGTTTTATTCTTTTTTACTTTTTCTATATCTTTTTTTACGTAGTAAGTAAAAAATTTCAATTTTTTGTTCATTTTCATAAACAAAACAAAACAAAACAAAAATCCATTTTTACTATAAACCCTTCATTCTTTTTGTTTCTACCCTTTCTTCTCCCTATTTCTATGATTTCATAATTAGGGCTTTCATTTTAGATTTATAGGGTTTGTATTGTTATATATAGGCCTATGACATCCAACCCACGGGACGACTTGCATAGTCAAATCCCAATCCATGTCGGCCCTTGCGTAAATTTTAAAAAAAATAGAATTTTTTTTATCGGTGCGCCTACCATAACCTAGTGCACCAGTGTGATGGATTATCCCAGTGCACCGCACACATACTATTTGATAAAAAATTAAAAAAAATTAAAAAAATTAATTCGTGCACTATATGTAAAATAGGGCACCGGTGCGTTATTTCATTATTGTGCACAACGTACGTACTATATCGCAAAAACATTTCTTTATTGTGGTAATCAGTGCATCATGTAACAAATAACGCACCGCACCGAGTCTCCTAGTTGACAGAGAGCACCGTATGGTGGTCCCTTGTTTGCGCGGGGCGTTTATCAGAATAGGCCATACTGCCCCCTCCACGATACCATGTGCTACAAAAATAAACACTAGATGATTTTTATTATTTTATTTGTGTTAATCAGTGCGGTGGTTAACATGTAACTCACCAGTGCTCCTTGTTGACATAGAGCACCATACGGTGTTTTATACTATTTGGGCGGTGCGTTTATAAGACCACCACTCACCGACGTTGGTTCGTACACCACGAATAGCACACCGGTTTCTTGATATATTTTTTTTACCTGAAAAGTTGACAATTTATTTATAAAATATATTAATGAATGATATGGTACAGGTTTAATATTGATAAATAAATTTCTAACAAGAGATCAAGTAACAAAAATACTGATAACACATAAAGAAAAGAAAAAAAGACAAGTTCTTTGTAAATCCTTTATAAAAAATATTATTTTTGAACTATATGTAAGTTTAACTAATATGTATTATTTACTGTGTATCATGCAAAACCACAAAATGACGAAGCTCGATAAGATTATTTCTGATCTAGGACCAGAAGAGCGTAAAATATTGATGGAAAAATTACAAAAGGATTAATCAGGTGAATGAAAAAATACTATTGATCCAATATGATTTTCTTTTTATAATTTTCATTAATAATATACTTAAAATTATTAGATAACATGTGTCAAATAATCTATTAATTCACATATGTTTAATGTTCTATAAGGACCAACAACTCAGAAAATGAATGTTGTTCTAAGAAAAGAAAAAAATAGAACATGAAAATGACAATGAATTGCTCCTTAGCTCATCTGGAGTGGTGTTGGAGGTTAACGAAAGGGGGGAAAACTTTTACAAAAGTTTGAGGGATCTAGTGGAACGAATGTGTAGACGTTTTTTCCACTTACAATACAAAAATCAATCCAATGATTCCAAGAACCAAATTTTATCTAAACAATAGGAATATTTTCCAGAGAATTTGTCAATGAGACATGCTAGACTTTTAATAGCAAAAATGTACAACAACCAAAAAGAAGGAATGAAAAAGTAATATTCCTTTAAATGTTTGTCTAGAATTATTCATAAATATCACTTTTGTTATATTTACTTTTCATATATCAATATAAAAATTAAGTATTTTATTGTCATGTTACATTTTTAGGAAGATTATGAAAATCTCAAAAGATGAACGAGCTGATATCAAAAATATGCCAATAGGAATGTCCAAAAAGGTGTACAAGGAGATGGTCAAAGAAATGGACAAAATTGCATTGCAGGAGGAGCCATCTCAACAACAATGTGCTTCAAATGTAATATGTAATTATTGAATTTTTCGATCATTAGTTACAATAAATAAACAATTTAGCATTAAATATTAATTTTCAAGTATTTTCTTGCAGAAAATAAGAGAAAATGGAACTCATTCAGCACATAAAACAAGGCGACAAGGAAGAAAAGGGTTGATATCTAAGTTTGTGAGTAATTGTTACTTCCTTATAACAACTTAACTAGATTTCATTTTTGTATATTTTAAGTTGTTTTACAAAAATCATCATTGAATGTTTTCAAACAGGTGCTAACATACACAAAAGAACCATCAGATGAATTGATTGACATTGGGTTAAATATGGGTTGTGAGTATATGTTGGCATATCATAAATTAATTGTGGAATTTGTAAGCATCTATCGATCTTGTTTTACTTAGCTCTGTCTATAATAAATAGAATAAAAAAAATATTTTATATTAAATATTTGATTTGTTATGGGGTATAAAACTTGCAGGAAACAAAGTATGGAACTGTGCCAATAGATGAAATCTTGAAAGATGGCATACTACATGGTTTTGATAGAATGTGTATAGTTAATGAGTCAATTTTTTCTATGGTACGTCACTTCTTTTCGATTTACATTGATGTATATTATTTAATATTGCAATTTTCATTATTCTCACTAATGTGTATACACTCATTACAGTTTATTTTATGTTTGTAGATGGAAGGTGAAGAAGAAGAAAACAATCAACAGTATGAACAAAACATTCCTGAAAATAACCCAAGTCATGGAAGTAGCTCTAGCAGTGACAACAGTTCAAGAGAAGTATGATGATCATTATGTTTGGATATCAAAGCAAGGCATTGTATTTTTTGAAATATTTGTCTGTGAAATCAGACATTTTGATTAATGTAAGGGACATAGTGTCCCAATTGAAAGACAAAGGGATACCAATAATTTTCCCATTTTGTATGAAAAATATTGTCTTATTCAAATATATATATATATATATATATATATATATATATATATATTGAAATGTGCGAAAATTGTGAATGATTTCGCGGCAATTTATATTGCCGCGAAATTTGTTTTAGTAGGGGCTCTGCAAAACTTTCCGGCCGACGGAAATTTATACCATAGTTCAGCCGAACTTTTGATTAAAAGTTCGGCCGAACTATTAAGTCGTTAGATTTAACGAGCCGTCGGCGGAAAACATAGTTCAGCCAAACTAACACGTCACCAATTACGCAAAAACCAGGCTTTGAATACATTTTTGTAACGTTGGAATGATTAAATTCCATGAAAGGTTGTTAATTAACTGTCAGAACCAAGACAAACATTTTCAGAATTGAATCTACTTTCAGGAAATATAAATTTTATGGAATTTCATAAACATTTACTAATTTTAATTATTTTTCTAATAAAATGGGTGCAAACAATTTCTGAGGCTCATTGTGATTCAGTGAAATCAAAATTTTGTATCTCCAAAAATACATTGTAAAAAAAATTGAAAAAATTATCAGGCATTACATTGGTCCATCGTCTCTAATGAGTAGCTTTTAGATTTTTATTTTATAACTTATATGTTAAGAAATTTCTTGCGACGCGAAACATATCCAAAATATGCATTTTTTCGTATTGGACCAGTTCAAAAAATTCTAGTAATTATGATATGCATCCATTGGCTTTGTAAATATGACAAAACCAAAGTAGACTCTGTCTATATTGTTGTAACACATTTTTTTTTCTCAAAAACACAAATTTTCAATGAATACAACATTGCGTCATAACATGACATCTTATGAATCCTTTTATTGTTAAGAAACACACACTCAAAGAAGCGCTAAGTTGACATATCAAATCTGCATAAACAAATTTCAAAAAATAAGTGATAGAAAGCTAACAAAATTTCTCACAACTTTTATTTTTATCGTAAAATGAAATTCTACATAGAAAAATTGTTATAGTTTGCAGAAAGTTGAAGAACCGAAAAAAATGAAATTTTTTTCTCAAAAAAGGGCAAAAAGTGTAATAAAATATGTTCTAATTTATTCTATTGTGTTCTCCATTTTCATTGTGAAATATAACACCGCTAATTAAATGTATGGATGATTAAATATTATAATGAAGAGATGTGAAATTTGATGATATGATATAAAAACTTAATCCAAACATCACTATTGTGTAACCAGCTCCAAAAAGAGAAGAAAAGAGATATCAACGCCTTAGAAATGAGCCACTTCGAGGGGGAAACCTCCAATACATTACATAAATGAACAATTCTTGGATGATACAAATGACAAAACCTCCTTTCTATATATAGGAGTTCATGGGGCCACAATGTAATCCTGGTGGGCCACAATGTAATCCTAGTCGACCTAACAATAATAATGTAAGGACACAATAATAAAAATATGGGGGTTAGACTAACATAATAAGGGGCTACACTATTAATATAGGGGCTTAACATGCCCCTCTCCTTCAAACAAGTGTTATCCTCAACGCTTGATTATTTCTTGATGCTTCTGTATAAAATTCTCATTGTCCCATGTGGAATCTTCTACAGGAAAGTTCTTCCACTTGCTGAGATAATTTGAAATTGATTGTACTTTTCGAGTTCTTGTTTCTGTGACTGCTTCAGAACTTCTTTCAATGTGATATTGATCTTCCGGTTGTTTCATTTGATTTTGCACCAAAGTTAGGTTATCCTTTGAGAGTTGGAGAACTTGTTGTTGATGCTCATTGTGATATTCCACTACTTTATCATCCATAATAGATTTTATTTGATCCTTCAAACCATCCAAATTAGCCTCCATTTTTTCTTTTAAACCATCTATGTCATCTTTGGTTGCTCTTCGTAAGATCGAAATTTGTTGCACTTGGTATCGTAATTTTGATATCTCATATTGCAATTCTTCCTCCTCATGCGTCATAGTATAGCTTTCTGAGGGCTTAATGGGTATGGAATTATTTTTTGGAGGCATAATAGAACCCATTGCTGACAAAAATTCTTCAATATGCCCTTGGAATCAATTCAACTTGATTCTTCAAACAAGACTTATGCAATTTGGAAAAAACAATACACACATTTTCCTTGCTTTTGAGGAGCTCGATATTGAAATTGTATTATCTCTGTGATTGTGGATCTTCAATATCTAAAATTCAGCACTGAAGTATCCCTCTAAATTCTCTTTTGAATGCCATAGGTCTGACTTGATTTGGATTCTCCAAGACAAAGTTGTGTCCAATCTCCCACAATGACCTAATTATGGACTGGTTCAGTAGAGCGAACTTGTACGAATTTCCACGTGTCACTGTTTCATCCTTTATCTCTGAAATTCAGCACTGAAGTAGCCCTTTGAATTCTCTTTTGAATTCCATAGGTCTGACCTGATTTGGATTCTCCAAGACAAAGTTGTGTCCAATCTCCCACAATGACCTAATTATGGACTGGTTCAGTAGAGCATATTTGTACGACTTTCCACGTGTCGTTGTTTCATCCTTTGTCTCTAAAATTGATAGCCAAGAAACTACAGTCCATGTACTTGTGACCAATTTTTATGGCACTCCAATCCAATGCCCAGAGAGAGAGTTATTGAATTTTTTCCACGATCACCTCTTTGAGATGAAATTTAGAAAAAACACTACCTTCCACAGATCATATCTCCAAAAATATTGCGAACCAAGATCTGAAATTTTTTGATGACTTTCCTTAGGATTTCAGCTTCGCACCATATGAATTTCAGATTCTTAACATTCGTAGAAAAAAATTTATAGCTCAAATTCCACGATGACCTGTTTAGGATCCTGAAAAAAGACTTAACTTCCACAGATCATATCTCCGAAAATGTTGTGAACCAAGCTCTAAAATTTTTAGAAAATATTCCTCAGGATTTCAGCTTCGCACCCTAAAAATTTCAGCTTTTGAAACTTCGTATAAAAAAATTTATAGCGAAAATGCCACGATGACCTATTTGGAGCAGCGAAACCCTAGAATCCAAAGCTCTGATACCAAATGTTGTGTAACCAACTCCAAAAAGAGAAGAAAAGAGATATCAATGCCTTAGAAATGAGCCACTTCGAGGGGGAAACCTCCAATACATTACATAAATGAACAATTCTGGGATGATACAAATGACAAAACCTCCTTTCTATATATAGGAGTCCATGGGGCCACAATGTAATCCTAGTGGGCCACAATGTAATCCTAGCCGATCTAACAATAATAATGTAAGGGCACAATAATAACAATATGGGGGTTAGACTAACATAATAAGGGGCTACACGATTAATATAGGGGCTTAACAATTCAAATGCACTAACAAAAAATTAATTGATATGAATATTGTTATAAGATATGTGTCGTCATTTTATGAATAATGAATTTTAAAAAATCGCAATAATTATGATATGATATAAAAAATTAATCCAAACATCACATTCAAATGCATTAATAAAAATTTAATTAATATGAATATTGTTGTAATATGTGTCAACTTTTGATGAATAATGAATTTTTAAAAATCACAATAATTGCACTGTCACATGTTGATGTTTCTAAAAATTACAAAATGAACACTGGTGCATGTCAGTTACTGTACACCGATGCGTTTGTATGATACAGCACATTGGTGCATTTCTACGACCTATGGGCACCGCACAAATACTAATATCAATTGTAAATATCGGTGTGTTTGTGTGATACTGTGCACCGGTGCGTTTATGTGAGACTATGCACCAGTGCATTTGTACGACCTATGGGCACCACACAAAAACCAATACGAATTAGAACAAACAGTGTGTTTTTATGATACTTCGCATTGGTATGTTTCTATAAGACTATGTACTGGTGTGTTTATACAACCTATGGGCACCGTAAAAATCCCAAGACCAATTAGAACGGCCTCGTGTGTTGTATCACCAACACTGTGCCCAGTGCGGTTTTAGACCATGATGGCCTGGTGCATGCACCTTTGACCGCCTCGGGCCACCGTCTAGATGATACGCATTGGTTTGTTGACACCTTAGTAGCGCACCGATGAAAAAAAACATCCGTAATAACCTCTGGCCACCCAGTTTTTTTAGTTGTGTTGAAATTCCGTTAAAAGCTCTGCCAAAACCTCCATAACCGTAAACGAATTTTGTAGAAAATGTTTTTTTGACAATTTTGGCCAATTTTATAACACTAAAAACCTCCTTTATAACCTCCACTATAGGTTATTTTCCTTGTAGTGGGAGTAAGTACAACCAAGGAAACATCCCCACACAGTCAACCTTTATTGTTATTTAGTGAATGTGAGTTAGAATACCCTCTAGGTGAGCACCCTGAAAACTTTGAAGAACCTATTGGGGAAGAAGAGGAACCTACTTCAGATGTTCAAATTATAGCTGAGAACGAAAACAAAGGGGTATTTCCCATCAGATAAACCAATGGAGAGACTAATATGAAAAGAATCATCCCTTCAGCCCTTCCACACTTCCATGGCTTAATTTTTGAGGACCTTGACACTTTCCTATCTGATTTTTTTTTTTTTTTGTAGGACTTATGACTATGCCTTCGATGACTAAAAGTTGAAATTATTTCCCTCTACCCTCAAGGATGTAGCCTTACGTTGGTTCATGGTTCTTCCTGGGAATAGTGCTATTTGATTTAACTTTGAGTTAAATCCCTATCATTTAATTTGTTAACCCGATGTTTGTGAACTGATGAGGTATATGTGTATTATATATACTAGGTGATTATTTCTCATAATAGATTAATCTAATGCAAGAAACTTGAAAAAAATTACATAATGAAATTAAATCAATCCAAATTAATCCAATCCAATCCAATCCAAACATAAATAAATTAAATCAATCTTTACAATATAACATGAACCAAAATGACATAAAAGAAACTAAACTAAACTTGCATAAATGAAACCACACTTGCATGAAATGAAACCACACTTTCTGAATTGAAATCACACTTGCTGAATCGAAATCACACTTGCTTAAAATGAAAATAAATGAAATAACATAAATATTTTCAACAAAAGAAAGAGGTGTGCAAGTTGCAGTTGATGGGAGCGCTCCACTCCTAAGCCAACACACTAAACGTTTATCAAATCTTGGAGATCAAAACAACAATATGTATTCCATAAAATGAAGTTGGAAAAAAACTTCAAATATATTACAATAATTCAACTCTCTTCCTCTCTATCCTCATTTTACAAATTACATATTTGATGGGACTCTGAATGGGGCTCATTTTGAGGGTGCACTCTTATTTATACAAAAACTTAAGATAACTAATCAATAAATGTAGATCCAAAAATCTCTCCTAGATCCACATTTATCTCTTATGTTTACAACTAATCACCTAAAAATATGAGATACAAATCCTCTCAAAATTCTCTCCTAGTTTTGATAGGATACACATATCAAAACATCCATGATTCTTCTCCTTTGAATGTGCTTAATAAATTATCCAAATATTCTAGAAATATTCCACAAATCTTCGTGAGTTGGAACTGAAATTAGAATTTGTGGTTGAGTGGCCAAATAAGACCCTTCTAGAATCTTCAAATACGCCTACAATATTATAAAACTCATACCATTGTTAGATATATATATGAAAACATGTTAATTTATTAATATTTAATCATAAATTATCTTAAAATACTTAAAATAAATGACTTGGAAAATAATAATGATAAACCCATATGATCATGAAAATGGTTATTAATGTAGGGTTATGGAGCTACATAATATGGTAAAGAGTTACGAAATATGGTAAAAATGATGGAAATGAGGGTAAAAGAGGATGACATTTTGGAGGCCCAACATTTCCCACCAATTACAAATGTTTATCTTAATCATAAGTTTATCTTCTTAAAAAAAAAAAATCTTCTATAAGAGCTTTGGATTTGTATTGATTCTCTTTTAACTTTGCATATCATATCATTTCATAGTTTTATTCTCTTCGCAAAGTGTACTTTGAAAGACATTTGATTGCAACATATTTTTTTATGGTTGGTTCTTGTGTGAAAACCAAAAATTTATAAGTATTGGTTCTTGTGTAGCAATATTTTTTTTTTTTGCATCAAAATACTTGGAAACATTGAGAATCCTTTTTTAATGCCCCTTAGTGGTTTTCAACCATTTAATGTGCTTATTAATTGATTTTTGCAAATCATATAAAATTTTGGAATCAAAATGCAATAATAGTTGATTGGGATAAATATATTGGTCAAGATGAAATGAAATTTGACATGTGACATGAAATGTGAATATGAATTGATATCCCTTCCCCTCATATAAAGGTGTTTTCATTTTTTGGTAAATGAGAAAGGGAATATAAATGTGGTGACGAATTTTCCAAAATCATAATTTTAGCATTTAAGGAATTACATGATTAAAGATTAGAAAACAACACACCTTCACCTACCTTAAAAGTGGACAAGCTATATAAGAGTGTGGTTGTTGTTGTTGGATTATGGAATGTGAAGTAAAAGAATCTGATCTATTTTTTCCTTTTGTTGGTTGTATGAATAAAGGATGAATCTGGTTTGAAATTGGAATCTTTATTCCTACGGCTACCGAATTCTGATTCAAGTCCTGTTGTAAGCTATTGAAATCATATAGTCTTCATTTATTCTCTCTTAGTGGCTTAATTCCTATATATGTGAATATATGTGTCAATCTCAAATATAGAAAATAATTTTTTCGATTAATGGCTAGTAATGAATTTCATTAACTAACACGAGACTACTCACCATTGATGCCAATGAGATTCAAGATGCCTAAGTACATCTTACTAGGTACGAATAGATGTGGTGTAGTCGAGTCACCTAGAAGGCCTGACAAATAGGGGACATTGATGTATTCTCACTGTTTATTGGCAAGAGAACTTGTCATTAAGCCATGAAAACCTCAAGGTACTTGAAATATCTCTAGTATTGATCCCAGATGATGTGTTGGAGTCAATGGGTCAAGACTCGTTATAAGAGAGGACTTAATGAATCCTCCATCATCTAACGTGAGTATAAAATAATAATTTGAAGGAACATAGATGAAATATGTGCATTATGAAGCAAGTTTTATTTGATAGAAAAGAAGAGTAAAATGGGGTGACTCAGATTTGTGAGGGAGTTAAATGATTTTATTTTTGGGTTAAGGGTGAGTGAAAATGAGGCGAGAAAGTATGAATATTTTAAAGGGGAAATGAGTTTTGAAATCATGGTTTGTCATTAGAGAGATGGAAAATTATGCATCGATTGTAGGATTAGAATAAGTAGAAATTATAAAATTGCTATCTGAGAGGCCTTGTTTTGTATAAATGATGTAATGGATTTGATTTTGCATGACTAAACATGTTATTTTGAAAAAAACTTTGGTCTTTAAAAGACACTTTTGCATATAGTGACCTTCTTTCATCGTCATGGAACTTGAAAAAAATTAGCACTTTTGTGCAATACAATGTAATACTATCGAGAGAGCGAGGTTATTAGTCTCTCTTCATCTAATATATACACAAAAAAAACACATAAATAGTACTGATAAAACAAATTCAAGGAAGAAAAATTAAATGCACTTTTACCTGTTTGGAAAGCGGTACCTTCGACTACCTATTGGTGTTTTGTTGGTAACTTCTTCATTTTTTTACTATCTTAGATGTTGATGAAGGATATTTCATCGCATATATCTCTTCCATATATTTCCAACGACATTTGAATCATCAAAAATTTATGTCGTATGAAAGAGTTATGATTGTTTGAAGTTTTTATGAAACAAGAAAAAAAGTGTGCATGGGTGCCACGTAGCAACACCATGGAGTGCCACATGGATGTTGAAGTGGGTGGATGACATGGCATGTAGACGTGAAAAGCTGATCATTCAAGGTGACATGGTGGAAAACGAGGCAATCACTATGTAATATTCACCAATAATATGTTGCCACATGGTAGTGAAATTGTTGTCTAGTTAAGGATTGTCAAAATTGTAGAATAATTAACAATTTTTTGATTTTATTGGATTTTAACTCATGATATCTCTTTTACAAATTCAAATACTTACCAATAAACCACAATTCGAATTTGTGAAATAAAATTCATAAGAATAGTAATTAAATTTTAAAAATATTAATCATTCTACAAATTTGACTAACAAGGCAACAATTTTTTAAAATGCATAGAAACAAATCAATATTTTTAGGAGAAAATCAAGTGTCTAAGTGCACTTTTCAATCAATTTCAAGTCAGAAAAATATTTTATTTTCAATTGAACTCGTCCTCTTTCCAAAAATAATGGATCCCACAACCAATTTATTCTATAAAAATTGGGAAAACATTGAAGCTACAATCAATTTTTCATTTTTTTTAATTTTTTATTTTTTTTTACAGGTTGCTACAAGGTATGTTAGAGAAAAATTCGTGGGTCATTTTCTCACAAACTATCTGTTGTATTTAACTCATATTTTTTGGACATATTCCTACTAGTCTAATGTTTATTCACGCCAAAAATCAACACCATCTAATGCATAGATTTCGAGATATAATCAAAATTGTTGTAAACTTCAGAAATGATTTTCTCACAAACTACAGATCGGATTGGGTTGAGATTTTTATGAAATTCTCTATGGTCCTAGTGCTTCTTCATACTGAAAATTAGATCAATCCAATGCACAGATCTCAAGGTATAATCCAAATGATTGTAGGTGATGATCTTCATTTTCTCGAAAATCGTGAAGCGGATTGGGCTGAAATTTTTAGGAATTGTTCATCAGAATATTATGTGCTTCATGTAAAAAAATTACGAGAACCCAGTTCCTAGTTTGTGAGATATCTTCAGTTTAATTTCTGTTAAACAAAATTAAGAAAAAAAATCATTTTATCAAATTTTGAGACAGATCCAACTTAAATTTGGAGATTAAGTTTTGAATATTTTAGAATGAATAATGAATTTAGATCTCCTATAAAAAAATTATATCTATGATTTTTATTTAAAAATTTCAAAGCTAACTTTCAATTTTCCTTTCTGATCTTCCATGTCGCACAAGGCGCAAGAAGAGATCATACTTAGGAATTTTGTTAGCTCTTTATTCTAAAATTTAAAAAAAAAAAAAAAAAAAAGTAAAAATATTTGATATCAAACCTTAAATTTTATTTCTTGAACCTTTGTTTGTTCTCCTCTCTCTCTATATTTTCCTGCAAAATTATTAGTAATTGAGGTGGGTCTTACTACATCACCAAAAATAAAATTGCGAATAAAATAAAATCTAACAAATTTAAAAAAAAAAACACCAAACTTGGTTTTATTTATTGATTTTGTCCTAATCTATGGGAAATAGAAAAATTGGTTCAAGTGTATACATATTTCCAGTGTAACCATGTGTGTAACAAGTGTAAAAATATATTCATGGTTAGGCTGGAAAAATATGCATTAAAGTACATCAAAGCATAAAAGACCAGTTGTTGTGATAATGCAATCAAGAAGTAAGGAAGAACGAAAGAGTGGTGTGATTTGATCCCTAATTTGAACCATATTTCAATAAAGATATGAAATTCTTGATTCCTTTCTTGGTTTATATCACATTGAATATCCTCCTTTATTATGCATTCCTCAATCTTAGATTCTAGTGGTTGCTCCACATCAAAAGTATTGCATAATTCTATAGTCTCTTCAACAAATTGACAAGAGGAATCAAAAGAGACTTGAATATCTTCTTGTGGAGGTGGAGAGTTAGACAAGATTTTGAATGAAGTTAAAATATGATCTTCCTGGAAGGTAGATATCCCTATTGTTGTTAGGATTCGAGAAATTTCTTGGAGGGACATTCTTCAAAATATTAATTGTCTGTGAATTACTTCAACCAGTTGATACTTCCTATCTTGCACACGGATTAGTATAAAGTATTGAAATATTATTGAAATTTAATATGCACCATAATTTATTTTAATATGATTTTAACCATGTATTTAAGAATGAATGCAACTATAATGAGTTGTCTAAACTTTCAAAATAAGCACCTATGTACACCTCCCTAGCAACGACGCCAAAATTTTGGGTGATTTAATTTTGATTTAAATCCCTATAATTTAATTTGTCAACACGGGGTTCACGAACTGATGAGGTATACATGGACTATATGTACTAGGTGATTATTTCTGAGAATAGACTAATCTAATGCAAGAAAATTGAAACAAATTACATAATGAAATTAAATCAATCCAAATAATTCCAATCCAATCCAAACATAAAGAAATCAAATCAATCTTAACAAAACAACATGAATCAAAATAGCATAAAATAAACTAAACTAAACTTGCATAAATGAAACCACACTTGCTTTGAAATGAAATCACGCTTACAGAATTGAAATCACACTTTCTTAAAATGTAAATAAATGGAAAAACATAAATATTTACAACAAAAGAAAGAGGTGTGCAAGTTGTGGTTGATGGGGGCCCTCCACTCCTCAGCAAGCATATTAAATGATTATCAAAGCTTGGATATTAAAGCAGCAATATCTATTCCATAAAATGAAGTTGGAGAAAAGATCCAAAGATATTACAATAATCCAACTCTCTTCCTCTCTATCTTCATTTTACAAATACATCTTTGATGTGACTCTGAATGGGGATCCTTTGAAAGATGCACTCCTATTTACAAAAAAACTTAAGATAACTAATCAATAAATGTAGATCCACAAATCTCTCCTAGATCCACATTTATCTCTTATGATTACAACCAATCACCTAAAAATATGAGATACAAATCCTCTCAAAATCCTCTCCTAGTTTTGATAGGAGACAAGTATCAAAACATCCATGATTCTTCTCCTTTTAATGTGCTTAATCAATGATCCAAATCTTCTACAATTATTCCACAAATCTTCATGAGTCGGAATTGAAATTCGAATTTGTGGTTGGGTGGCCAAATATGACACTTCTAGAATCTTCAAATAGGCCTACAATATTTTAAACTCATTCCATTTTTAGATAAATATGAAAATATGTTAGTTCCTTTATATTTAATCACAAATTCTCTTAAAATACTTAAAATAAATGACTTGAAAAATAATAATGATAAACCCATATGATCATGAAAATGTTTATTAATGTACGGTTATGGGGCTATAGAATGTGGTAAAGAGTTACGGAATATGGTAATAATTATGGAAATGAGGGTAAAATAGAATGACATTTTAAAGGCCCAACAAACACCATCACTACCTGGGTCGAAATGGAAGAGTCATTCAACAACAAATACATAGATTATTGTAGGTCCAAATAAACCAATGAAGAAATTTTTAGGATGGCCCTAGGGCTTGATGAATATTTAGAAGACTACGAGGAAACGTTTCAGCTAAAATACAAGAAAGCTAACTACACCCTTGATCTTGGATCACTTAAGTTAGTACTCCTTTGAGGGATCAGGGAGGAAGTGTTGGAAACATTCAACATGCTATTTGGAGGAGATATCTAGGGCAGTCGGAAAAAACTATTCTAGGGAAGCAAGGAAAAAAGGAAGTAATAATCAAGGCTTGGCCAATACCTCTTCCTCCACCTCATCCATCAAAAGTGACATAGGTAACATGCTAGAGGACTTCAAGAGTGAAATGTTGAATACCTTTTCCATGCAAATGGATAGTATGCAGATCAAAATGAAACAATAGGATGCATATATTTTCCTAGCTATATTTTCCCTATATGCACTAGAAGACACCCTAGGAATGAATGCTTGATGAATTTCATAGAATTTTTCTTGGTCTGTGTATAAATCCATGCAACAGACAAATTTCCTTCCCTTCCTGGCTTAAAATTTGTATACCAAGGGTTGTGTTATACCTTGAAAGACAACCTATGGCTGAGGTGAGGTCAATGCCCAAGACATTTAAATAAAATTGTAAAATAAACTCTTTGTTGTCCCATCTCAAAAAACCTCAGAAATTAAATTATCAAAACAATGCTCCAAATTATTTTAATGATTAAAAAAATATTTCAAAGTAACCTTTTGGTGTTGAATATGACTTAAATGACAATGTTGTGAATAAAAGGATTATTAAAAGCTTTTAAACAACAGGTTGTTTTATACAAAATCTCTCATTATTATCTTAGAATAAAAATGGAATGATGAACAAAAAGGAGGAGCACATCATTAAGGTTTTCTTTAATTAACTCACAGAAATAAAAACTTGAAACTGTAAATGTTTAAAGGCCAACAAATTCATTACTCCTTTCTATTCAAGAAAACATTAAATGAAAATAGAATAGAAATACATATCATACTCAACAAGTGTCTAGAATCACTCTGAAATCTTTATTCATATCACCAAGAAGATTTGGAAATACAAAATTTTCTGCATTTGAGGTCCAAAATTTAAAACCTCACTTTCTCTTCCAAAATTTCTTTTATAAAAAATTGAAAAAGGGAGAGTTATGAATAACTAAACTACTCTTAAAATTACTTTTCCTTCCGACAACTACATTATTGATAAAAATAAAAGAAAATTGCATTATTACATCATTTTCCAAAAAAAATCCAAACAAGTTGCTAAAATGACAGATGGCATTAAGTCATTGAGTGGGATGGGACTTTGTTGTAGGTTGGATTATCCATAAAAAGGGTTCTCATCAGCCAAAATAATTGAAAATCTCTCTGCAAATAATTTACAATGGTTGCTCCCTTCAGTATTGTTGTCTTCTCATGTATGGAACTAATCTTTCTCTTAGCCTCCACCAGCAGGGTCTCATATTTCTCCCACAGTAATAAGTTACCTTGTTTAACCCAACAAGGAGGTAAACCTACTCTATTCCTCTTATCAAAATCATGATTGAGCTTAGCTACAACTTCCTTAACTTTGGAAAACTTCGTTTCTATTATTTTCCTGCACAAATTCTTTATAATCATTTTATTAATTTCTAGTACATATTTTTTCATGTCATCAATTTTAATTCCTTCAATTCTTGTGATGACCTTGAATTAATAAAATCAATCATCTTTCTATAAAAACTGGCATGTTGTTGAAATTCCTTCTTACTAGCAGTAATCAAACTTTCCAGATATCTCACTATTATTTTCTCTTATGCTACTATGTACATACATTCCTACATATTATGCATAGTATGAATGATTTCATTCCATATTATCTCCCTTGCTTGGATAAAGGACATATTTACCTTTACCTTACCTTTCATCTCTTTTATTTCTTAAGAGGCCAACTAAAAATAATTTCTATATTTACTGGAATTTTCTTGAGACATGGCCAAATCCCTTTCAGTTACCTTTAGTAATTTCATAGCATCATCATAATTTATTTTAATTTTCTTCATTTCACTTTTAGAAATATTTAATTCAGTCATGACTCTGGTTAGCTTGTCCATTGGTTCTTCATAGTCTACTTTCACTAGAATAGTACGAACATAAGATTCTATTTATGTTGTAAAATCGAACTCATATCCTTCAGCTTAGAATTTTCCTCATTTCTCTGCAAAATATCTCTAGTTTGAATCTCTTTCTCTTTCTCTATTTTTGCAACTTATAGTTCCATGGCATGTTCCACAGAAGGAAAAATTATCTTTTTCCTAAGAACATGAATCTATGTTTCAACCCCTTGCACCCAAATTCTGGAAAACACTTCTATCTTCTGGGTTCACACCCACTTTAACAATGATTTTCTTCAGTTATTCATTTTGTGTATGCAAATCCCTTGAGTTAGCTTTTTCAAATTTCAATTAATTTACTACTTTCTCCAATAAGGCTTCAACTTTCCTGGTAGTTATAGAAGTCTTATTTAAATCACTATAAATAAACTCCCATGTCTGTCTATGCAAGTTGATTTTGTCAGGTAATAGTATTTCTCTAACGTCTACTATCAAGTTGACAGTATTGAAGCCTGTTGAAGATGATATAGTCAAGGTAGAGGGATGTGAGAAAGACAATTTGAGTTGGTTTCTCTCAAGATCCATATCAAAAAGTAATATACTTTGATAATCAACAATTGATTATGTCTCTAATTGGGATACCATGCTCTCTTTTAGTCTTCTTCTAATTTCTTTTATTTCTAAATATAAGTGTTTTATGACTAGAACGGAACTCTAAGTGGCCTCTTCTAGAACAGGGGGAGAAGGTGTGTAAATAAATTCTCCCAGATGAAACTGGAAACCTCCTGCTATTGCAAAACTACCCCCCTCAAACAATTTAACCCTTTTGGAACCATTATCTATTTCCTCATCCGGGTCAATGATCTCCTCACTTCCTTTTTCAAGTTTTTCTCACTATGGTGAGGGGTCTCAACCTCCATTCCTCCTAATGTAGAAATTTTTCCCCATTTGCTAATTTTTCAACATCTAGTCGAGACTCATGAAAATAAGGGGCATAAGCATTCTCCACTCTCCTATTTGAAATGGCGTGATGAGGGTCAGAGGGCCATTTCTCACCCAAATGCAAATTCATGCTTTCTAGGATCTTCTGCACTTCGCCCATAGCCTGTCTAGTATTCACAATGAATGGCCTAACTTTCTTAGGAAATTTAAATAAATGCCCCTTATTTGTTGGGACAAAATTTATTTGATTTACATTTAAACTTTTCCTGACAAACTCCAAGTAAAACCATCTCATTGGCACAAATGTAGGAAGTCTGTAGGGGGGAACCTCTACTCCAAATAATCTTATTTCTGAATATTTTTCAAATAGAAACCAATCGCCCACCTTTACATCCTTACTAAGCTGAAGAAGAGACTATCATTTTTTTAAAATGCATGGTGAAGGATAATTGTTAATAATTGAATAATAAATTGATAGAAAAGAGTTAGTGAAATACGTAAGACCTTAAACATTTGGATTACTTCTTATAACATTTGTCCAGAAAATCACAGACTGCTTCTTTTTATGAGGATCCATGATATTTTCACCTAGGTGCATAAACTTGTCAACATTAGTATACAAAAATAGATATGTTACCAAAGAAAGAAATTTGAAGCATCCAGTAGGGAAATCTCCATTAATTGAGAATTAACCATCTTCTCCCAAAAGGCAGGAATATCAAAAACTATGCTTGGATTCGTCATCAAATTAAACATTCCCAAGACAACTAGGATTGAAACTTTGTTGTGTAAAATACCTGGACACTAGAGGCTGATGCTGACTAGACCTCTAGAGTGTAAAATTTTAATCCACAGAGGCTAAGTGTAGAAAGAAATGTGAAATAAAATGGGGAACAATAATTGGATTTAAGGAAAAACTACGAAAATAGAGGGAAAATGGAAATTAATGAGCACATGGGGTGTATGATTGCATGACGTGGGGATATGACAATCTGAAATGACAAGGGTGATGTGGAGGATGAGGTGGCTAGAAGTGACAAAAATAGAATGGTTACAAGGAAGTGATAAAGTAGTGAAAACAAAATCGCACTCGCTTGTTGAATTCACAGGCTCGCTTGTTGACTTCACAGGCTCGCTTGCTGACAGTCAGGGGCAAGCTCCAGTAGGGTGGAGTTCTGATGGATTCCCCCTGAAATGAATCTCTGGCATAGATATATTGTTCAACAAGACTCCCAAAAGTCTTTTCAGAGCCACTGGATGGAATAACTGTCAGGCATGTAGTGTTGTCAGGTTTCCACCATCATTTGGGCCCCTCACACTTATTACATTGCACCCGACAGCGCGAGTGGAGTTTAACACTAGTCCAACTTAAGCATAGGACCCACCAACATTACAATTTATTGTTGCTACACTAAACTATATTAGTGACAGTTACCCGAACATGAAAAAATAAATCACTGAATCCTAACCTAACTTTTGGTTTTGATTTTTCACACACACACAGATATATATATATATATATATATATATATATATATTTCTTTTTTCTTTTTTCTTTTTTCTTTTTTCTTTTTTCTTTTTTTCTTTTTTCTTTTTTTCTTTTTTTCTTTTTTTCTTTTTTTTTTTCTTTTCTTTTTACACATATGAGGAAAATAAAACGAGCTACAACATATGGCTCCATGTGGGGATAGTGTTTTTTGAGAGAAACACTAAGAATCGCAAATTATTGCCTTCACCTCAGGCATGGATTCATAATTATAGCTTGAAACATTAAAATGAAGGGATCATTGAATATTTACAGTGATAAAATTGGTATCTACAATGATAAAATAAAATGAAATCAGTGTTGGAAGTCATACTTTAGATATTGCCCATTCACGGGAAGCTGCAATAATTCACCATCCAAATTCTCCATAATGAAGGTGCTATTAGCTCTAACTTCTATAATTTTAAAGGGACCAAACCATAAAGGATCAAACTTGCTATGTTTGCCTTTATCTTCCCTTTGGACATCCCATCTGAGAACCAAATCTCCAGGCTAAAAAAAAATATTTTGGCTCTTCTATCAAAGATCAACTTCATATTTTCTTGTTAATTAATCAAATTATCCATGATCTTTTCCTTGTTTTCATTCAACTCCACTAGTTGATTTATCCTCCTTGTTAGTGCATTTAGTTCTTGTTCAAGATATTGAATAAGTGTCACAACATGGTTTACAAGTTGACTGGGAAATAAAATTGTTGCTCCATATACCAACTCAAAAGGGGAATTTTCAGTTGATCTCTTAGTTGTCACCCTATTTTCCCATAAAGAAAACTTTAGCTGAGTATCCTAGCTCTTCTTATTCTCTGCAATGTTTTTCTTTAATACTTTAACCAAAGCCTTTTTTTATGATTCTGTCAACCCATTCCCTTGTGGATGATAGGTGGTAGAATGTGAGAGTATCACATTGTACTTCTGGAAAAATTAAATCATTTTTGCATACCTGAACACTTGTACCTTATCTGCAACTAACTTCTTTGGATAGCCAAACCTAGTGGTGATATTTTCCTCCAAAAATTTAATTACCATTGAACCATTTTCCATCCTTGTTAGAATAACTTCCACCCATTTAGTAAAATAATATGTACTATTAGGATCCACTTGTGTTTTCCACTTGAAGGTGGATTTATTTCTCCTATAAAATCCAATCCTCATTCTCTAAATGGTTCCGTCCTCATTTTCTAAATGGTTCTTCAATAAAAACACGAATCAATGGTAATGGTGCCAAATTCTTCTTTTCAACAAATATTTGGCACTTCTCAGAACTTCTTACTAATCTATAGACATTTCAAAACAAAGAGGGCCAACAAAAACCAACTTTCAAGATTTTATGTGTCGTAAATTTCTAACTATAATGGCCTCCACAGAGACATCCATGATATTCATTGAATATTTCTAAAATATATCATTTTTTCAAACAAAGCAACAAAATTCTAGTAGGGTCCTTCCAATACAGCCTACCATTTGTATTACATATTTTTAGGCTTTGACTCTTATAGATTTATACTTCATTCTATATAAAGAATTAGGAAAGCTAGAAAAACACAAATAATGGACAATATCTTTATACCATTGAGAACATAGGTACTTATATTGAATTCTATTATCAAGTTTATTTTATTTACCTTTTTCTTCTTTAACAACCTTGATTCAGTAACCTCAACTAGAAAATTTATCCCCGTAGCTTGATAATTATCCTCTGTCAACAATTTGGCTGATCCTTTTCCTTTCACCAGCTTGGTCATCTTGATGTCCATTTCATATTCTTGAATATTGGCTATCCACTTTCCTCTTTTACCATCATTTTCATCCTCGGTTAACACATCCTTAACAACAACATTAGGACAATAAGCAACAATCTGAGATAGAATAAAATAAATTCTAAAAGCCTTTAATGTTTTAACCAGAGCATAAGCCTATTTTTCAAGGATATCATACTTCGGCTTTTCATCCCTTAACACCCTAATGAAGAATGCCACTAGTTGTTCCTTATTATCTTGGTTTCTCTGTAAAAGTACAGCATAAATAGTGGAAGGAGAAGCAAATGAAAATATTTGGAAAGGTTTTTTATAATCTGGACTCGCCAATACTGGAGCTTCTTGAAAACCTTCTTTGATCCTTACAAAATATTCCCTGACAGCCACAATCCATCTCACTTCTGCATTCTTTTTTAACATGTAGTGATATCTTTTTCAATCTCTCCATAATTTGGGATAAATCTCCTAGGGAGATTTATTTTTCCCAAGAAGATTTGAATCTCCCTTTTACTCCTTGGCAGGGGTATATTTTTAATTTCTTATACCCTTTTAGGATCAATCTTAACTCCTCTAGACACAATATGCCCAAGTAGATTTCCCTCCTTTAAAATAAAATGAGACCTTTTTGGATTTAAAGATAGGCCATACCTTCTGCATTTTTCAAAAGTATGTTATAAGTGCTTCAAATGTTCCTCATATGACTTGGATAAAACTGTAATATCATCTAAATAAATCACCACAAATTTCTCTTTTTCACTCATAAAGGCTATATCCATATCCCTTTGGAAAGTAGCACCAGCATTCATTAATCCAAAAGGCATATTTGTATACATGAAAGTGTCCCATGGGGTTATGAATGTTGCCTTCTTCTAATCTTCTAGATGAAATGAAATCTAGTTGTAGCCTAAAAAGCAATCAATCATTAATAATCTGGAAGACCCAGTAACCCTTTGTAAAATATGATCCATCTTTGGGAGAGGATAGTTATATTTCAATGATTCCCTGTTTAGATTTTGAAAGTCAATACACAACCAAATTCCCCCATTATTCTTCCTCACAGGTATTAGCCACTCAATTAGAATATCTAAGAGGGACAATTATTTTTTCCTGTAACAACTTCTTGACTTCCTTCTCAATTGATGGTAGCAACAAAGGATTAATCTGCCTCAATTTATGTTTATATGGTTGAATCCTTGGATTCAAATGAATTTTATGTTGAATAATGATGGTGTCATAAGTTCTTAGGTCTTCATAATACCATGCAAATATATCAACATATCTCTTGAATAGATCTACATACCTCTATTTGAATTCCTTTGGAATATCTTTTTCCAATCTCCCCCATTTTGGTTGCTGCTTTGCACCAAGGTTGCAGCCTTCAAGATCTTATTCTAAATATGTCTTCTTTACATTAACAACAACATCATTTTCATTAAACAACCTTTCCAATGGTACTAAACCTTTAGGGATCACATTATTTCTAAGTTTCACTATCTTTTGATCTCCCACAAAATCCTTTAAAGGTGATTTACTGCTTGGTTCTTCTTCTTGAGTTTATTCATTTTCATCTTCTTAGTCAATTTCTAAATTTGAAAATTCACCTACCATTTCCAGAAATATTTTAACTTTTTCTTCATCTTCAAAACCCTGTTAGTATTTAATGTCATCTGGAATGGAATTTCTATGTCTAATCTCAACTTCATACTAGCTAAGTCTAGGATTTAATGGAGGCTTGAAAGTACTAGTTACAACTGCCAGCGAGTCAGCTAGTTTGTTTCCTTCCCTTAGTAAATTGAATATTAAAAGCAGAAAATAAGTTTTCTACAAAATCCCAAACTTCATTTTTGTAGGCTTTAAGCCTTGGATTTTTTTCTTGGCATTGGTTCTTAATTTGTTTAGCCATTAATTCTGAGTCTCCAAAAATAGAAATACATTGTATCCCTAATATTTTGCAGCTTGTAAACCCAGAACCAAAGCCTCATATTCAGTGATATTATTAGTGGAGTCAAATTCCAATTTATAAGAGAAAAGAATAATATGACATTGTGGAGAAAGAAGTAGAACTCCAGCTCCATTTCCTTCCTTTGAGTAAGCACCATCAAAATACAAATTCCAGACTCCACTAATACTAGCTCCTTGTTTTTAATTGATGAAGGGAGTTTCACTTCTGTGCCTTAGAAAATTTATTCAGATTATTGTAACATAAAACAAGAAAAATAATATTTTTCCTGACTGTAAATAAGAGAATTACTATAACCCTCCTTAGTGATGGTCTTCACAAACATGGTCTCTCAATATAATTTCCTCTCTTCTCCAGCAAAATTCAGTTTTAGCACTCCTCCCAACTTTGCTCCCCACGATCTTGAGAGAAGCATCCCAAATCGAGATAGAATATTTGCAACAACCACATCCATGAAAATACTTCTACCTAGAATATGAGCTAATTAAACCACCAAATATTTTATGATCCCTACACATTTAACATTTTTCAAATCAAAAGAGTAAAGATCTTTATAAAGTTTTGTAATTTTCAAATTCAATTGTTTCATGACTAAAAGAGGCATTAAATTATGAGAGAACCCTAAATCCAACATACACTTATGAAGAATAAAATTGTGCACGAGAAGAGAAATATAGAAAGGAGGGGTAGAATAATCATGTTATTCTACATGAGGGCCAAACATCACCATTGGCCTTTCATCCTAGAAATTCACTACATCATCTAAGTGATTATCTTGAGACAAATTTGTAAAATCCAAAATTTGTTTCTTGCAGCTTGGATTCTTCACTAACTCAGCTAAAGGAATAACTTTGATTTTCTACAATTATTTTAATAAATTAAAATAATGATCCTCATTTATCGCTTTCAATTGGTCTACTTCGTTCAACTTATTATTTCAAAAATTATAAGTGTTGACAACAGGCTGTTGAACATCCTTGTGTCATGCTTACTGTTGGAAGTTTCTCCTTGTTGGAGTGAGACTGGTGGAACAATATTCATTGGTTTTTTTCCTTTATCAACTTGTTTTTCATATTGTTGTTGATGTATTTGATTTATTTTCTCCTCTGTACTTTCTCGAATTATTGATCTATTCCTTGACCTGAGATAATATTTTTTATGCAATTCTGCTTGCATAAATTTTGTAAATTTCTTACAGTACTCTTCAATTTCATCGTCATCCAAAGGCACCTGAGTTTCCAAGTTTGAATATTCATTTATGATTACTTCTCCCTCATCTTAATATAATGTAAAAAATTTATTTTCCTACTGCTTAAGAGTTTCTTCCACTACTTCATCTGATTCATATTCAATATACATAGGTGGTTGTATATGGTCTTGATATTTTTTTATCTCTCTATATGATCTAGAGTGGTTTCCTACTAAATTGAGAATTGAAATTTATGTTTTGTCCCTATTGAATCCATCTTGGAGGGTTCTTATTTTCTAGTTCTAATTTAACAAGCTTGTTTTAGATATTTTTGATGCCCTTAGTCATCTCATCAAGATTTTTTTCATGGGAATATCTAGACTGATTAGCATCCTTCACTTCATTTTTCCCTTTCTTCTTGTCATCAATTTGATATATTTCTTTAATTTTCCCTGCAGCAAATAGGTTTGCTTTGATCTCCAATGCATCAGTTTGAATTTCATCTAAAGTATAATACCTTCTCTCTCTCAAAATGAAACCAAAATCAGATTCAAATGCTCCTGCAAACACCACTTTTGCTCTTGTAGGTGGTGGTTTTATTTCTGTTGGAAAACTATTATACAATTTATTGAATATTTTTATGAATTTAGCTACATATTCCTCTGGTTTTCTTTTAATTTCATTTAATTCAGTCAAAAAATAATTGTGATATTTTTTCTCACCCCATCTATCTATAAACACATTTTCTAGTTCTTCCCAAGTGTTTATAGAGTTAGCAAGAATTGTTTTGAACCATTTTCTTGCTTCTCCATCAAGTGACTATACAAATATTCTCATCACTATATTCAGATATTCAGCCTTCAAATTCTCCTCAAAAGCACAAAAATAAGCAACATGCTTTTATGTTGTTACTTCATCTTCCCCTGTAAAGCTAGGAAACAATTTGATATAATCTTGGGGCATGGCATTCATTGGCTGAGGAATATTTAATGGTGCATATATCTTGAACAAGAAAGCTGGAATCACCATATTTTGAGTTGGAAGATGAACAGGAGTCCCTCTTTCGTGGAATACAAATGGTTGAGGTGGAATAACATAAATAGGAATTGGTTGATTGATAGTAGAAAAAGTCTTATGAAAAACTAAAAAAACAATTGTTTGTATTTCTTTAATTTTAGGAAAAGAAAAGGACACAGAGTCAAAAAAAAACTCTTCCAATGTGGGTTCTGGAAAAATACTCTAAGGATTAAAAAATCATTCTTGAGAAAAATCAAGATTATTTACAACTTCTTCTAAATGATAGGTTTTTGTAAAATGAGAAACAGAACTGGTACCAGGGGTTGATAAAATAGGGTTTCAAGTTACTAGGGATTTTTCTCTATAGACACTCCAAGAAACTAACTTCTCTTGGTCAGAAAGAATAGAAGATTCTTGTTGTGAGGTATCATACCTTGTGTGAGGCCTTCTAGGAGACAGGACTTCTTTCTTGGTGAGAGACTCGGCCTAGACACTTTCTTTACTCACCATACAAAGAAATGACAACATAGAACACTAAGGGAAAATTAAATTCATACTTCCTTCCCCAATAACGATGCCAAAAAAATGTTGTACCTTGAGGCAACCTCTAGCTGAGGGGAGGTCAGTGCCCAAGACATTTAAACAAAACTGTAAAATAAAATTTTTTTTGTCCCATCTTAAAAAAACCCATAAATTAAATTATCAAAACAATGATCCAAACTATTCTAATGATTATAAGAATGTTTCAAAGTGGCCTTTTGGTGTTGAATATGACTTAAAATGAAATTTTGTTGTTGGACACCTAATCCTCTATGGGTAGGTGTGGAAGGAAAACAGTCACAAAAGGAGTCCAAGTGATCTTGGAATGCGGAATCCAAGGGTCACACCTAATGTATTATAAAAGCACATCTATGGTTAATAATAAGATAACTCACGCCTATCTCTCCTATGTGTGTGTTTACTTTCTCATCCACCATGTGTGTGTTTAACATGGTATCAGAGCTGTAGGAGAATTCTGGCCCTGCTCTAATTTGAGCCACTTGTCTTGTGGACTATAAATGTCAGTTCTACCATCCTTGTTTGTCAAGCTGCAGACCTGCACCAGACGATTTTAAAATTTGTGAGATTCTACACCTGCACCACTCTGAGGAATCAATCAATTATGCCTCTCTCGAATCTGTCACTTTGGTCCTACATTCATTCAACAATTGTTTCTCTGTCCTGCTGCTATATATATCTACCTGTCACACTGTTTGTTGGTTTCCCACGAGAAATAGTAGTTTTTCTCTGTCATTTTCCTGCCCTACTATAAATGCCTCTGCATCTTTGTCTGTATCTCCAAGGTTTTATGCTTGGATTCCATGTTCCATCGTATTGGCATAGCCATATGAAAACTCACCTACCCATCATCGCTCTCTCTTCGTATCTCATGGGACTATCCATCCGACTATTGGTACATCTTATTCCACCAAACTACTGCGATATCGCTCCTCCCTATCGATATTTATAACACCTCCTCTCTCCTCACACAGTTACCATTGTGGTTGCATGGTTTTGGAGTAATATATACACCGCCTGGTCCATATATAACACCACACACCACTTCACAATCCCTTCATATAACCATTGTCACAATCATATATCCTACCACCGGTTCATAAACACCGTGCTCCTATACATGCTCCTATACAATAGGTATATTATAACTCCACCGAGATTGAAGTGTACCCGTAGGTAGAAATTACCAGAGACCTCGTCTCCTCAGCCCTTTCATGATAGGTTGCCTCTATTGGGACTGATGATGGGTTATGAGATCAAAGCGAGAAAAAACGAAATATTCTACAGGGTCTCTCTGGAGATCTTTGTTTTATGGACGATCAGTTGTAATTGGATTTCTAAGCTCCTCCAAAATCCGTTAAATAGAGGGAAATCGTAGCACAAACATATCGTCGAGTAATTTTCCTAAAAAATTCAAGCGTTTTGTCGATGATCTTACAATGACTCTCTGCATTCCATCTGTTCGGCTTCCACAGAGAAGATTTCCTACCAGGTGCCCAAATGGTTTCAAAAAGTATCCAAATGTCTTAAACAGATGCCCAAATGCTCCGACCTCCCTTCACTTACAATGTTCATCAGTTTCAATAAAAAGAAAAAATGCAGATGAATTTTTCAAAGGTTGCAGAGAGTAAAAAGCAGATGAAGAGAGTAATGGATGAGGAGATAGGTGTCTCGCTTCTCAATCGTTCTAATCCCTTCGCTCCAATCCCTTCATGACAGTGACTCTCCACATTCCATTTACTCGGCCTCCACACCATCGACCTCCCATCTACTCTCTGCCAAAATTTACACACTTATCTCTCGACCTATGCATATTTCCTTGGCCTGCGCTCCCCTCCATACTGCTCAGGCCTCCCTCCATCGCCAGCACTCCCCTCCATATGCTTGTTCCCTTTATATGAAGTGCATGCTCCCCTCCATATGCAACTGCTCTGTCTCTGCTCTCACTATCCGCTGCTCCATATTTGTTAATGCTAGTGATGTAGTTAGTTGTTATGAGACCGCGAATCTGATAGATGATGTTGTTCTTGTTGTGTAGAATTTTCTCAATGCATGGGAGGAAATGTTGCATGTAATATAATTTATCTACGCTTGAGTATCCATGAAATGAAGTCGTAAAATGTGGTGAATTGAAGACCTAATATCATTGGTACATGAATTTTTTTCATTGGTTGATATGTTGGGTATGAATTAAAGAGATTTATACTAACATTTTTTTGAGAAACAATGATTGAGCTCAAATTGATGCAATTTTGAGCTTAAATATATGCTGAGTTGAAATTTTTTTGAATTACTTGTTATATAAGAACCATTCGATCATATTGATTTCGCTTTCACTGTATAGAGAAAGGATACAAGTCCTAAGTGGCCCATTTCTTTTATGGTATAAGTGTTGGGAGAAGCTTTTGAAATTCACTTAATTCTCCATTGAGAGAACTTTTCACTAGTTTGTTCATATCACGCTACTCAATTGCAGTGATATAACAATTACATCTATCTGTCTTTACAAGTTCATTTATGGTCAAATCCATCACCCTTTATTTGTTGAGATGGTGAGACTTGATGCCTTTTTAGAGTTATTAAACACTCTAATTCTCTCTTTTGTTCATAATACATTCTAAATCAGTAAAGACACTATTTTTGACATTAAAGTCTATCTACAAAATGCGCATGAGAAGATTGAATTTTTGCAGCTTGAGTCAGAGTTTCAGCAAGCAGAATTACAACAGCAAAGTCATCATTCTAAACTTTTTCTTGTTCAGAACATTGAGACAAACTCCCATCGACAACAATAAATTAAGCACAGATTTGCAGAAAGAAGAAAAAAACCAGCCAACACCTCCCAAGCCCATCATTAGACCTTTGGAAGAGTTTTTCCACAACAAGAAAAGAACCGATCTTGGATATGACAAGGATTTAACCTTTGATATTCCGGTCTACTCCAAGCCCATCAAATTTCAGAGTGTCGGATTTCTTCATGACAGTTCACCTTCAGTTGTTTCAGATCCTACTCCTCTTCCACAGCAGCAACAACAGATTTTCCAACACTATGATTGCGTTGGCCATATGAAAGATCACTGTTTTGATCTTCACCCATGCAAGCACTGTGGTCGTCACACCCATTCTTCACACAAATGCTTCAGAAACAAGCCTCCTTCAAGAACAAAGATTCATCTTGGATGGATCGCTTCTTAGCAATGGGCATCAATAACCAAGAAGATGTTTAAGTCACATTTCAAAACTTGTTCTTGAATATTGAACAATCTTGCAGTTGATTTTTCGCCATCATCTCACCTTGTACATGATAGGGGGGAAAATGGTGGTCATATACAAGCTTCGAAGCCACATCAAGCGAGCTTGAGCCACAACCTCTCATTCCAGATTCAGAGTTGTAGCCAGAGACGCAACAGTCCAAGTGAGCCTGAGCCACAACTTTTCCTTCTAGATTCAGAGTTGTAGCCAGAGACACGGATGCCCATGAGCATGCCTTTGGTTGGTGGACAGTCTTAAACCATATATGTGAGGTTGATATTCTTCCTCTTTCAGAACACTTCCTCTGGAAGAAGACTTCAGCTTCTTTCCAGCTTTGGAAGAGTTCCAGGAAATGCATTAAGCATTCCAGTGTTGGTGGTCATCCTTAAACCATCACAGGTTGTAGACCTCCCTTCTTCTAGGTTGAAGGTCTCCCTCTTCAAATATGAGGGACACTTTCTCTAGCAGAAGCCCTCAGCTTCTTGCCATATTTGGAAGAGTTCTGGGAACTGCAATAAGCATTGTGTTCCAGTGTTGGTGGTCATACTTAAACCACCTCTTTATGCCAATATTTCAGAGAGCTCATTCAGCCTAAGTGTTGTCATGCATAATTTGCAAATTTGTATTACAACTCTCTTCTTGGACTCACACATACCCCTTTGGATTAAGGGGGGGAATGTTGGACACCTAATCGTCTATGGGTATGTGTGGAAGGAAAATAGTCACAAAAGGAGTCCAAGTGACCTTGGAATGCGGAATCCAAGGGTCACACCTAATGTACTATAAAATCACATATATGGTTAATAATAATATAACTCACGCCTATCTTTCCTATGCATGTGTTTACTTTCTCATCCACCATGCGTGTGTTTAACAGTTGTGAAGAATTAAAGGATGATGAAAAGATTTTAAACTACAGGTTGTTTTATACAGAATCTCTCATTGTTAGCTTTAGAAGAAAATTGGATTTTTTGTGGAATGATGAACAAAAAGGAGGAGCACATCATTAAGGTTTTCTTTAATTAACTAACAGAAACCAAAACTTGAAACAATAAATCTGTAAAGTCCAACAGCTTCATTACTCCTTTCTATTGAAGTAAACATTAAATGAAAAAAAAACATAAACACATATCATACTCAACAAGTGTCTGGAATCACTCTAAAATATTTATTAATATCACCATGAAGATCTGGAAATACAAAATAATTTTTGCTTCTGAGGCCGAAAATTTGGAACCTCACTTTCTCTTCCAAAATTTCTTTTATACAAAATTACAAAAAGGGGACAATTATGAAACTATCAACCGTTAAAACTTTCAATTAACTAAACTACGTGTCCTTCCGAGGACAAAATTCTCAATGAAAATTAAAATAAAATTACATTATTACATTAGTTTCCAAAAAATTTCCAAAAAGGTTTCTAAAATGATAGGTGGCATTAAGTCATTGAGTGGGGTGGGACTTTGTTGTAGGTTTAATTCTCCATAAACTAGGTTCTCCTCAACCACAATAATTGAAAATATCTCTGCAAATAGTTTACAATGGTTTCTCCCTTCATTATTGTTGTCTTCTGATGTGTGGAACCAATCTTCCTCTTAGCCTCCACCAACACGGTCTCATATGTCTCCTAGGGTAATAAGTTTCCTTTTTTATCCCAGAAAGAAGTTAAAATTTCTTTGGTCCTCTTATAAAAACCATGATTGAACTTAATTACAACTTCCTTAATTTCTAGGACATTTTATTTCCTGACATTAAATTTTTAATTCCTTTAGTTCCTGTGATGATATTCAATTAAGAAAATCAATCATCTTTCTAGCAAAACTCACACATTGTTGAAGTTTATGCTTACTAACAGCGATCAAACTTTCTAGATCTCTCACTATTATTTTCTCTTCTGCTACTATGGACAAATATTCCCACATATTCTTCATAGTATGAATTATGTAATTCCATATTATCTCCCTTTCTTGGATAAGGGACATATTTCCCTTCACCTTCTATTCCAGCTCTTTGATTTCTTGAGAGGCCAACTGAAAATCATTTCTACATTTATTGGAATTTTCTTGAGACATGGCCAAATCCCTTTCAGTTTCATTTAGTACTTTCATAGCATCATCATAATTTATTTGAATTTTCTTCATTTCACTTTCAGAAACATTTAATCCAATCATGACTCTGGTTATATTTTCCTCTGGTTATTCAGAGTCTACTTGCACTAGAATAGTACAAACATGAGATTCTATTTTCTGTTTTAAAACAAAATTCATCTCCTTTAGCTTAGCATTTTCCTCATTTCTCTGAAAAATCTCTCTAGTTATAATTACTTTCTCTTTCTCTATTTGTGAAACTTCTGGGGCCATGGAATGTTCCACAGAAGGAAACTTTAGCTTTTTTTTGAGAACCTGAATCTCGGTTTCAACCCCCTGCAACAAGTTTTGGACAACACTTCTATCTTTTGTGTTCACACCCACTTTAACAATTATTTTCTTAAGTTATTCATTCTATGTATGAAAATCCCTTGATTTATCTTTTTCAAAATTTAAATGATTTACTACTTTATCCAACAAGCCTTCAGCTTTGCTGAAAGTGATAGAACCCTTACTTAAATCCCTATAAATCAACTCCAATGTATGTCCATGCAAGTTAATTTTGTCAGGTAATTGGATCTCCTTTGCATCCAATGTTAAGTTAATAGACTTGAAACCTGTTGAAGATGATACTGTCAAGGAAGAGGGATGAGAGAAAGATAATTTGAGCTTGTTTATCTCAAGATCCATAGTAGAAAGTAATCTAGTTTGATAATTAGCAATTGATTATGCATCCAATTAGGATTCCATGCTCTCTTTTACTCTTTTGTTATTTTCTTCTATTTGTGAATATAAGTATTTTATGACTGTAACAGAACTCTGAGTGACCTCTTCTAGAACGGGGGAATAAGGTGTGAAAATAACTTATCCCAATATCAACTAGAAACCTCCTTCCACTACAAAACTATCCCCTCAGAAAATTTAACCCTTTTGGAGCCCTTATCTATTTATTCATCCATGTCAATGATCTCCTCACTGCCTCTTTTCAAGTTTTTCTCGCTAGGGTGAGGGGTCTCAACCTCCATTCCTCCTGATGCAGCAATTTATCCTCCATTTTCTACTTTTTCAACATCTGGTCAAGACCCATGAACATAAGGGGCATAATCATTCTCCAATCTCCTGTTTAAAATGACATGATGAGGGTCATAGGACCATTTCTCACCCAACTTCAAATTCATGCTTTCTAGGATCCTCTGCACTTCTCCCATAACATGTCTATTATTTGCAATGAATGGCCCAACTATATTAGGAAATTTTAACAAATGCCCCTTCTTTGCTGGGACAAAATGTATTTGATCTACATTTAAAATTTTTCTGACAAACTCCAAGGAAAATAGTCTCATTAGAACAAATGTAGGAATTTTGTAGGGGGGAACCTCTACTCCAAATAATCTTATTCTGAATATTCTTTAAATAGAAACCAATCAAGCACCTTTACAACCTTACTGAGCTAAAGAAGAGACTACGCTTTTGGTAAGATGCATGGTGAAGGAGAAATATTAATAATTCAATAAGATATTAATAGAAAAGAGTTGAAAAAATACATAAGGCCTTCAATATTTGGATTACTTCTTATAACATATGTCCGTAAAATCACAAATTTCTTGTTTTTATGAGGATCCATGATGTTTAGACCTAGGTGCATAAACTTGTCAACATTTTTATACAAAAATAGATATGTGACCAAAGAAGGAAATTTGAAGCATCCAATGAGGGAAAGATTTGTTAACTGTTAATTAACCATTTTCTCCCAAAAGGTAGTAATATCAAAAATTGTGTCAGGATTCATCATCAAATTAAACATTCCCAAGAAAGCTAGGATTGAAAATCTGATGTGTAAAATAACTGGACACCAGAGGATGATGTTGACTGGAACTTTGGAGTGTACAATTTGAATCCATAGAGGTTGAGTGCAGAGATAAATGTGAAATAAAATGGGGAATAATAATGGGATTTAAGGAAACGCTGGTGTTGTGGAGGTAAATCCCCTCTGCAGACAGAGGCAACCCCTACTAGCTGCCCAGATCAGGTCTAGCAACAGTCGTAACACGCCTGATTGCAATAAACCAATTCGTGAAGAAGGCCTATCTCAAGTCCAACGCTGTCGTTTGTAGAGGAGATGATGATCCCGTTTCCTTGCTCCGACAGATCACAATCCTTTCGCTCACCGCGATCGAACACCTGCACACACAAGAAACACGACAAACACAAGCGTAAAACCCGATATATGCAATTATGTATCAGTCAGAGAAGACACAACTCATGATCATAATGAACAATATGAGTGGAACCATAACCAATAGTCGCTTATCATTAATTCAACAAAGGAAAATACAACCTGGCTCTGACGCTGAACCTTCCTTCGGCGGGTCGTTAGCAGAATACGTTTCGGTAAAGCTTGTCGGGAATGGGGACAAGCCTCTCTCTTCGATCGTCAATCTCCTTGCTATGGATTTGGCACTATGACGACTATCAAAGCTCTTGCATCATTCTTTGGGCTATGAGGGCTCTTGGAGATTAGCTTGCAAAGGGAAATGGCAAGCTTATATAGATGGTGGAAGAGGAGTTAGGATCCCTACAATCATGGGATTGGCCCTATCCTCAAGGAAGCTTCCATGAGAGGTGGCAAACTACTTCCTCTACATGGAAATCCGGAGCCAAACGTCCCAACTCAATTTAGAGACCAATTCAGGAGTTGGTTAAAGTAATATTTCGCCATTTATTTTTAAAAAAACACCCTTTATTAAGCCTGGCGCGAGTGCGAATCTGAGACAGAGCACCAATTAGCATGCCCTCTTTGAAGGATTTCCCCCATTGGCGCGGGTATAACACAGGCTAGTCGCGCCAAGGGTGAAAAGGCTATTTTTAGGGTTTTTCACAAGGAGATGTCTTCAGGGGAATGAAAGTCCATGTTTAGGGGAATGCCATGAAAGTGTTTTCAGGTTATGTCACTGCTCACAGGTCACGGAATAAGCCCTCCAATGTGCGGGATGGGTAATTGCAGGGACGGTGACAAATTGTTGTGTAACAGATGCCCCCTAAAGCATGAGGCCCAAAAGAGAGAGAGGGGTGAAATGCTTTACGAGAATGTGTCCAACTGAAAACACAGCCGTCGGAAAACCTGCGTAGAGAAGTACAATTGATATCTCAAATACATGATATATGTGGTATGGGCGCATCCATCCATAACAGAGTATACAATAATCCAGATCCAAGGTATGGTGGCAGCCATCCAGTGAGGATCGATAAATAGACTCAGGTATGGTCGCATCCATCCAGTGAATGAGTCATGTAACCAATCATAATAATCCACAAAATCGCAGTCTGGATTATAACAGACAGGAATCCAGGGTCTTGCGCTCCATCTCGACTCGAACATAGTACAAGTTCAAGCATGTGAATATGTGAGCTGAAGTCTAACATGCAAGAACATCGTCTGATTACCATCCAATGATGAAAGTTGTTAACAGACGTGAGAGGTACCACCAATAATGACAATGGTCCTCAAGGTACTATAGGTACAATCTACGGCATGTGAATCAATGAGCTGGCGTCGAACACCTGTAGAATCACTTGATTGGAGGCCAGTGATGAAAACCTCACGTCGAACGCGAAGAACCTGCCATTGAGGCATGCATGCTCCAAGGTACCAGAAGGGAGTCTCTAGATCAGCTTCCTGGATAACGAGCTGAAGTTGACAGGAAGTGACCTTGATCGAAGGTGGGCCATAGTGTTTCCCACATCATCGACACAAGACAGAGGAACATAATGTTTTTGTGAATCAGGATCAGATGAGAATCAGAGGAAGGTTGAAATTTGCAGAGGTCAACTTCTCTTGAACATATGGGTGGCACGACAGTGGATTTGACAGTATTTGACATCAAAAGATCAGACGTCATGATGACAAGGCAAAGAGCAGATGAGAGGCCAAAAGGGATCACCCAAACCCACGGAGGCAAGTGGAAAACGAGATGAGATGTCCCCAACCTGACACGAATGCAGAAAAATGTCGTGTTCAAGAGCGACATACTGCCGACACGACAATGATGCTGGTTCCATTTTCCCCCACCATTTCTGGCGAGTACCCCAATTATTTTTTAAAACAATCTTGAAGGGGATAGCATATGCTTGTCATATAAGTTCATCCTTCGAACGAATCCATCCTAGTACATTTAAAGAGCCCTAGGAAGGAGGAACTCGAATATCGTCATTACGACTAGATCCGATGTCATCAGGGTTTAATGAGTCTGACAAAGGAAGAACTCGGTGTCTTTTCATATTTATAGAGTTTGAAAAGACAGTGGAAAAGTAAACTCCAATGGTCCCTTTTCGTAAATAGTTCCTCAGATCCGAAAAGGTAGAAAACTATGTCTGAGAAAACCTCCTAGTCGCGATAGGCTAGGGTATTCATTTTTCGTAAATAATCTATCCCATTTCGAAAAAGGGGTAACTGTATACTGGGTAGATGTTGTTTCGTGTCCACTTTAACGAGATTGAAAACGACAAGGGACTCGGCAATCTTTTCATATTTAGAAAAGAGCTGAAATATGATTCCTCCTGGAGGAACAAGTGGTATAAAGGGTAGCAACTAGTTCCAGTAATGGTGGAACTGCTCAAAACAAGATAAAGGTCAAGAGGCTGGCTAACAAGACCACTCATCGCAACGGTTCCTCAGGAATGGGTAAAACAACCAAGTGACGGCATATGATCAGCCAAGCAGATAGTGACGATGGAATGAGAAAACCAAGGCTCATCTGGAAAAAACAGGCTAATAAAATGACAATCACGAGAGGTAAAATGGGAAAGGTTTCATTTTTACACAAGCTTGAAATCAGAATACTCTGCTTGAAGTTGGTTTCATTTTTACACAAGCTTGAAACAAAGATAAACTATGCTTGAAACCGGTTTCATTTTTACACAAGCTTGAAACGGAAACAAACTATGCTTGAAAAATTAAGCATGCCCCCATCATGGTGACTCAATTCGAGGTACATGCCCCCCAAGCTTCAATCCATATGAAAGGCAGATGGAGTGAAGGTTCAAGTTATGATATTAAGAGAAAGACTCGACTGGGATTTTACGAGATCTTATCAAAGACTCGAATTGAACGGGAATGTGTTTCATTGTTTTAACGCGGTTGACACATTAAAATAACTATCCTCAGGACACCTTGTTTCATGATTTAAGGAGCTTGGCACAAGACAAGGAAATTTGCTCCGACAACCTTGTTTCATTTTTTAAGGAGCTTGACACAAGACAAGGAAATCTGCTCTTGCAACCTTGTTTCATTTTTTAAGGAGCTTGACACAAGACAAGGAACTCTGCTCCGACAACCTTGTTTCATTTTTTAAGGAGCTTGACACAAGACAAGGAACTCTGCTCCGACCGACCTCATCATAATGAACAAGAATTCATCGCTTCCAAGAGTTCCACTCCCGATGGAAGGAAAACATCCTGGAAGTCAGGACTCAATGCCCCCAGCACTTGATGCACAACGGCACTATCACTGAGTACAGGCACGGGGTAGGTAGCCACATAGTTGACCTGTGGTGAGGCAGATACAATAGGTGGATAAAAACCAGGAAGGGATGATAGTGGGCCAGTTGCCACATCAAGACCAAAGAACGAAAGCTGATCAATGGTCACGATCCATCCTTCATGTGAAAAACAGACCACACGAAAAAGGGAGAAGACAAGCGCTCCCATGGCATAGGTGTAATCGCGCCCCAAGAGCAGATTGAAATCCAAGGGGCCTGGAACAACCATCACGTCCATATGGACGATTTTACCTCCCAATGTAACAGGTATCCTTGGAAGGATCCCTAATGGTTGACTCGTTTTTCTGTTAAATGCCAACAGATTCTGTGTAACAGGCACAAGTGGCGGCGAGCCAAAAGCTTGCCAAGTAGTTGAGGATAGAACACTAACAGACGCTCCTTCGTATATAATGGTGTTGGGTACAACCAGACCAAATGCCTGTACCATTACCTCAAAAGGCACATAAGACGGAAGGCGGTATCCTACAAATCGACTCCAGTCAAAGGAAGCGATCAAAATACTCGGAGGGGATACCATCGAATCGAGATGGTCTTCCCCTGGTGTTACGGAAGAAAGAGCATTCTCCACGACCTCCATCTCGAAGGTGGGAGGGGTATCCTCTGAGACCTCCATCACGGGAGGTGGAGGAGCAACTTCTTGAAGTATAGGGACGGAAGAATCTTTCTCCAAGTCTGAAGAATCTGAAGAAACAAGAAGAACTTGAGGGGTGTGAGATCCACTCTCAATGGAAAATACCTAGTGCACCACTGACAGGGCCAGCTCAACCGATCCCACGACCAATGGTTAGTCGGGAACAGATTCTTGAATTTGAATTTTCGGGGGAGCGAGATCGACCAAGGATGACTCTTGACCAATCGTGGCATCAGCTGGTGGAAGACTCAAAGAAAGCTTTTTGTAACCAGCCAGAAGGCACGGTGTAGAAACAGTCGAGTTGTCCAAAACTCTCTTGGCTTCATCCATATACGGAAAAAGGTGAATGGCATGGTGCCCTTCACACAACTTACAGGGATTGGTAATCTTACCCTGCTTCGTAGGAGCCTTACCAACACTAGTTGAAGCCGTGCCCCCAACTTGACTCCCAAAAGCCAAAGGCAACGGCGGGCAACCATTGGACCATGCTTCAAGCACCTTGGGAATGTTAGGGCAATCTCGAAGAAGATGGTCTCCCACGCACAACATGCAAGGGAACTTGACTTTCCGCGGAGGGTTGGAAGGTTTATCAAGAGGAGGTGCATTAGAAGCAGTAGATATAGCTTTAGCCTCTCTCTTATCAGACGTATTCTTCTTTGTCTTCTTCTTCTTAGCCACCTGGTTACTTGAATCCAGACTTTCACCAAGCGAAGTAGAAGAGGAGGACGCAGAAACAGGCGAAGAAGGGGAGAGGTCCACCTTATAATCAACATGACATTGCTCAGGCGGAGAAACTGATTGAACAGTAGCCGAGACATTCGGGACCACAGAGGTTGAAAACAACCAAATAGGCAACCCAACAGCTAACCCAGGAAGGGACAACGTTGCCATATAAGGAGCGCCAACATTTCCAAAAGGAGGAAAAGGACCCAGATTCCCATCGAAGGGGATTCCTTGGTTGGTGAACTCCGGAAAAGTTGCCATCAGAAACGATCTTCAGAACAACACCTTAAGGAAACTAACTTTAACCGGGAATATTCTGTAGGCAGTTAATTTTTTATTTTTTTTTAAACATTGAAACAAAACTCTACCATTTCATATTTTAAGAGTCGAGAAACAGGAAAAAGGTGACTCTATCGCTTTCAAATTGGAAACAAGCGTGAAAGGACAAGCGCTTGATGATCTTTTCAAATTTAGTGAGTCAGAAAAGATCAAAATGACTACTCAAGAATGCTAGGCAAAGGGTGTACCAAATAACCGTGAACTGCAATATACACCTTGGTTTCAAAATGAAAGAGAAATCAACCAAGGACTTAACGTACGTGCAAGAAATCTCCCCGAATGCTGTGTCCGGTGTATCACAGGTATAGGGCAGCAGACTCGGCTTCCTTTGGATAAAGGATAGCAACCTAGTGGGGTCTCCCTTTATATACGCGACGGTATGGGGAGCACAAGTCCGTACTAGTGTTGTCTAGGCGAACGACAACTACTAGGTTTAAAGATGTCGGAACACGTCTCTAGCCTAGACATCTAAATGTTTCGTTAATGTTTCAATGCTACCTTAGTGTAAATTGAATAAATTTTAATGTTGATCTTCAATTATGTCTCAGTTTCAAGGCCCTACCGCATGTCATCTGACAATCTCCGATATGCAGCTATATGAGAAAAGAAAACTTTTCAATTCGATGAATGCTATCTAGTTAAGGGAAGAAATTCAAACAATGATGCAACAAACAACAACACTGTAAACGAAATTTTCCAAAACTATATGACTTTCACTATCCAAAAGTAATTTCAAACATTCAACGATGCGAATAATGCAATGTAATCTATGCAAAATCCTCTCTTTTTTTTCGAAAACTATGCAATTGTAATCTATGCACAATTTCATTCTCCTTTTCAAATTATAAGAATGCACTCAATGCATTTTTCGATGAAATGAGAATCTACTTAATGCATGATTTTAATAAAAGAGAATGCAATCAAAGAGATTTCTAGTTTTCAATCATTAAACAATGTAATCTAAGTTCAATGATGGATCTCAAAAAATACTTTTCAATGCAATGTGATCTAATGCATTTTAACGAAAAGCAAACTATGAGATGAAAACTAAAAGAACGCCAATCTTCTAAATGAAGGATGAAGGCAAAAGGGATGCAAACAAACACTAAGAATGCAATTGTTGTTTCAAAACATTTTGTAACGAAATTCCTCAAAAGGTGACAAGACATATGAGGTCAAACACAAAGAGGACTTCCAAAGCATGAGATCAAAACAAGGCATTCATTCCCTTTTACATCAAGCAATCATGGAAAGAAGACATTCCAAACAATGAGCAATGTAATCTATGCTCATACAGGGAAAATACCGGAAGGGAAAGACACACTAGTGAAGGATTTAGGGAAAAAATCTCAATTTTCACACACCCTGAAATTGGCACGACTTTATCATTGACAACTAGCACCAATGGCTAATTGGCGCGGGTTGCTAACTGACAACAAGCGCCAACGCCTGAAAATGAAAAAACAAAGAATTTCTCCCAACCAAGACCAAACTCACCACTTCAAGCAGAATCTCCAAGACTTAAATGAACCATGTAATCTAGGCTCAAAGCGAGACAAAGCGGAATTCGAATGAAGAAGAAACCAATCACTCAAATAGCGCAATAAAATGATAGACAACCACCAAACGAATGCAGAGAAGCAATCACAAAGCTGACTGAATAGACAGAAACCACAAACTCCCAAGGGAGGTTCGACGCACAATAGCACCTAGATGCCCTAGGGCTAAAATGTAAAATCTATAGAAACAGGCAAACAACCAAAGGAAGAAGGTCACAGTCAGTCAAACAAGGCTCCGGAACATTCAGGCAGTCGAGAAGATGAAACCAAAACCACAGATCAGGCTTAGAAAGCTCAAAACCAAGAAAACCCTAGCATCTTCCAGCATTGGCGCGACTGTCAGACCGAAACTAGCGCCATAATAGGATTGGCGCAGGTAGTAAATGCGCCTTTGACAGTGCCCAGGTGGCGCGACGCCAGGCTATTAAGTGCGCCAGTCAAGTTTGCTATGAAAAAATAAAAATAAGCAATCAGAAACGGACGAGTCGATGTTGGAGCTCAAACCCATGAAGCTCACGAAGGAGCCGGCTAAAAGAGCTAATCGAGCGAGGCAAAGTCAGAATCGATCGAAAGACAAGACTAATGCTCCAAGTGTTGGTTCATAAACTAAATTGGAGATTGGTAGCGGCAATGTCTCTTACCTTTCTCTAATGCGGAAACAAGAGAAACTTCGGAGCTCCATCTGTATTTTTATAAAACAAACAACAAGCTAACTCCCCAATGGAGTCGCCCGATTTGTTGTGGAGGTCGTCTTCTGTGGACGGAGAGGCGATCCCTAGCCCAGAACAGGTCTAGCAACAATCGTAACACGCTATGGCGCAGGTCCCTAATTGCCATAAACCAACTTGATAAGAAGGCTTACCTCGAATCCAACGTTGTTGTTTGTAGAGGAGATGATGCTCCTGTTTCCTTGCTCCGGCAGATCACAATCCTTTCGCTCACCACGATCGAACACTTGCACACACAAGAAACACAACAAACACAAGCGTAAAACTCGATATATGCAAGTATGCGTCAGTCAGAGAGGACACAAATCATGATCATAATGAACAAAACGAGTGGAACCATAACCAATAGTCTCTTATCATTCATTTATACAAAGGAAAATACAACTTGGCTCTGACGCTGAATTCTCCTTCGACGGGTCGTCAGCAGAATACGTCTCGGTAAAGCTTGTCAAGGATGGGGACAAGCCTCTCTCTTCGATCGTCAATCTCCTTTCTATGGATTTGGCACTATGAGGACTATCAAAGCTCTTGCAACATTCTTTGGGCTATGAGGGCTCTTGGAGATTAGCTTACTTCGAGGAAATGGCAAGCTTATATAGATGGTGGAAGGGGAGTTAGGATCCCTACAATCACAGGATTGGCCCTATCATCAAGGAAGCTTCCATGAGAGGTGGAAAACTACTTCCTCTACATGGAGATCCGGAGCCAAATGTCCCAACTCAATTTAGAGACCAGTTTAGGAGTTGGTTAAAGTCAATCTTCCACCATTTATTTTTAAAAAACACCCTTTATTAAGCCTGGTGCGAGTGCGACTCTAAGACAGAGCGACAATTGGCGTGCCCTCTTTGAATAATTTCTCCCATTGGTGCGGGTATAACATAGGCTAGTCGTGCCAAGGATGAAAAGGCTATTTTTAGGGTTTTTCAGAAGGAGATGTCTTCAAGGAAATGAAAGTCCATGTGTAGGGTAATGCCGTGAAAGTGTTTTCAGGTTATGTCACTGCTCACAGGTCACGGAATAAGCCCTCCAACGTGCGGGATGGGGAATTGCAGGGACGGTGACAAATTGATGTGTAACAGCTGGGAAAATAGAGCAAAAATGGGAATTAATAAGCACGTTGGGTGTTAGTGTAAAATATTTCGAAAAGTGTACCAAAAATACCTTAAGCTATGGATGACATATAGCCCTAACAACAAAAATGATTGTAAAACCCTTCAGATATGCAATAGACAATCAAAACAAATCCCGCGAAAACCCAGATCTATGTAGTAAAAGTAGTTAAACAACAAAAAGAAATAACAATGATGCAAAATAACTCCAAATAACCAAGAGACAAGACAAGTTTAAAGAATGATTTTTTATATTATGTAACACCTTGTAAAGGAAACAAGTAAATGTTACTAGTCCCCCTCAATGGGATGGGTTCTTGGTTGTCCTCAATGCTTCAGCTTCGCGAGTCTCTCTCTATCAATGATGTAGAAAACCCAAATATGTGATGAAGTCAAGTGGGAGCTCAAATAGCAAAATAAAATGATAGTGACAATGAGAATGATCAAAGCAGAGAATGAATGGAAAAACCCTCCTATTTATAACAAAATATTGAGTTATCTTCGATAATGGAGAATAATAAAATATTATTAACCAAAATCTAGATCTAACTGCTTGGAATATTTTATTATATTTTGTTGGAGGGAAAAGGTATTTGAATTGGTTAAATACCTTTATTTAAAAATAATAAACAAATAACTAATTTATTTATCATTTCAAGGACATGGTTAAAGAATAATAAACAAATAATGATTTGTTTAATTATTCCTAGGTGATTTAGTCAAATTTAAAAAGGAATAATAACTAAATAATTATTTAATTAATATTCCTAGAGAAAAATAAGATAAATAATTATTTATCTAATTATTTCTCATATTGGGTTAAATATGACCAGGAATATTATTTAAACAATGGTTTAATGAATTATTCCTTGAGGAAAATAAAATAAATAATGATTTATTTAATTATTCCTCGTGGCATTTCTTGTTTTAACGAGAAATAACTTAATAAAATATGGCTTATTAAATTATTACTTATAGTGAAAGAAATTTTACTATGGTAAAATCGGTCTTACATGGTGTACTTCGATCCATTTAGTTAGGAATGGCTAGATAGATAGCTTTTTAGGAGTATTGGGTACAACGTATGAGCGTTAGGATAAAATCCGCAAGAACGTATGTTGTAACAACACAATCACTAGAAACCAAAGGGGAGTCGGAGAGAGAGAGACATAAATGAGGAAGTGAAGTAAGGACATGGCGAGGGAGCCAAGCTCTTCACTTTGCACAGGTTCTCCGGTCTTCTTTTATGTTGAAGTACTTGTTCTCAATGAGACGGGGGAGGCATACCCATGCCTGTTGACTCTGAAAAAGTACAAAGAATAATGGTGAGCCCAGCAATGTGGGACTGAGCTACAAAATGTATAATACATTATACATGACATGTTGGCATTAATGGGCCAGAAAATAATATAATGAATCCCACATACATAATGTGCCTTGAAAAACATGGGTCGGGACTAAATACAATAACATATGAGTACATGAGACATAATTCCCCTCCATATAACATGGGGAGGGGGGTGGGTATAACAACCAAAGGTGTGACCCAGACGGGAAAGGGCTCTGTCTCCAGACGGATCATCTAAATTAGAAATGCATGATGTGGGCATTGCAACCAGTTGTAACCGAACCCATCAAACCTATGGAACTACATCTGAGCTTGTAGCATAATCTGAGTTCATTCGAACATGTGGGGGTCTACCTCAAAGGCCACCCCCTCACGAGGTCTGAAACATCTCACACACACTTGAGAATCACTGGTACAATCTTCTGGATCACCAGACCATCAACTATAAGAATCTCAATGATGTGATAATGGGTTGAGGTCGAGCACATGAGGAAAAACCAATTCAAAGGACAATGATGATTCCCTTTGCTTGATCTGAAGTACCGAACAAGAATGGAAGTTGGAACTAAGGTATGTCGCCCTCTAGACCTTTCTTCTTGAATTAATGTGTTGATGTTGACAAAAGAAGGCCCGTCGTATGTGAGGCAATGATGAATCCTCAACTAAAGCGTGGGGGATTATAGTAAAGTGACTAATGGACTGATCCTAGGGATGATGATGGAAGGAGGGGATATTGAGTAGCTGACTGACAATTTTTGTTTTCATGTCATAAAAATCATGGTTGACCTGGCAATGACTGAATCAAATCCAGAGGAGATGAGGGACAATAATACTAGAGGAAAATTGGGCAACAAGGAATGAATGCAATGCGAAAATGGATGGAATAATATGACATGAGATAAAGGGACTCAGGATAGACTCCATGATTGTGATGATGACTCAACTTGGATTCTTTTATCAAGGGTGACTCGATGATGTTGCCACATAGGATAGGCCCAGGGGGACCATAAAAACATGAACAAATAATGGTCTTCCATGATGAAAATCGACATATGAGGCGACAAGCACAAAGGAAAAATGGTGCCAAAATACAAGCAGTTCATATGAATAAATTCGATTTAAATGGCGGAAACGTGAGACTTTATGAAAAAATGGCTTCCAGGTGAAGTGTCAAATTACCAAAAACAAAATAATACCCATTATATTTCTTGGTGAGAGCTTTCCAATGGTGTTGATGGTTCATCAAACCAAGCTACGATTTGGTCGCAATTTGCGACGAAAATATTGGGATTTTTCTTATAAAAGGGTGTTTTCCCTCCAATTTTAATCCATTTGCTAAGTGATTTGTGGTGAATTTGGAGAGGAGGAGAAGGCCCTAAATATTGTGGTGATTTTAGTGGACAAAAAAACCATTGGAATCAGGATCTATTAGTGCGAGGTAGGTGGCCTAGCCTTACTCTTCATTTTCAATGAATTAGTTTTTCAGATTAGGGCCTCAGAGCTCAATAGGAGACCCTTGCCCTTGCTCATGGTCAGGTCACACTTTTTTTCCCCTAAACTGCGCTCTATCTCATAATAAATGGTGGAAAACCTACAATCTCACATATTTTTGGAAGAAAAGTGTGAGTTGGGGGTGAGACAAGGATTGGTCTGCTGGCCTACTGAGGACTAGGGGAAGAAATTGTATGGTGAAACTGTGTTAGCTCTGAACTCACATGACATGATGATATTTTTCAGATATTTCAGAGTTAAAAATAAACTTGCATGAACAAGACTTGGATGCTCTTCGTTGTGAGATTTAAGGGAATCAGGTTGTTAGAGGAGCGCTTGATCAGATTGGGGTTCTCAAGTTGTTAGAGAACCCATTTATGAGGGTAGGTGAGCCCTTGTTATTGAGGATTGTGAGCTATTGGGATCCAAACCAAGAGGCCTTCATTGTGTAGGGGCACAAGATCGAGCTCACCATCCAAGATATATATATTTTTTACCGGACTCCCCCCACTAGGGGTAGTGGGGGATATAAAATCGGTGTTACCTCGTGGGAGGAACATAGCAGATTTTGTGGACTGCTATTTTGGACTGCGTGCTCATGCAAAGGGCACAACCATCACGATCAATGATCTAAAGAGGCTAGATACATAGGGTTTTGCCACAATAGTGTTGTGGATCTTGGGTAGCTAGGCATTCAATCACATCACCCGGGGGGAGATGATGTTAGTGGAGAGTGTTTTGAGTGGGACCTACTATGGGTAGGCCAAGATGATGCATTCATTGGTGAATGATAGCTATTGCTATAAAGACGGCATGTGAACCAATACTATACATTTGGGACAGTGTTATGTTCTTTCTTCTTTGATAAGATCTCGATTATGTGACCTCATGTGCAGATCCCTAATGGGGGCCCGTAGGAGCCCAGGATGCACTGTTGCAAGTAGTTACTACATCGATGAGGGGGAGAGGGAGTTAGGCGTGTGTTCTAACCAGATTTTTGGTGCATTGGGATCAGATGTCATTATACATAGACAATTATTCATACAATGGTATGAACTATTAGGGGGATCCTAACTTTCCACTTGCGCCTGGACAAACATGGGGACTAGATGGTAAGTGAAAGTTGATATTTTTTGCTGCATTTAAATTTTTTTAGAATATGTATGTGGTAATGATTCTTAACTTTTGGTATGCAGATATAGCACCGTTCAAGCCAGCAAGATATGCAGGACGAGTCGCAATGCGTGGGATTGCAGAACAAGGTGGATCGACGTCACACCAGAGACCATATTATAAGGTTTTGATGCAGGATCTCCATCACAAATGTGATGTGGTATTTACTGTAGTATCAGAGCGAGGGTGGCGTGAAATAGAAGATCTGTATACTGATGGGTGTATGGGTATTCCCTCGGAGTGGTGAGGGATCATGTGGCACATGGCAATGTCCAGTCAAGATTTTCGTGATCTACGAGTTGGTGGATTAGATCCATTGGCCTGGGAGCCTCCAGATAGTGACTAGGGACGGGGGCATGTGGTTCCCCTTCTTTTGTTTTTTGTAACATGCTATGGGCATGTCATATGTATTTAGACTAGTGGACTCAAAACACTTGTGTTTTTATGTGATGATGCATAATATGGATATGCATATTTTTATATGACGATTATGGTTTTCCATTTTTTTTTATGGTTGTCTTGTATTAAATGCATGTGATAAATTACAATCTAGAATGTTATTTGCAATGGTATCTACCTAGTGATTTTGGGTTGTAGGAACATGACTGAATGTAATGGATTTAAATTCATGTGTTAAAATATTCACTCATAGATATTTTCTAAATAGGATATGGTTATGCACACGATAAATGCCATTCAATTGCATGAAAAGTGGCAAGGAATCTACACGAACATGAATATGAAGGATGCGATGCTCAAGGGCATCGACTAACAAACCTATCAATGCATTATATTTGGCTTGATTATTGGTGGAAATTCCAATGCATACGTCGTTGGAATGGACTAACGAATGCAAGGGGGTAAAAATGGCCCAAGCTGTCAAGGCTAGATTCCAAGAGAAGCGAGTTGCGCCATCGGCATGACCAATATACGATGTGGATGATGGATCCATATCAAAGGTGCCACAAGACAAAAATTGAGATGATGGGAAATGCAATCTAACTAAATGCATGACATAAATAAATACATGCATGCCAATGGGAGACGTTATGGGTAAATGTTTTGAGGTAGAGTGCATTGTGAGGGTTAGGAAGGAGTTGGCCTTCAAAATCCTCTAGAAGGTATGGCCCCTTTCCCAAGTCCTTATGAATGATGTAAGGTCCTAGCCATAATGATTCAAACTTCCCATGACCAAGGACATCATGAGCCTAGTCATACACAAGAACAAGATCACCTTCTTGAAAGGTATGAGGTTGGACCTTTCGGTCATACTGGGATTTGGTGCAATTTTTTTCCACTTTAATGGTTTGCAATGCAATACGATAGTCTTCAAATGCATGCTTAAGCATGATAAGTCATTTTTATAAGGTTGAATTCCAGGGAGAAGTTCGGTAGTTAGGTGAATGGAGATGATTTCACGCTCGATCAGTAAGACTACCTCCTCGCCAAAAACATGGTGGAAAGGAGTAAACCCGGTAGCGGTTTTAATAGAATTTCTATAGGCCCACAAAGTAGGGAAGATAATAAGGTTCCAGTTGGTTTTGTGCTTGTTCACCATCCATTGAAGCATAGTTTTAAGGATTTTATTGACCACATCAACTTTTCCATTACCTTGGGGATAATAAGATGATGAATATTGGTTCTCAAATCCCAACGAAGAGGATATCTCACAATATATCTCATCTTCGAAATGTCGGCAATGGTCAAAGACCGATTTTTTCGAAACCCTGAATCGAGCGATAACATGGTTAAATAAAAATACAGTCGTGATAGCCACAGTATTATTGAATTTTGGCATGGCCTCGGCCCATTTGGTGAAATATTCAACGGCCACGATAATATACTTGTGGTTATTAGCAGATGGGGGTCGAAACTGCATAAAGTCAATGGATCATTTGCATAAAGGACCAGCCGATATGACAGGATGGAGGGGAGCAGGTGGAGGAGCTTGTGCCTTTGGGGAAAATAGTTGGAAAATGGGATAGTGTTTAACTTCCTTAATGCAATTGCCGAAGAGAGAAGGCCAAAACTACTTGGAGCACATGATTTTCTGGGAATTAGCCATACCGGAGAGGTGGCCACCACAAGCACCATTGTGGCAAGCATTAAGGACTTGCTCAGCTTTAGCATGAGTGAGACAACAATGGAGGACAGTATCAACATCGTGATGATAAAGATCATCACTGATGATAAGGTAGTAAGGGGCTTGGTGTTGTATATGTCATCTCCCATCACGATTGAGATGGGGGGTCAATTTTTGGGTTCGTGGATGTAAGGATGTCACTATACCAAGTTTCATACAAAGTGATGAAAAAATAATGTTCATCGGGTAAATCATCATTAATTGGCGGATCACGCGCACCAATATGCAATTCAAAAATGAGTTCAGCAAGGGCTAAACCTTTCTTACTCTTTTTTGTCACGAAGTCAAGATCGAATTCCTGGAGGACAATGATCCAACAGGCATATTTCCCATTAAATATCCGTCGACTTAAGAGTAAATCCATTAGGTTCGAATTGGTCATGACCATGGTGGTACACATAAGGATATAATGACGAAGTTTTTGGACCAAGAACAGGACGACCAGTGCCAACTTCTCTTCATGTGAGTAGGACATAGGGGGGCTTGCGAGGTTCTTACTGACATAGTATATAACATGCTCATTTCTAGCAGCATCTTCCTGAATGAGGACCCCATCAACTGAGTAGGTGGAAGCTGAGATGTATAGGATGAATTCCCTATCAAATTTGGGTGGACTAATCAAGGGAGCATAAGTGAGGGAACGCTTCAGGGCATCAAAATATTTTTGAGCATAATCCTCCCAAAAAAATGGGATTTTAGATCAAAGGAGTATAATAAACTCATGTGAAATGGTGGAATAGTCAGGAATAAACCGACGAAGGAAGTTGACTTTTCCTTGGAGGCTTTGTAACTAACGCAAGGTGTGAAGAATGGGGAGTTCAAGAATGGATTGAAATTTGATAGGGTCAAGCTTTATACCATATTTAGACATGATGAAGCCCAAGATACGGTTGATTGGAATGCATAAGCCACACTTCAACGAGTTAATTCGGATATTATACTTGTGACATCGGCAAAAAATGGTACACAAATAATTAATGTGTTGCGCCCAAAGCCTTGAACGAGAAGTGAGGTCATCAAGGTAAGAAAGGATAATATGAGTCAAGTCGTGGAAGCAATAATACATGGTCCACTGAAAGATGGCTCCGGCATTCTTTAAACTAAAATGGCTTCATGGATGAAGAAAGATAGAAAATAGTGACCAAAGAGTCCATCATCTCAACATCAGGGGGAGGTATCACAATGGGTGCAGAAATTTCCTCCGGTTCTGGTGAAGCAGAACAGATAAGTAGAGGAGTAGATGATCCACTACGAGTGACCTTGATTTCATGAACCACGTGAAGGGTGTCGCAAAATTCATCGAGATGAGGAAAATGATGGGAATAGTGAACATAATGATTGCACAAAGATCACGAGTGATTCGCGCACAATGATTTCAGTTTCTTGGTTCAATATGGTAAGGTAACATGGACCTCCGTGATGTCATATTCAGGAAATGTTTCGTTGACTACAGATTTGAGATGAGGAATTTCAGGACATTTATTAGTGGCATGCCTAAGAACATCACACAAAGTGAACGAGGGTGTTGGATTTGGAGGCTTAGGTGTAGCTGGAGTTGTTTGGGGAACTTTGTATTTAGGTTCCTTCTTTTTGGCTTTTCTCCCCTCACCATATGCTTTCACAACATGCACGGGTTCCTGTTGAGGTTGTTTTGGAATTGAAGCAAAGGAATGGTTCATTGCAACCAGTTGAACTGAGGTCAAAGTGCTATATGGTTTAAGTCGATCTGGTGGGAGTATTTTTAGGGGGATCAATGTACCATATTAGGATCCCTAGGGCTAAATTTGGTAAACTCAACGTAGCCATGACAAGTACAAAAAAGACTCCAGATGGGGGAGCTAAAAATGGAATTTGACCTGAAGGGTAATGGCCTGGCAGAACGGCTCCTAGATGGTTAAGACTTGGGGGAATTGTTCTTGGTTGAAAAAGATGAGGAGAGACACCAACAGAAGGAGAAGTTCCTTTAGGAGATGGTCTTGATGGTTGTGTTGAGTGAACAAGAGTAGGCTGTGAAGGTGTTGGCTATTGGCTAGTCATACTGGCCTGCTTTTGTCTAGCCCGAGACACTTACAACATGCAAACACTAAATGAGTTGGGCTCAGTGATAAGAGGGGGGGGGACTATGGAATGCACCAAGTAATGAGGAATATTTATATACTCCAGGTGAGACACTAGTGAGAGGTGTGACATTTTTTATCACTACCGATGATATAATAGAATCGCGTGAGGTCTGATACTTGGGCTCGTAATATGTCAACTGATCGATGGTGACGATATTTATGTTATGGGGGAAGAACATCTTATAGTGAACTAAATATGCAAAAACTAACATCGCATATGTGTAGCTACGACTTAAGAGGATATTATAATCCAAAGGGGCATCGATGACTTCTATGTCAATACAAATAGTCTTTCCCGCAAGTTTGACGAGACAATTGTGGAACATCCCAAGGGGTTGTGAAGGGTGAATGTCCCAGGCACGCAAAGTGATGGTGGATGGGGAAAGATTTTGGGACCTAATTTGCTTCCAAATAGAGGCAGACATCACATAGGTGGATACATCACTGGATAGTGGCATTGTGGATCTTGACTAATATTTGGAAAGCAACAAATGAGGGTAAAGGGGTATGTTCTAACTTGTCAACATCAAAGGAAATAAAGCGATCATCTGAAGGATCCATAACACTCAAAGCATATAGTAGAGCTCTTCTTTGAGATGGGCATGTCTGTAGAACTTCCAGAATCGACATGGCAGTAGGATATTGTGCCAATTCATCTACTATGTTGTAGGTGTGGTTGGATTTGGTAGAAGCAGAATTATGGCGTAATGGCCCTTTGGGGATCTTAGGAATTACCTCTGCCTTAGGTTGAGGGATTTTCAAGGGATCGTTTGGTGTCGGAATGGACTCTATGGACACTTTGGTTTGGGACTTGGTTGCAGTCGTAGCAGGTTTCTTGTCATATTGGTGCGACCGGGTCTGAAGGTTGACCTCAGCG